>LSYV01000020.1:1062796-1075970 GCA_001584585.1 Gonium pectorale
AGGGGAAGGGGAAGGGGAGGGGGAGGGGGAGGGGGAGGGGGAGGGGGAGGGGGAGGGGAGCGGAAGCGGAAGCGGAAGCGGAAGCGGAAGCGGCTGCAGGTGCGGGGAGGGGGGCAATGGACGAGGGGTGATAAAGGGGAAGGGGATGGAGGGAGGGAGGGATGGGTTTATGGGAGCCAGGAAAGCGGGACCGATCGGGGCCTGTCTCCCAGGGGGGTTCTGTGCAGGTCGAGTGCAACAGGCCTTGGTGCCGTGCTCCCGGTAGCCGCGAGGGTGCCGCTTGGCCGTTTATCTATGTGTTTAAAGGTCTCGGCAGTAGTAGCCGGCTAAGCCGTTTTGTGGGCGACAAGATCACTACCAACCGCCGCTGTTGCTCCTGCGCCCCGGCTCGCAGGAAGGCTGGGTCAGCCGGGCGGCCGCGCAGCAGCGGAGAGGGCGTGCCGGCCGTGTGAGGTGAGGAGGGGGGGGGGGTTGATGTACCCACCCCCCACCCGCCGTGCGGAAACGTGTTCTGCCCCGGCGAGGCAGCTAGCGTGCTGCCTATCCATATTGCCCTACGAAACGCGCCGTCGCAGCGCTAAACGGTCTCGCCGCAGTCCATGTCACATCTGCGAACAGAAATCCCGCATACGCCTCTCGGTCCGCGAACTTTCCCCGTGACGCCCAAACGCACGCCACTCACGCCTACCGTACGCACGCGCGCCACCGTGTCGGCCCCGCAGGCCCGGCATCTGCTTCCGCGTCTTCAGCAGCGAGCAGTGGGACCGCATGCCCAACCACACAGAGCCCGAGATGCTCCGGTCGCCGCTCGAGAGCGTCTGCTTGCTCGTCAAGGGCATGACCAGCGCCAAAGCCGAAGCTGGCGGCGGTGCCGCCGCCGCTGCCGTCGCTGGCGCTGGCAGCGCCAGTGGCGGCGTCGCTGACTTCCTGTCCCGCTGCCTGTCGCCGCCGTCGGGTCGCTCCGTGTCGGCTGCTGTGGGGCTGCTCCGCAACATCGGGGCCTTTGACGCGTCCGAGCAGCTGACCAGCCTGGGCCGCCACCTCAACCGCATGCCGATGGACCCGCGGGTCGGCAAGGCGCTGGTGTACGGCTGCATGCTGGGCTGCCTGGACCCCGTGCTCACGGTTACGGCCGCCATGGCGCACGGACGGCCCGTGTTCCTCAACCTGCAGGTGGGGCGGCGGGTTGGGCGTTGCGATGGGTGGGGCGGGGGAGGCGCGAGTCGAGGCCTTTCGTGTGCACGTCGGCTGCTAGGGCGGTACCAGCAGCGCCCCATTCGGGCGGGCTCTGGCTCATGCTGGGTTTGTTCACTGAGGAGGGTATGGTACTTTGGTTGCTTAGTGCGGGAGGGCCTGCAACTTCTTTTGGCGGTGCTGCTGGGCGGCGAGGCGTGAAGCCCCCACCGGGTGCGCCCGCGCGTGCATCCCGCAGAGCGCGGGCGAGGGCGTGGCGGCCGCCCGGGCGCAGCTGCTCAAGGCGGCGGTGGCGTCCAAGAGCGACCACATCGCGCTGGTGGCCGCGTACAACGCCTGGTGCAAGGCGGTCGACAAGGGTGAGCGAGCTTCCCCCTCGACGCCCAGGGATGCCAAGGGGGCCCCCATGGGGACGTTTGAACAATGACACCTTGTTTCAGCCACGTGGCTGGGCGTCCCTGCTTTGCCTTGCTGCGTCACCTGCTCTTCCCGCGTTGCCTCCGTCTAAGCTTTGCATTGCTGCAGTGCTGTCCTGCCCGTCCCTGGCGACTCGCCGCTCTTCCGCCCATGCCGCTCGATGCCTTAACGCCCAAACATGAAGGGCTCACCCCCGCGTCCCCCAAACTCCACCCCACCCCAACCCCACCCAGGCGGCCGCCAGGCGGGCTCGCACCTGTGCTCCGACTGCGGGCTGTCCGAGTCCTCCCTGGAAGCCATCCAGTCGGGCCGCGCCGAGTACGCGCGCGTGCTGGAGGAGCTGGGCTTCCTGGGCGACCAGGACGGCTGCGCGCGCGGCGGCTCGGCGGCGTCCGCCTGCCGCGCCGCCGCCAGCAGCCTGCCCGGCAGCGAGTGGCTTGCGGCGCCCGCCAACCGCAACGCCGGCAACGCGCGCTTCCTCAAGGCGGCGCTCTGCGCGGGCTTCTACCCCTCGGTGCTGCGCGTGGACCACCCGCGCACCAAGTACAAGGAGGTGGGCGGGGCAGGGGCGGGCGGGGGTAATGAAGAAGGGAAATGGGTCGTGTCGCGGACACCGAGTCGCGTACTCAATAGAGGAACCTGTGGTGGTCTTGGTGTACTTGTAGATCGACCTGTGAAACTTCGACGTCAGCGACGAGCGAGCAGCGCTGCGGCGTACCTCCAGGGGCGGGGGGAGGGAGGTTGGGGGCGGGCCGCAGCACGTGGTGCTGGACTGCGGAAGGGTAGGAGAGCTCGCGGCGGACTTGACGTGACGGGAGGCGCTCGCGGGCTGGGGGGCCGTTGGGCCCGCCGGGGCCGTTGGGGCCGTTGGGGGCCGTTGGGGGCCTGCTGGAAGGACCTCCCGCACGTGCCGTGCGGGCCGCCGGCGGTGGCTTGCACGGCGCGCGGCAATCCGCATGTGTTGGGGGTGAGATGAGCGGGGGTGTGCAATCAGTTAGGAGCGCGGGAGGGTGCCGTTTTGTGTTCCGCTGCGCACGCGCACGGAGCGCCTCGCAGCCTTGCAAGCTCTCATGTCTCACCACCACTACACCCACCCTTGCGCTTGGTCCTCGGCCTGCGGTCCTCGGCCTGCGGTCCTCGGCCTGCAGGTGTACGGCGGCGCAGAGGAGGCCGACTCGGACCCCAAGGACATCAAGTTCTTCGACCGCGAGAAGGGCCGCACCTTCATCCACCCCGGGTCGGTGGCCTTCACGGTCGGCAAGTTCGAGAGCGGCTGGCTGGTGTACACGCAGATGACCGAGGTGGGGGGGGCGCGGGGGGACCCAGGGTGGACCGGGGGATGTGGGGGGCGGGGGGTGGCATTAGGCGACACTACTGCGGCAATGCGACGCGCACGTTAGGAGGGACACAGACTGTGTGCGTGCGTGCGTGCGTGGGGGTAAGGCGACACGGCCACACGCTACCTTGCTGCGTCGGAGCTCCAACTACGGTAGTTCCCGGCGGCGACGCGGCCCCATGGAGCACCGCACTCGTGTCCGCCGGCGCTCGCCGGGTACTGGCTGCTTCCCCCGCCTGCGCCTATGCCACCTGCCCCTCTGCCCCCCCTCTCCATATCGTTTCCCCCGCTTGCGCCCGCGCCCCCGCTCCCCGCACGCAGACCAGCAAGCTGTTTGTCCGCGAGGTGAGCATGGTGCCCGTGTACGCCATGCTGCTGTTTGGCGGCGAGATCAGCGTGGAGCACTCGGCGGGCCTGCTGCGCCTGGACGGCTGGGCAGAGTTCAAGGTAAGCGCGCGCGACTCCTGGAGGCCTTTGCCCAGCCTTTTCCCACGGCAACTGGAAGCCTTGTGGCCCCGCGCGGAATGGGGCGGCCTCGTCGGCAGATACGGCGCAGCCTCTTTGTCGACTGCCCGTTGCGCACCTGCCGCCCCGTGCCACTTACTGCGCTGCTGCCGCTCGCCCCCTTCCCCCAATCCTGACCCCAACCCCAACCCGCACCGCAACCCGTTTGCGTCAGGCCGCCCCCACGGTGGGCGTCATGGTCCGGGAGATGCGCTCCGAGCTTGACCGGCTGCTGGGCGCTAAGATCGCGGACCCGGGGCTGCCGCTGGCCAGCAACCGCATCGTGGCGGCCGTGGAGGAGCTGCTGTCCACCGACGGCTTCTGAGCTGGGGGCGGGGGCCTTGAGTTGGATGCCTTCTTCAGTTGGAGAAGCCGGAGGCGCGGGTCGTGTGGGTCCGTAGAAGCCTGAGTGGCGAAATGTTCCTCTGATGGAAGGGAGGGAGCGGAGGCGGCGGGAGCGAGAGATGTTGGCAGTGGCGACGGAGGCAGGGCGTGCGTGGGCGCTGCGGCAGGGGTTGGGCGGGTGCGTGCGGGGCAGAGCGGAGTGGAGAGGAGATGAGAGCATGTGGTATGGACCCGAGGGGAGCGGAGTTGTTGACGGAGAGGATCGGAAACTGGTGCAACATGCGTGGGGGCTCAGGAATGGGTAGGAGAGATGAACCGGGGGCCACTTAACTGCTCGTGTGACGCCCTTCACCGTATCGCAAGCGTGTCGACGCGAACGGAGCAACGGAGCAGTTTTGCGCACGAGAGCTAGAGCACACTGCCGTGTCACCGTATGCCGCCAGGCGAGCACATCAACGGCGCAAAACTGGGTCCGGCTTTACCTGACACGTGACGCTGGGGACGGCCGTCCCCGTACACCTGAAAGGATGGCCCGATAGCACCCTGCACTTGCCCACGCGTGCGGCATGCTAAGCCTGCGATTGCACATACGGCGAACGTGATTGGCCCGGACAAGGTGCGTTTTATAGTGGGCATGTGTTGAGTACGGCGGTACAGTCTATGGTGCCAGCTGACGCTGTGCCGTAGGCGCGCGCTGTGGCAGCTGCGTCTAGCGCCGCCCAATGCATGGAGGCATGCCAGCGCGCGCGTCGCATTGGCGGACCGGGCCGACTGCCCAGGAGATTCTCCACGCCAGTAATTACAATGCTCCGAAGTAACCGTACGTGTAAAACCACCACCACTTTGCTTTTCTATCCGATGGACCAATGTCATGCCCGGTGCGGCAGGACCGCTCCCTCTAGCGTAGCCGCGCTTACGTACTTTCACCTCCGTCACCCGTGCACATAACAACGCCCTCCTGGCCGCCGTCCTGCACGCAGCGCCTGTCAGCGCCGCGCAAAACAAGAGGCCACGTGGCGGCATCATGTCGTATAAAACCGTACGTGCAAGTCCACCCTTGCGGTTGTCGATGCATGCCGGTCGGTTCCAGCGACCCGTACATACCTCTCGCTTCGTACAAGAGAGAGTACGGCACCAAGACCGGGTCAAAATCTCGAGCACCAACACGCGGGTAAGGTGAAGCAACTCTTGTAGGCTGCCCTGCGGCACACAGGGCGCCGTGACCTCAAACGCCCAAGAGGCCATCTGCTCGTTGTTCACGTACGTTCATTGACCCGCAGGTTCTCTCGTAACGTTGGCATGGCGTTACTCACGCTCGCCAATACCGGTACGGGCACGCACGTCGTTAAGTACGACGTAAGAGCGTGATTTCCATGTAGCGCACCACCGCCACCCGTAGCCCGCGTGTCACATGCGCCACCTGGAGCCGCATGTTGTCGCGTGCACGTCCCGTCTGGGCGTGGACACAACGGGGCCTCCCTGCCCTCCTGTAAACCTCCCAGCGTAGTGCCCGCGTGCCCACACCCACCATTCCCACCATTCAGTCCCCGCAGTGCCGCCCGGTATCCTCCATTGCGCGCCCGCTCCCATGCGCCTCCCGCGCGCCACACTCTTTGCGTTGGAGCCTCCTCAGTCCCCCGGCAACCCGCTCATTTGCTGGGGGCAAAGGCCAACCCATCGCAGCGCTGCCAAATGCCACCACCTTAGGAGCGCCTCGCCCCCGCGGTACCGGAAAAGAATCCCGCCTGCGCAATTGCTGCCCTCCACCCGTCCTCATGCGCCTCGCTCGCGCCCTCGCCCTCACACCGTGCGGCTGACAAAGGCGAGACGCAGCCCGTCGAAGCCGTGCGTCTCAATCAGGTGCGCCTTGTGCTGGATGAGGCGCAGGTAGGCCTCGTACGCCACCCAGAAGTGGTGCACGTTGGAGGAGTGGGTGCTGGCCACGGTGCCGCGCAGCCACGACAGCTGCTCGCGTCGGGTAGGGCCGGAGGGGCGCGCAGCAGGGGAGGCAGGGTGGGTAGTTCAGTTGGGCCTTAGGCGCGTCGACAAGCACGACTATTGGGAGGGCACGGAGCTACGGGCAAGAAACCAGGTACGTGAGGGCAAGCCAGCTTGCAAGCGCTTGCGTGACGGGTCCGGTAGCTGTCAGGGCAACGGATTCGGCACGGCACCAACAGTGCAAGCTGCGAGGTGCTTTGCGCCGACCGGGCGGCTGCTCGGGCACCAGCTTTCGCAAGCGGCTCCCCGTGCAAGTCGGGACTCGGGGGGAGCAGCTGGGGCGGCACGCGCACCTGGTGGTCAAAGAACGCAATGGTGCCGTACGTCGCGTCCGACGCCAGGCGCGTGACCGGGCTGGTCCACCAGTTCGCCGTCTCCTCGGTCCAGCGCATGTAGGGCTGCAGGAAGCCGGGGGTCAGGAAGGACAGCACCTGCGCGCGCATCCAGGGTCGCACAGGAAAACATGTAGGTTCTGACCCATGGGTCGGCACGTGCTCATCGTGTAGTGCAGTAAATTACTGTTCCAGGTAGTTACCGACCGCCCGTTGCAAATAAGGCACCACATCCCACTACCACAATGTAACCACAAACGCCGGAATAAGGATGTGGTCCGTCCACGAACTGCCGGCACGGCCAACACGGTGCCCAGCGGGCCGATTCCCACCGCGTGTCCCCCCGCCGCCGCTGCGTCAAACTCACCCGCCAGGGCAGCGTGACAAACCACGTGAGCGTGCTCCAGTACCAAACGATGGACGACCACAGCCACTGAAGGCTGCGCAGCGGGGGCCGCTGCACGCCGCCCTTGACCCCGGCGCCGGCACCGGTGCCGTATGGGCCGTGCGAGGACGGGGGCGGCGCGGTCGAGGCAGCGATGCCGCCCGCTTGCTGCGAGCCGTAGTGCGCCCGGGGGTTGATTGTGTCCATTATTCCGGGGCTGCGGGTTGCCGTTGCGGAGGCCAGTGGGTCTGTGAACGTTGCCTCGGGGCTGGCGACCTGTGGGTCGGCTCCAGGCGCCTCGTCAGCGACTGCCGCTGGCAGCAAGTTGGCCTCGTCCTCAAAGCCCGCGGGCGGCAGTTCGACGCCCTTGCCCGCGCTGCGAAAGTGCTGGTAGTGCGGCCGATGCTCTGTGGGGTGCGAGAGGCCGAGAGGCGGCCTGTGGTGGTAATGCTGGTGATGTGCAGTCGGCAGCATAGGAATAGATGCTAAGCGTTACACCAAGATGGATGAGCGGCCCGGAAGGCGCCGGAGGTCGGAATTCCCTCAGTCCAAAGCGCAGCCCGTACAGGCCCGCGCGGGGACTTGACCCTTGCGTCACCGCTGCTCACCCAGCACTCCCAGGCCTCTCTGCCAAACCGCTGCTCACCGTGTAACACCGCAGCAGGCATATCCACAGCGATTGCGACCTAGCGAACCACCGCGACCCCTCGCGTTTGAGCGTTACGCGCATAGGCACGCCGCCTGAGCAACAGAGCAGCAATGGCGACCATTACCCGCCCCATCTATGACAAAAAATACCCCGCGCTTAAGCGCTTTTCGTGGCCCTGGCGCATCCTTGCCACCTACACGACCTTCATCACCTGGTAAGCGCTTCGCGCACCTGCAGCTGCGCGCGCCTTTGCCCTCTTTGGCTGCGCGGCATGGCTGTGTACATGAAAACCTGCATCGGCGTTCCGCTGGCGGAAGTGTCTTGCGACGGCTTTGGAACTGCGTAAGCGTTGGCGAGACGCCGGGCGGCGGCGCATGGCACATGCCGGCGACAAACTTGTGGAGCCCTTGGCTTCGCCCAAGGAGGAAACATTGCTCAATTAAGGCGGTGGCATCGGAGAGTAGCGGGAACCGTCCCACGGGTCGCTGCGACGCCCTCTCGCCTTTCCGCGGGCATCCCTCGCAGGGCCATTTCGACGCCTTGGCTCCTGATCCGCTCCCTGGCGCCATACAACTTCCAGGTGAGGTTCTTCTTCAAGCACTTGCAGATCTGCCTCTGCCCGCTGCTGCCTCGTGTGCGGATTGCTGCGGTGGCTGATTTCTTCGTTTCACTTGATGGCCCCTTTGCAGGACAACCTGGCATCCGTGGAGAAGACGTTCTTCGACTTTGTGACGCCGATCGTGAACTTCGTGCAGGTGCGCTTTGAGCCATGATGTCGCTCAAGGACGCCGTGCCGTTGCGAACCCTGGAGTCTGCGGCGCTTGCCCACCTAGAAAGGACGTCACTGACCGATCTCATGTCATTCCCGCAGGACACAGCCTTCAAGTTCTTCGCTATTGCGGACAACACCGTAAGCGGGGTCTTCCGGCGCGAATGACCATATCATGGAGCCTTCATGGGCTTTGACCCTCCGTGTGGCATAACACTCTGCTTCCTTTCCGCTGTAACTTTGGGACGCCGTCATGTTCACATGCCGTACGGTTGTCTACTGGCTGCTCCGCGTCACGCCCACGCAGACCGACTGGGCCATCAACACCGCGACGCACATCTACAACAACAACCTCAAGGGCTTCGAGACCGGCTTTGAGAACCTGCTCAACAACGTGGAGCACCGCGTGCGCATCCTCAAGGTGCCTTGCGTGCCACACAGCCAAGGGATGCTATGCTTTCTCGCGCAGCACTCCGCAGCAGCACATTTCGCACCTCGCGCTTTACATATGTGTACAAGGGGGTCCCTGGTTCCGGCCTTCCTCGCCATGTTGAACGAGCATTCCTCGTTGCCCGACGTTGGACGTATCTTGCTTGCCTCAAGCCCCTAGCTTCTTGTCCCGGCTTGACGCTGACGCGCAGCTCGCCGCGGCCCTGTCCCCCGCTCCCACGTTGGCTACCTCTGCAGGACGAGGGCCTGAACGGCATCCCCAAGGCCCTCTCCTTCGACGTGCACACCCCCGCCGTCCAGAAGACCCCGTTGGTCGGGACGCTTGCCGGGGAGAAGCTATCGTAAACACCTCCTTTGCACGTTGACGCCGCCGTACACATGGAGGCCAGAGAGTTTATGCATCGCGAGTGGCGTAATAGGAGTTGTGGCATGAGAGCGCGCACATCCCGCGTAACTATGCAATGATGCACGCATCGGTGCATTCCGCTCCCGGGGTTGCTTGTCTTATTGTTTCTTGCCTCGAGCGCCACCTTGCTGTGAGGTAGTAGCCGGTGGTGTGTAGGCACGAGTTGATCCCATAGTTGCTTGCATTCTTTGTGTGCAAACCCCGTATGTGGGCACATGCAGGCGTCGTGTTCGCTTCTTGAGCGTTCTTTCTAGGTCGCCATGTTGGAATAGCTTTGCTGGGTGTGAGGCCCCGGGAGGTGCACGGCGTACGAGTGGGCTTGCACCTTGGGGTATTTCGTTGGCGGTTGCGGTTAGCTAAACATATGGCAGAGAACGCCCAGCCCCGTGACTCTTGGAACGGCGCGGCATGCGTAGGCGGAGGTGAATGACGGATGTACGCTATGCAAGCCTATAGATGAGTATGAATCTTCAACCATGGCGTGATTGCATGGGGACTAGCCAACTTTGCGTGAGGCGTTAATCTGGCCTGTAATACTGGACATCACGCGATGTATACAATTGTGCACCGGCCGATTGCCCGTAAGGACAGGCGCCCGTCCATATTTGACCGTTTAGTATGGAGTAAATCTGTCGCGCTGCCCACCAGGACAGGCTAGAACCACCACCACACACCCGCCCTCAGCGCCATGCCAATACATGCCGTCGCCCTGCACGCAAGTGCCCTACCTTCGCCCATTCCGCTGACCTGCATACCAGGGAACCCGTGCAGAGGTCGATATTGCCGAACACCACAAAACACACGAACACTGTGTGCGGTGCAAAATCCCTCCCAAGCCGTTCGCTACAAGTGCATTGCCTGTTGACGACCGCCTCGCAGCGCCGTGTAGGACACAAATGCACGAAATAAGTTTGGCGGACCTGATCATTTCTGCTGTCAGTAAACGGACGTAGGGGAGACATAACGAAAACTACCATACCACAGGCCACACCATGCCGCCACCGAGCCCCAGACATGCGGGACACTGCACACACGCCCCGGGGCGCTAACGAGCAGCCTACTGCATGCTCATCACCATGTTCAATACGAGTTTGTGACCTGCATGATGTGGATTCACGGCAGTAGTGGATGCGATTGCAAAAGCTCGAAATGATCGAACAGCAAGTGGCACACAGACACGTCCACCCGACGACGTAAGGACGGGGCTCGCCCCTCTCAGCACGGTGCGCGCCACCCATCCTCTCGACAAACACACCGGCCAAGGGATCGCGTTCCTTGAGCGCGCCCGGAGAATAGGATAGGAACTAGTCAGCAACGCCGCCTCGCCGTTTCAAGCCGACATTAGAGTTCCAAGAAAAACCTGCCGTGACGAGGCTACGCGGTCCGTACCCTTGAGGACCCTTCCGCGCCCGCGCCCGTTGCTGCTGCCGTTCGCACCGGCACGTGGTGCGTGTAGAAGTCCGAGGCGGCAAAGATGGCTCCCGGCCTGCGGAACGCCTCGGCGGCCTCCCGTATCAGCCCCGTGACCGCCCAGGACTGCTGCTCCAGCTCCCGCTGCGTTGCCTGGCGGTTGCTGCGGGTCTCCAGCTCCTGCGGGGCCGAGCAAGGAGGTGCGCGTGCCGATGCGTCACTGAATGTATTCAACGGGAGCAGGAGTTGTGACCGGGGGCCGCGTCCTTAAGCCAACGCTCAGGGCATTTCACGGGCGCTGTTTCGCGCTGAACAGCAACGTGCCAACCCTGCTGCCTGACATGCAACGCCCCCAACTGGCACCGCCTCCGCGTGCAAGTCATGGCTTGCGTACCTCCGGCCGCCCATGCCAGTAAATATTGCAACTACGTTTTCCCCGCCCACCCGCCAGACCTGTCAGACGCCCCTGCTCCTGGGCCCGCGCACCTTGGGCCCCTCCCGGTACCGCGCGCTGAAGTGCGTGAGCACCAGCTGCCTCGCGCCCACCGCAGCCGCGAAGGCGCCGGCCATGCGCCCGGTGCTGTGCTGGGCGATGCGCGCCTTGTCCTCCATGCCGGCCGCAAAGGTGGCCTCGTGGGACAGGACGTCGCAGCCGGCGGCCAGCGGGGCGATGGCGCGGGAGGACACCGTGTCGCCCATGACCACCACCTGAGGTCGGGCCCGCGGGCGACAGCAGGCAGTTCATCGCAAGGCCCCGAGTCACAGGATCGGAGGGATGAGGCTAGAGGTTTAATGCACATGACGGAAGGGCCGACAGTTACGAAGAGGAGGGTGCCGGCGCCCCAAACAAACTTAACCACTTGCGCAACCACCTGATAACGCCCTTCCATCCGGTCTTTGGCCCTCTGCCCGCTGCCAACCGCACCCCGCCGCCTCACCTTGCGCCTCTTGGCTCCCTCCTGCGCGGGCTGGCGCTCCCTGAATACGTACCCCCAGCAGGCCACTCGGTGCTGCAGCTGCGCCGCCCGCACCTCCACACCCGCGCAGCCGGGCAGCTCCCAAAACAGCCCCTCAGCTGCCACGAACGGCCGCCGCCAGCCGGGCGCGCCGTTGCTGCCCAGGGGAGAGTTCTGCTCGTCCAAATCCTCGTCCATGCTGCTGTACAGGTCGGCTTCCGAGTCGCTGCCGCTGCCGGCTCTGAGACCGCCGCGCGCGGCCGGGTGGCTCCGGGGCGGGTACCAGATCTCCTCCAGCCGGTCCACTCGGTCCGCCACTGCCTCCACCGCCGCCTGGCATACACAGGGACCAGGGGAGGTCGGGCGCTAAGAGCCGCGAAGGGAGCGTCGCCTCCCGCACTGTGCCCGCCCATGCCATGCGTCCCATTCACCAAGCAGCATCCTCCTCACGTCCTCAGCCTCTGCAGAGACAGGGCAGCACCCGGTCATCCTCATCAAGGCAGCACAGCACACCGCCCCGCGCCCCCACCTGCAGCTCCGGCGTCTCGCGCACCAGCCGCGGAGCCAGCCGCTGCACCAGAATGCCGCCGCCGCCGCCCGCCGCCGCGCTCCCCTGTGTTACCGCCGCTGCCGCGGCCCGCGCCGCCTGCCTGCCCTGCGCCCCCCGCTGCCGGCTGTCCAGCGCCTCGCCCAGCGGCCGCGGCGGGTGCGCCGAGGCGGGTGAGCATACCAGCTCCGTAACCATGATGGGCAGCCGCAGCTGCTGCGCCTGGCCGGTCACCAGCAGCGACGCGCGGAGCAGCTCCTGCAGGCGTCAGGGCGTGACAGAGAACGGCCGGGCTTAGCGGCTAGTCATCTACGAATCAGCCAAACCATCCAGGCACTTGCCAGTGTGATACTGGTGCGATTCGGTGCGGTACCGACGCTGCTTACCGCTAGGCCGGGCGGCCCGTAGACGTGGTTCCGCTGGCGCGCCGGGTCCGTCTGCGATGCCGCCTTGGCCTCGTCCAGCAAGGCCAGCGCCGCCCCCAGTCCGAAGCAGTGGTCGCCGTGCATGTGCGTGATGAAGATGCTGCCGGGGCGGGCCAAGGGCCGGGGAGTGGGGGTTGGGAGGCGTGGAGCTGGCGGGGTGGGGCGGCGAGGGGCAGGGCACTGACGGACAGGAGAAGAAGGTGCAAGAGCGGAAGCAGAAAAAGGGATGGATGCGTCGTGACCCAGGCATGGCCGTGGTGGTGACATTGGACCCGGGGGGGGGGGTGTCACAGCGTAGGCATGCGGCGCGACGTGCGGGATGCACAAAGAGGGGCCCTCAGAGCTTCGCGTTTCATCACCGCAGTCCCGTGTCGAGCGGGGCGTCAGGCAATGTAGATAAGGTTGTTTTCGGTTGGCTCATCAACGGTCGCCCTTGCAAGCAGCACGTGGCTGGAGCGCATAGAGAGACGGCGGGTGCGATGCCTACATGTCCCAACCCATCTCAGCCGTGTGGGATCAGAAAAGAACCGGCACATTAACACGGCAACGCAGTGCCCGGGATCTCGTGCTCGGAGAGAGGATGGATGGAGGAAGCCCCCATGGAAGGCGGGCTGGAACGTGCAAATGACGTGGAGCCACAGGACAGGTCAGCGGGAGCCGCGTGCATTCCCGTGCGCCGTGCTGGGAAGGGTGTGGGCCTCAGAGCTCGGTTTATCAGCATCGCGTTCCGCCGTCGAGCGGGGCGCGTCAGGCAATGTAGATAAGGATATTTTGGTATGACTCATCAATGGCCAGCCCGCATGCAGTATACGCGCGCAGTGGGCGCAGGGAGATGGCCGGCAGCCTGCACGCGGCATGATTGTCTTCTCCTCTTAGCCCGAGAAGGCCGCCAGCTCTCTGGCACCGTGATTGCCGTGAGCCAGAGAGCCCCGGTCGGCCTTCATGCGATGCCGAAACCATACATTGAAGTGATTGGAGAGACCTCAACAGTCGCGTGGGGACTCATGGGTCCGCCGAAAAAGGCAGTAGACCTCTGAGCTTTGCGTTTCAT
>LSYV01000020.1:1090803-1115604 GCA_001584585.1 Gonium pectorale
CTTTTTTCACGACCCAGAGGTAGGCAGAGAACCGGCCTACTGAAGCAAGGGTCTGATACCGGCTCGAGGAGTGAGGGGCTATGCATCGTGCGTGGTAGGCAAGCCTTCTTGGGGGTCCGACGGGCCCGCTCTAGTATGGACATGTAAGCAACGTCCACGACAGTGCGCATGAGGCCACGGTCCACACCATGCCAGGCGACTCTACAGCAGCCAATACGGGATGGCCCACCTGCTCGCCTCCTTCACCCGCAATCACGCCATGCATTGTACCCAATCGCCCTACTGGAAGCATTGCGCCTCGGGTGTGCATGTCCGTATGAGTTCCTCGCCTCTGCTTCGTGGGTTTTGCATCCACGTCCCACGGGTCAGTCGTAGGAATGTTATTTGTTCAATTTGCCAAGTGTAAGCATACGCTTGATATGTACAGGCTCATAAACAAAGTTGCTGTCCGTGCATACGTGTACTGTTGCCGCATGGTGGATCGGGAATTCGTGGGGTCAGTCGGCAATCCCAGCTCTTAGCACCGTCCGGGTACGCTGCAAGCTGTCATCTGATCAAATTTAGGTATACTTTTGCAAGTACCGCTTTGCTGCTTCTTGTTCAGCGCGCAGACTTCCACTCCAACGCAATCAAGGCGCCAACGCTTATCGACATCGCGAGTCCGAGTCTACAGTGTCTCCGAGAACATCTTTGGACTATTTTAATCAGCCAGCGCCCTGGGGCCCAAGGCAGGCTGTCCTAGCGTGGGCGCTCTCGCGAACCCCCCTAAACCACAGGAGCCACAGCGGCGCGGCTGGGGGCGGCCCCCGGGCCGGGGCTCACACAAGAGCCCCGGCTGCTGTGACCGCGGCCGGGGGCGTCAGGTTGGTGGCAAGGCGTGGAGAGAGCGTGCCTCGACACCCTAGGGAGGGACGACTTGTCGCGTCCCAGCGAAGCCCAGCAGCCCGTATCGTGCACAGGCGTGATCAACCGCCCCTGCACGCTTACCGAGTGGAACGTTTCGTTGCCCGCAGCGTGATGTGACTCGGCGCACACAGTCGTCACGGGAAGGCGGTGCAGAGGCGGAGCGGCGGCAGCAGCAGCAGCTGCAGCCCCAGCCGCAGCAGCACCGCGGGCACAGCGCACACTGGTACCGCACGCTGCTGCTCCGGGTCAAGCGGCAGGTGCAGGCAATGAAGCAGGTGGGTGGGGGCCATGAAGCAGGTGGGCGGAGGGGGCGGATGGTACTGTCCACCACGGCTGCGTCGGTCCCGTTGCCATGGGTTTCTCTCTGGGTCGGGGCTCTATGCAGCAAGGTAACCGGGAGGCAGACACAGAGGGGTGACGCTGCCTGCCCGTGACTGCGGCTAAAGCGCCACAAATGCAGCATCTATGCCGAGTTCTAGGGGCTTCGGTGGCATAGCTGGATCGCAAGACTTCGGTTGGGCCTGGGGACGCGCCGCCGTGGCCGGCCACGGCACGTCGCGCTGCCCGACCCACATCGCCGACAACCGGCAACTGTGCACCGCCGCGCCGCGCATTCGTCGCCTGTTGCTACTTCCTGTCGTCAGCGCACGACCATGCATCTTCCCCTGCTCTCTGGATGGTCCGTCCGGTATGTGTTGCACCGTGCGGCTTCTCAGGGCCAACACGCGCGCGACGCCACACGCGTTCCCCCCTCCCCACCCCATCCGGTCCCCCTCCCTCCAGGAGGAGCACGCGCTGGCGGTGTACGCAGCCGAGGGCTGGCGCGGCGGCGCGCGCAAGAAGGTGCAGCTCACGCACGAGGCACGGCGCAGCCGGGAGGCGCTGGAGCGGCGGCGAGCCGCCATCCGGGAGGCGGTGGCGCTGTGCGATGCGCCGCCGGGGCTCAAGTCCATCCCGGCCGAGCTGTTCGACGAGGAGGGCGAGCTGGACATTGATGATATGTTCTGCTCGGTTTGCGGCCGCTACGAGGCGGCCGATGTGAGCTCCGTGGGCTCCAATGGTGCACCCGGGGGGGGGCATGCAGGGGGCTTGGGTCGGTGCATATGCGTTGGTTCGGCAAGGCCATGCCATGGCAGCTGCAATATAGTAAGCCCAGAGATTTCGGACATCTCGCGGCCCCCTTGCGGTGCTGCAGCGGACCAGGGCTGAAGCAGTACCGGCGGCTGCGGGGACGGGTTTTGGTGCCCTGTGGGCACTCGGTCGTGTGCGCGGGTCTCAAAGGCGCCGTGCCATCACCGCTGACGGGGTCCCGTCTGGGGCTGCGCTATCAGGCGCCAGTCGCGACCCGTTGTTTGCTGTCCGGCTGGGCTGAAGGCGCCCTGCACCCCGCAGGATGATGACATGGTCCTGTGCGACGGCCCCTGCAACTGCGCCTTCCACCAGAACTGCCTCGACCCGCCCATCGACGTGTCCAAGCTGCCGGAGGACGAGGGGTGGCTCTGCCCCGCATGCGACTGCAAGGTGGGACCAGCGGGCAGGCGGGAGGTGGGTGTCCGTTTGTCCGGAATCAGGTCGCACGCCACGGGCGTTGGCAAACATCGCATCTTCTCCACAAGGCGCGCCTTCAAACGTACAAATCTGTGCTATGTGTCACATCTCGCCGCACGCACAGGCCGACATAGTGCGCCTGCTGAACGAAGAGTTTGGGTACGACTACGACATCGCCGAGCCCTGGACCAACATCCTGCCGCCCAGCGAGCTGCTGGAGGACTACCTGCCGGCGGCAGCTGGAGGCAGCGCAGAGCGCGAGACGGAAGGAGCGGGAGGTAGGAACCGATCGTGGACTGGGCGGAAGGCAGGTAAGCCTGCCGCGGGTGGGGGTCCGATTTGCAATGCCCTGCGCGGAGATGAAGGGCTCTGGTCAGCCCACTTATCAAGTGGGCTACTGAACGTTAGGAGGGTGATATGCGGAAGGGACTATTGTATGGATGCTCTGCGGGACTTTGCGAGGCGCCATGGCTGATGACAGAGGTGGCCTTCGAGGGCAAGCGTAACACACGGCCGTGCAGCGCGGTAGCTGTAAAGTTGCGTCGTCAAACGCTCGGTCCGCATTGTGTGCATCCCCGCTCCAGGGAGCGGTGGCGAAGATGAGAGCGACGGGGGCCCCGTGCGCAAGCATCGGCGGCGCCGGGCGCCAGCCCCCGGCACGCTGCCGGGCGGTGCCAGCGGCTGGCTTGCGGCGCCGCTGCCTTCAGAGGACGAGGAGGACGAGGACTTTGTCTCAGGTGGGTTGAGAGGCCTCACCGGAACGCCGACGGAATCCTCGTCTTATACGCTCATACACCAGCCAGCAGCACTAGCCAGCAAGCAGTACAACCGATTACGGCCGCGTGCCTTCAGCTATTATAAAGCTGAAACGCGCGACCGGTATCGGGTCGAACACAAGTCTGCACCATTGGAAGCACGTCCACTCGAGGTCCACCTGCCTTTGAACGGCATAACGTCGTCCAGCCGTGCGCTGCAGAGGGCTGACCCAGGTGCGGCCCAACCGCCACCCGGCTGCCCGTCCCCGGGCGTGCGTGCCGTGAGAAGTGGGGTCCCGAGGGCTTCACATGCATGTGCCTCCAGCTGGGCGCCATAACTGACTCCGTGTCCTGTGCCCGGCCTCCACCGCTGTCTCCATGACGCAACCCATGACGTCAACCCCCGACCAGGACCGGAACCGGAGCTGAACCAGGGCGGGACGAGCAGCGAGGAGGAATGCGAGGAGGGCGAGGAGGACAGGGCGCGACACGGGGAGGAAGGCAGCGCCAGCGAACCTGCCGCCACGAGCGGGGATGAGGACGGCACCGGGACGCGTGGCGCAGGTCGCGGTGGGCAGCACGATAGCGACGACAAGGCGAGCGGCAGCGGGCGCGAGGGTAGCCGTGAGCAAGGCGAGGCTGTGGTGCTGCTGGGTAAGCGGCGGCGGAAGCAGGTGAGCGGGCGACCGACCAGGCGGCCATGTCGGCAGGCAGGGCATTGGAGAATCGGAGCCCGGAGGGGAGCCCAGGACGGCGCAGCTGTCAAGGGTCGGCGCTGCCCGTTTCTTTCGGCTCTTAGTGGTTAGCTGCCATCACCGCTCTGGGTGTGCAAACAGTAACGGATCCCACCCAACCGTACCTCAACCCCGCAACCAAGATCATCTCCGCCCATCGGCCGTCGACCGCAAGGCGGTAACGTGGTCAGCGGCTTGCTTGCTGCAAACACCGCTTCGATTCGGGTCTTCCAGCACACCGCTCCTCAGGATCGGCAGCTTGCCGCCACCGCAATTTCCACCGGTGCGCCGATCACAACCTGGGTCCCTGCCCAGTAACAGTTCACTGCGCTGCGCGCAGGTCAACTATGTGGAGCTCCACCGGCAGATGTTCGGCAGCGCCCCCGCCGCCGGGGATGAGGAGGGGGAGGAGGACAACGACTACGACCCTGGGTTGGCGTCACCACAAGGCAAGCGTTGTGGGGTCCGGTGTCCTTGAGGGTGCCATGATGATGGGCGAGAGACGGGGACGGGGGGAGCGCAGAAGAGCGGAGAGCGGGGCAATGCGGCAACTGACATAAGGTGGCCGGTGGACAGGCCTGCCGTGCGCTCGGAACGCGCTTAGGCTCCAAACGTAGCCCCACGCGCTTCGGTGCGCGCACGAGAGCCTCGGCCCGAATGGGCCGTAAATTGAGGCGCTCGTCCTCAGGCGATTGACGGCTCGCGCTGCCCTCGTCTGACTGCCCACCAGCAAGGCGTTGTTTCCTCCAAACAGACCAAGCCGCGGCCAGGAAGTTGTTAACAGTCCAACTTGTGGCAATGTGCAGATCACCATGGCATCTGCTGCTGATTACCTGACGGGACCACTGCTCCTCCGACAGGACAAAAGGGCTCACCGAGCCGAGGCCGGGGCACGGTTGGCGGCGGCGGCGGCGGCGAGGAGGGCGCGGGAGGCCGAGGCCGCCGGCAGGGACGCCCGCGCAAGAAGCCTGCGTCGGAGCCGCCCGTCGCACCGGGGGACGCCGACGGAGCTTCGGGTATGTTACCATTATTGGATAGGGGAGGTGGTTGGGGAGGTGGCCGCCTGCGGCTGCACCGTGGTGGCGGTGACCAGCTCCACCTGCACCGTGGACGCGGGCTAGGCTACGCACTCCTGCTGGCTTCGGATGCCGGTATTCGTCACTGTAGTGCACGTGGTCGTGGATGACGAGACCGCATAATCTGGCGGCTGTTTACACATTTGTAATTCGATATCGAGTGGGCTGAGATTGCCCCACCACGCGGCCAGGAGAGGTCATGCGCCCAGTCATGTCCCCATTTGAAGCTGCGCCTCGCCTTGCCCGCCACCAGGTCGGTCTCAGCGGCCGCCGCTGGTGGCTGTGAACAGCGGGCCGGGGCGCGACCGGGAGCAGGGCCGGGGCGGGGGCCGGCCCCGGGGACGGCCTCCCAAGCAACCGCCGTCGGAGCGGCACGGAGACAACGGCAACCGCGAGGCGGGTGCGTACGACAGCATGGAAGATTTACCGGACCGTTGGAAGCTATGCGTTGTACTACCGGTTTGCGTGACGGCGATGTGCCCTTTCATGAGCACAAACGCTTGAGTGCCTCAATGCGCCGTGTATGCATGTGCCTCCCTCTTCCAACTTCATTCAGGGCAACCGGCGTCACAGCAATCGCCCGCGGCGGCCGGCGGCGGCACCCAGGGAAAGAGCCGGGGACGGGCCCATGGCACGGGCCAGCCGAGAGGGCAGCCGCGCAGGCAACCGGCCGGGGCGCCGCAGGGTTCACGCCCCAAGCACGGAGACACAGAACCGCTTATCATATCGGACAGTGAATAGGTGCTCAATGGGGCGCCGCGACTCGTGAGGTGGTCGACTTGTCACAAGGGGGAATGGAAAGAGACAGAGACAGGCGCGGCGTGACTGTGACGTGAAGGCCATTAACGGAGTGCGGTGAGGAGGACAGCATGGCATGGCAAATCACCACTCGTGCGTTACTGTACACAAGTAAGCCGCGTGACGAGCGACGCAGTTTTGGCATGCTACCCGCTCGCCATAACATGTATTGTATGTCGAGCGTCTATCGTATCTCCGCATATGGATATTCGTAGAGAGGTCACATTGATGAGGTGACACTATTTGCTTGGGGTAGGGCAACGGGTAGGAACTTGTGCATTCAGAAGTCTGAGGAGGCTTGGCATGTACACCAGTACGGGTTGTGCCTTTTGCTTTGAAGCCCCTAGTCGAGGCGTTCCTTACCTTTTGCCACACTCCAGGAGCTCCTCCCCCGCCCGTAGCCTGCTGGCCTCATGACACAATACAAGACTTGCGGTGCATTTAATTTGGAGAGGGGATGGAGGGAGGTCATTGCAATGAGCGCGTCGTCAGAGCCTGCGCCCGTGAGATGACCAAGTGAGCGGCTGGGAAGGCGTGCCAAACCCGTTCGTACGACACAGAATCAAGAGTGCGGGGCCCTTCCGAGTCTCTGCAAGCAGCATGATTGTAACAACCGACTGCCGACTGTTAATCGAAATAAACGCGAGTGACGATCGTTGTCAAATCTGAAAACAGTGTGCGCGCTGCAAAGCCAGACGATATTTGTTTAGTTCTAGTGGATTTGTAGCCTTGGGAATTGAAATGCTTGGAGGATCCCCCAACACCATGCTGCGGGCCAGTCGCGGGAGTCGGCAAGCATTTCGGTCGGGCGCCGCGCCAAGAGCCCGCAGCGGTGTGCCCGTGTGCACGGCATCTACTACTCTAACCGCAGATGTGGGTCGGATCCAAACGGAGACTATCTCGGCTCGACGTTGCATGACTGGGTTGTTCTCGACACCTGGACAGGTCGCCCAGCCGGTGGTCCTACCGCCCTCTCTGAGCAACAGTGTCGCAGTCGTCGAGGCCCCCAATCCGACTGCACCCGGCGGCAAGACGCAGGTGTACCTGCTAGCCATGTCGCACGTGTCGCAGCGTAGCGTCCAGCAGGTGGGCCACCCTGCATATGGGGGGCAAGGGAACCGACTGGGAGGGGTCGGGGGCGAGCGATGTTGGATGGGGGCTCTATCTGAAGGCACGCCGCGCTCGGCCGGGCTTGACATGGTCTCCGGGTGAACGCAAGTACCTGCCTCGTGTGAACCTGACAACAGTTGCTACACGGGTTTTTGAAAGCAGCAGCCGGCGCTGCCGTTGATGTGCCCTTGCGCATGCCCTTGAAGGTCTAACGCAGGCCCCCGGCTCCTATCCGCTCCCCACTCCTGCCCGCCCCACCCCGCCCCGCCCTGCCCCCCTCTCTCTCTGACCCAGATCGAGGAGCTGATCCGACTGGTGCGCCCCGAGGTGGTGGCTGTGGAGCTGTGCAAGGAGCGCACCAGCCTGCTGGTCGAGCCCGAGGAGGCGGGGCGGCCGCCAAAGATCTGGCACAGCCGCAGGGTGAGGGGAGCCTGCAGAAACCGCACGCCATTACCTTGATAAGCAAGGACACGGGATAGTACGGGCACACGTAGCTGCGAGAAGGCGGGGCGCCGCAAGATCGCCATCGGAGGGGACAGCTTCCTGTGCTGGCTAGGAGTTGAGTTATGCAAGGCCCAGCCCAGGTTGGTTGGGCATTCACAGCCTTGTCAACGCTCGCCTCGTAGCTGTACCCGACCAGCTCTCCAGCTGAGCGTCCCCTGTCCTGGCCCCGCCCCGCCAGGTGGCGATCGAGGGTCTGCCCACCGACGACCCCGCCTGGCCGTCCGCGGACGAGCTGCGCGGGCTGCTGGTGTGCCGCCCCGGCCGGCCGGTGACGCAGCAGGACATCGAGGGCGACGTGTGCCGCCTGCTGCAGACAGGCAGGGCGGGGAGTTGCGGGGTGGGGTGGGGTGGGGTGCGCAGGCGGGCAGGGAAACGTCGTGTACTGGGAAGGAGCAAGGGTGGCTGTGAAGGAGGGTGCAGGGCGGGTAGGGCTCGCGCATCGCCTCTGGGTATCCTGCAGGTGTGCTGGCCCCGGCGTTGATCGCTGCGCTGTATGAGTTCCATGGCCATGTCCCGTTGGGCAGTCGTTGAAGGGTGGAATGGCGCATGACGCAGCGTCACTCCCGCGGCGCGGGCGCGCGCACTCTGTACGCTCGCAGGCCTGTTTGGCAGCGTGCGGCCCGGTGCGCTGAACGCCGGGCGCGACGAGGCGCCCGAGTTCCTGGTGCGCCCGCCCTCGGAGTCTGGTGAGGGCGAGGAGGGGCCGTCTGTGTCCCTGGTTCCGCCGCTGGGCTGCATCCGCTTCAAGGTGCAGCCGCGCAGTCTGCCCGCAGTCACGTCCATGAGCGCCCGCATCGACAGCAGCCTCAAGGTGCGGTCGGGAGGGGGGTGGGGTCGGGGGGGTCGGGATGGTCGCCGGGTCTTAGTGGATCGGCCATTGGTACAGCGATGTCAGTGTCTTGGCGCCAATCGTATGTCGCCGGTGAAATTGGTGCACTTGCGATGAGCTTACGTCGTCTGGCGCAGAAGATGTCATGTGCTTTCACGACCGGTCTTCAGGAACGATGCGCCGCCCCGTAACTGCAGGGCATGAACGTGAGCCAGGCGGCGCTGGACGCTATCTGCCTAAAGGTTGGTGGGACCGGTTGTAAGTGATGGTGCCGTCGGGCCACGGGAGCACCACGAGTTGGCTCCCGAGTGTGGTGCGCCTGCCTCATGACAAGCCGCATGGAGCTGTCTGCGACATGTAACCCGCCTGGCGAATGGCGTCATGGCAGGAGCCGATAGTTTTTCAAGTCATACGCCTCCCGTCTTCATGGGGGCTGCAGCGGGCGAGGCCCCCCCGCGCCCCTGGCCAGAGGTTTACTTGGCTCCCATTACCTAGTAAATTTTCCCCGCCCGTTCTCGGCGACCCCCGCAGTCCATGGACGACTGCAAGGCGGGGGCCAGCGGCATGGTGTCGCTGCTGCGTACGCGCCAGCGGGTGCAGGAGCTGGCCGGGCAGCAGGTTGGTGGGCGCAGGGCAGGGCGGGACGGAGCTACCCTGGCTTCGGAGCGCGCCAGGCAGCGAGCAGCACGGGTGCCGGCTGGCCTGCTTCCCGGCATGGAGTCGCTGTACCTGCCTCGGGCTTGCCTGGCGCGGGGCAGCAGCACAATCACTGCGGCTTACGCGGCCAGGCGTTGGCACATCGGACATGGGACATGGCTCGGTACAGGTGGCGGGCGGTTGGCATGTGGGGCCGGACCCAGCGTTGCCGGCCCTGTGCGCCCCCGCGCGCCTCTGCGGCCTCCCGCAGGTGACCGTCTCCTTCAAGGGTGTGGACACGGGCCGCGTGGAGATGATTGTCAAGGCGGTGAAGGCCTCGGACCCGGCCTACCTGTCGGGTGCGTGATTTGGTTGCTGCGGGGGCGGCCGGTTCCTTGAAACGGGGGCAGGGCTACAAGCAGCGCAGGCAGCGCCTGTGGCCGCCTGCGCGTCGTTGTCGTGCACGCTGGGCTTGCATTCCGCACGCGGTCGCAGTCCCGCTGGTCCTTTGGACATAGTGGTGGGGCCCCAAGGCGATACGGTGAGGGCAGGGAAGGGCGCAGTGCCGGCATTCCGCGCCGCAGCACTTGCGAGGAGTCCGCGCACTTGGGCTGAGGTCAAGTTCCCCCGCGCTGTCACGGAACGGAGTACGCTGGGGCGGCCTGCAAACGCTGGGTTTCTGCGGGGCATGACGCTGCTCAGCAGATTACGGCGCATGATACACACGCTGGCGCGTGTGCTGGGCCCACGCTTTCCAACGCCAGGCAGTGGCTCGTGCTTGCCTAGCGCGGTTGGCTGACTCCGCGCTCTGCCCTACAGGTCTGGAGAGCACCGCGGTGAACGGGGAGGGCTTCGGCATCGAACCCTTCCGACCGCAGCGCGGCACCTTCCAGGTGCGTCCCAGCCCGTTGAATGGTTCGGATACTGCCGTGCGACGCGGGTGCACCCGCAGCAGCCGTGCATCCCCTGCTCATGCCTCATTGCACGGCTCCGCATATGGTGCGACAGCCGTCTCTCCTTGCTCGGTTGTAAGTTGATGTGTACTGCACCGGCCATGTGGTGGGCGTATGGTTGTGCGGCCGGCAGGTGAGCAAGAAGATGTTCATCCCGACGGAGACGCTCGAGGCCATGCGGGCGGAGCGGCTGGGCGCGGCGGCAGCGGCAGCCGCGGCAGCAGCTGAGGCAGAGGGCCAGGCGGCGTCCGCGAGCAGCAGCGGCGTCGGGATACCGCAGCCGCGTGTCAGGTGAGGGGATTGGCATGCTAACACATTGCGCCAGAGTAGGGTACTGCAAATTGCTCCCGACCTTACCGGTACATCAAAGCACGTTGCCGTACCTTGGTATTGCTGTCTTGTGCCCTGCGCCGAGAAGGGCGCCCCTCCGGTTGTGGAGCGAGGAGGAGATGAAGGCCGCCAAGCAGGATGAGCCCCCGAAGCGGCCGGTGCAGGTGCGTCGTCGGTATTTGCTCGGAAGGAACTTTCCATAGTCAACCAGATGCAGAACAACCTCGGAGTTTCCACTTGCCCTGCAATAGCTTGGCGATTGGGCTGTTAGGAATAAGCTGCTGAGCCGCCACACATGGTATTCCATCGGAAAGGCCCTACCTGCCGTGACACTTTTGCGGAGCGCCACGCCGCGCCTGCATACCCAATCGCGCGCGTAGAGCCCCTCTGCGTCCGGCCCTGTCCACCCGCTTGCGAACTTCGGCTCCCGGCCCGACGCCCCCCCTTCACCACTGCGCCTCAGGACACGCTGGCTGGTCTCATGGCGACCACCTACGCGCGCATCCAGTCCAAGGCGGGCCGCACCGTCGGGATCGAGCCCGGTGCGGCGTGGCGGACGGCCATGGAGGTGGGTCGCGGGGTCGGATAGGGGCGTGGCACGGCCTCCGAACCCCTGCACGCTGCGCCGGGATGGGGCCATCCGCGCATCTCCCAACAGGGCAGGCGTCATCAACCATCATGCGGCCCCACATGTGGCGCTTGCGCGGGCGCGTTGCTGCCACAGAGCAGCATGCCGAGCTGAGCCCGCGGGTATAAGTTAGCATGGCATGCTCCTTGGCTGCTCCACCGGCTCCGCTGCTTTGTGGTTGTCCCTGCGGCCTTAACAGTCAGCACTGACCTCCTTCGGCCGCTTGCGCTCGCAGGCGGCCACCAGCGTGGGCTCGGGCGCCCTGGTGCTGGTGGACCGGCCGTCCAACGTAACGCAGCACCGGATGGCCGCCGGCCTGGCCGCCGACAGCGGTGAGGGAAAAGGCGTGAATTCGCCGCTTCTGGCCAGGGCTCACGGGCGCACAACGGAGGGACGGGGCCCCTCCGCTGCCGCTCCCCTTCATCCCGTGCTAACTGCCACGTGACAATGACGGTAGTCCCATGCCAATGCCTTTCGCCCCTGTTTCTTGCCTTGTGTGGCCGGCTGGCCTCCCGACGCCTTCATGCATCCTCCTCCCACACCGCAGGCTCCCGCCTAGCTGCCTCGGCCATCATCGCGCTGGGCTCGTTGATCACCACCGCCAGCACCAGCCTGCTGCCCGAGCAGGCCACCGGCTGGGCGCTCGCGGCGGCGCTGGCGGCGGCGGCAGCCGTGGCGGCGCCGGTGGTCGGGCCGTTCCTGGAGGTCTCGCGCTTCGCTGGTGCGTCACGATACTAATTGCACCCCACGCCCACGGCTAACTTGCATCGTAGATACGAGGTATCAAGGCTTTGCTTCCGTGCCCTCCTACGGCAGTCCTGTCGTGCACATCCCGCGGTGCCGTACGGACGAGCTGTCTGCCTTTCTCCTTGCTCGCGTGGTCGACGCCCAGTGGCTGCAATTTCCTGTTCATTAGGACTGCCTGCTGCCGTGCCGCACCCGCCCTGGGGCCGCGCCGCGCAGACATGAGCGCCGAGCAGATCGAGGACGCGGTGGAGGTAAAGGAGGCCATTGGCTCGGGAGACCTCTCAAAGTAAGGGCCGGCGCGCGCGGATCTCTCGTATGAGTGCGCGCAGCTTTTCTGCTCCGCGCCCAGCGTCGCACCGTACCGGCGCTGGCAGGGCACGCCGCCGTCGCTCACCATGCCCTCTGTGCCGCGCGCTGCGACCGCCTCGCACTGCCCTTTCGGACCCGCCTGCCGTCCTATGTCGCCTCCCCCCCACACACACACACCACACACACAACACACCCCGCCGCCCTCGGGCCCGCGCTTCGCAGGCCGCTCAAGCTGTTTGGCGAGGACGCACTGCTGGACTGGCCGGGCGCCTTCCCCGCGCTCATAGAGGAGCGAGATGCCTTCATGGCCAAGGCGCTCGCCGCCGTGGCATCGGGTGAGTCGGGCGGGTGCGCCAAAGTGCGGTCATCAGGGGCAGGGCTTAATGCGGCAGGGGCCCCTCGCCCTGTGGCCGGCGCCAGGCTGATCGCACTTTATGCCATCCTGGTCTGCGGTACGCTTTGTTCAGCCGCTCGCAAGCGGGCGGGGACGCCTTGACCACATGGAAACTGCGGCACCTGCTCTGGCCGACCGGGCCTGTGTCTCCGCAGGCAAGCCGGGCGTGGCGCCTGCCTACGTGCGGGACGACGTGGACGGCACGGCGGTGTGGCGCTACGCGATGCCCGAGGGAGGCCCCTCTCGCGCCGCGCCGTCGGGCGTGGGCGACGGCGAGATGGGCGGCCTGCGCGGCGTGCGCGCCGTGGTAGGCGTGGTTGGCAGCGCGCACGTGCGCGGCATGCTCCGCATGTGGCCGGCCGCGGTCTCGGATTGCAGCGTCGACAGCCTGCTGCAGGACGTCGAGTGATTGGGGAGATGGGACCAGACTGCCTTGCACTGGGAATCGGGACGTGGGACTTGTGCATGGCTAGATATACGGCAGATGCGGAGTGGTGAGCCGGTAATAAGATGGTCTGGAGATTTATGGAGATCACTGGAAGGGAGGATGTGCCGGCACTTTGCTGCTCTGGGAATGCCGCCTCATCTTAATGCCATAGGCTAGCCATGTTCTGCATGTGTGGGAGAGAGCCGCATATCGTTATCCAAGCAGGGACGTACGTATTGGAGTGCCGCTTCACCTTACAATTCCTGGTATGAACGAGACACGCGCGCAGCACGTCAACTGTACAGCAATCAGCCGCGGCAAGAGCCGCGCGTAGACATGTTGGCGCCACGGCCCAAAAACACACCGAGGCGCATACATAACCCAGCACTTTGCAACACACATGTCACCACATTGCACCACGCCCCATTTACAGCCCCAGTAGAAGTCAATCGTGCCAACTGATGACAGGTTTGAACCGCATGAGACCGTACAAAGACACACACCGAGGTGCTCGTCTGTCCCCATGCTCAGCGGCACGGAGCCAACAGCAAGCTCTTCCCCAGTGCACCCATGCCAACACGCGCGTTCGGAGCATCTACCGTCAAGATCGCAAGGCGGTCATGCACGAAGCCATATTGCTCGGGATCTTTGCTGCCAAGCGCCCCACGGCAGCCCTACTGCTAAACACGTACGATTCTGGTTGTCAAGCCTTTGTATCGCTTCACCCCACCCGAAATCAGTGCCAACAAGCTCCTGCTTCACTCCTCCGGGGCCAGCCCCTACCGCCAGTGAGGCCAGCACTACCAGCCTACTTTTGTTAGGCTGCTGCTGCAGCTGGTGGAACACCGTTGTGGGTGAGCCTGCAACGGGAACTTGATAGTGCAGCGCCGCCAAGCCGCCCCAGTTGCGTCTTTGGTGAACCACCTCCCGCTTACTTCTTGTACCAGATCTGAGGGACAGGCGGGGCATGAAAGCAGAATGGGCACGCACTCCGATGAATACGCGGCGACGGCAGTGACGGCACAGGCGCACGTCCAAGAGGCCGCGACGTGGGCCCTTCTGTGCGATTCGCGCCCACAACCCCCACGACCCCCCGTGCTGCCGCTAAGGACACCGCAGTTCGGCATTTCTGGGAGATGTGGGCGCTGTGTAATACTGTGCTGCTGATGCTGACGGCCATCTTGCGGGGCACAAGAGGCCGGCCTATGTATGCCCAGCACCCCATGTCTGGGCCGTCCGCGCGGCGACCCCTGACGGCCACTCCTCACCTGGGTAGTCTTAGACCGGTAGATCTTCTTTTGGAGCTGCAACAGGCCGTACAGCAGGCCCTCCGCGGTCGGGGGGCACCCGGGCACGTACACGTCCACGGGCACGACGCGGTCACAGCCCCGCACCACTGCATACGAGTAGTGGTAGTAGCCACCGCCGTTGGCGCAGCTGCCCATGGACACCACCCACTTGGGCTCCGGCATCTGATCGTAGACCTTCCGCAGCGCGGGGGCCATCTTGTTGGTCAGAGTCCCGGCGACAATCATGCAGTCGGACTGGCGCGGCGATGGCCGGAAGATGATGCCGAAGCGATCCAGGTCGTAACGCGAGGCACCAGCGTGCATCATCTCCACAGCGCAGCACGCCAGGCCAAACGTCATGGGCCAAATGGAGCCCGCACGCGCCCAGTTCACCACGTTGTCGACCTTGCTGACCACAAACTCCAGGCCCTTAGCAGCAGCTACTCCCTTCGACATGGTAGCGACCTGAGGGGAGAGAGGAGTGGTGTAGGCGAGTGCGAGACTTTGGCTCTCCACGCCGCTGTAGCGAAGCCCTACCTTACTGAGCTAAGAGTAACAGATAGTGTGGAAACAGGCTGGTAGATACTGCACAAAGCTCGGTTGCAAAGCCTGCGCGGCCGCAGAGACTATACACTAGCAGAACCGCGTGGCCAACTTATGAAACCTGCTAGCATGGTGACGTTGCCATGCTGACGCATGATGCCTTGCCCCGCTGCACGACAAATTGCAAGGACGTACCACGGGGTTTGCAGCCCTGGACCACACCCTTAAGAACGCGACTAGTGCCGACTCCAGAAACACACTGACATTTCCAGCCCAGCGAATAGCGGGTGTAGTCAGCATCCTGCCCAGCAACATCCATGTGCGCACCAACGTCTTCACTTGCTGCTGGCTAACGCCTAGCGTCCCCGGTACGAAGCAGGGGCGTAACGACTCGGCGCACTGAGGTGTCCCCGGCTCCCCTGGCAAGTACGTCCGCGTGATGAAGAGATTACCCGTGTGTCCGGACGGAGGCTGATCCATTCGTCTCGGACAAGGGCACCCGCATAACGTTAGATTTCGCGGCGCCCAGGGTTGGCCAGGGTAGGTTCCGAGCAGGGAGGAGTTCTAGAGATTCTAGTGGCCGAACACGCTCACGTGGGGCTCCTCGACACACCCCTGATCAGTTACCACCATCACACATGGTCCCCTCGCTGTTGCCACACGGTGGTGGTGATGGCAAGGTTACCACGCAACTGAGGTGTGAATTATGAAGTGTACATGGTGTGCACAGGCGACTGTCCTGGCTTGCGACCACATGCGCGCTGGGGAAGAGTGTAACCATGTAGAACAGGTATTGGAAGGGTATGAAGCTACGAGCGCAGTGGTGACGCTGCAGCTTTCGCGAGCTGGAAAGAACGCAAGATGCAAGGCGGTGTGTTACGTCATGCGAATGCGCGTGCTTGTAGACAGGCTGCAAACAGACTAGGCGAGATGCAAGGCGGTGTGTGCAGGGATACGGATGTGTAGGGGCTGCCGGGCTGGTGTGGGGGTCAGGCACAGCACCACGGGACTGCAGACTGGATTACCGCGGGCCAACCATGGGCCAACCTCCTCCCGCGCCGAGTGCCGCTCTCCTATCCTTCAGCGGAGCCGTGCCCCGATGGCCACACCGAAGTGCTTCAGCTCAAAACCCACACACAACCGCTCAAAACCTCATGCCTATTGGTCGGGGCCAACGCATTGTCCAGCATCACCTCCTTGCTGCTCAAGCGGCGTTGGCCCATCACGCGCAAAACGTAGTCCAGCAGACTTGCACCAAACGGCGGCCTTCAACGCATCAAGCGCCCTACGTCCTGACTCCCACCAAACCAACAGCACCTGCATATAACATACACGGGAGGCATCCCCAGCCATGTCACGCTGGCAGCGCCGCAAGCTCCTCCCCCTGTGCACATGCTCCTGAGAGCAACATACCGAAAGACACGAGTCTCCTGCGATGTGGCAACTACAGCCGCTCACTGCCTTTCCTAAGCCTAACGTCCTTTACTACATACAGGGAAACTAGCCTGAGCCCGAGAGCCATCCAAGGCCCCGAACGCCACGAGCCAACGCAGTCGCAACATGCGCGCAGTCGCTCGTTCCGCCTGCCAACAAGGCCGCCGTTATTGCCACCGTGGGCAACCGCGCTCGGCAAGGACCTTGGTCTGGCCGAGACAGCTCAGGCCGTGAACACCCATGCCCATGAGCGCTGTCCTGTCGTCGCAGCGCAAATGCTACCGACGCGGGGTCGCTCGCGCGGGCCGGTCCCCGGATGGACCTTGCGGGCGTGACCCCCGCTGCTCCACCTGCACGTCCTGACCCGCGACGTCATCCTCCTCCCCGTAGTGTCCGTCAGGCGATCGCCCTGCCCACTGTCGCTGCTGCTGCCGGTGCTGAAGGATGCCGTGCGCGGCCTCCGCCTGGTGTTGAGCCGACGGGGACTCCACCACCGTGAGTTTCGAGCCGGGGCGCCGCCACACATGGCCGGGCGAAACACTCGCCAGCACATCGCCGCGGGGTGAAGCCGGCCCCGCCGGCACCATGCGACCTACTGCCGCATTGGCCGAGCGCCCGGGCTCCTCGTCAACGTTTCCAGCTGGGTTGGGCCCACCGCTCCCGCCGCCCCTGCGCGCAAGATGCTGGCGCTGCCACTCGGCGTTCGCCTCCGCCTCCGCGCGAGCAATCCATTCGGGGCTTCCGGACCGTGGCGCCTGCGGCCCATGCGGCATGCCGCCAGACGGCTCCCCGCCTTGCCGCTCCATCTGCGGCCCCTGCTCCTGCCCCGCCGCCCGTTCCTGCTCTAGCTGCTCCTGCTCCCTCCGCTCCTGCTCCTGTTGCAGCGCGATTTTCAGCTGAATATCGCGTTGTCGCTGCGCCTCTCGTTTCTCCGCCTCCGCGGCGTCGCGTCTCCGTCGCTCAATGTACGCCTCCACAAACCGCCGCCGCTCCTCCTCCTGCACCGCCGCCGCCTCACGAGCATCCACTGTCTCAAGAGCCTCAGGCGGAGGCGGCCGCAGGCTCTCCGGCCCCGGCGCCACCGGCCCAGCCGCACGGGCTGCCTCAGCCGCAGCTGCAGCCCGAGCTCGCAGGAGTCGCTCCCGCAATCGCTTCAAGCGCTCCATCATCCACCACCGGAAGCCAGAATGCATCCTGGTTAGGGAAGGCACAGGTCGACCGAAACATCACTCAGGCAGGACCCCAAGGGAGAAGGGGCTGGGAGGTGGTCACCGCAGGTTGCACAATACCCTCATGCCCACGTAATTCCACACGCTGGGGTCGCGCTATGGCAACCAGTCCCTGGCCTCCCCAGCGACACGCAACATGACGCAGCCTTGCGCCGATGCAACGCCCAGCGCAGCCCCCAACCAAGCCCCCCGCCCACAGGTCGCTCACTTCCTGAACACGTTGTTGGACGTCTTCATAATGTCGCGCAGGGTCGACGTGCCACCCCCTCCAGTCAGCAGCAGGTACTCGAGGCGCAGCAGCGTGTGCACGCGGTCGCGCATGTAGAAGGCAAACTGGCTTGGCGAGAGGGCCGCGTGGTGGGCCGCCCACGAGGGCCGCGCGGAGCACAACCGCCGGAGCGCCTGCAGGTCAGGGCGATGTTTCGTCAGCGGGGTGCATGAAGGCGAAATGGGTCCCAACAACACGTGGTACGAAGCGAAGACTAGTCTTTGCAGCGCCATGACTACAATGTGGTCGGGAGCGCAGCCGCACGGTCGGCACGAATGTGCAGCACGCACACTTCATCATGGGTCGTATCGGCAGGCACAAAGCGGCAAGCTGCAGCCAGGGGCAGGTATCCAACGGGCGGCTGCTGCAGCAGGAGGTTGACAGCGCAGGGTCCTGCCGCCGCGTCGGTGCGCATTGCCGCCCTCGTCCTCGTGCACGGCACAAACTCCAGCTGCCGCTACCAGGCTAACGCTCTCACCATCGCGGCCCTGGCGACGCTATCCGGCCGGAAGTTGAGGATGAGCGGGTACTTGACCACCAGCGCACGGACCTGTGTGCCACGGCGGCGCACCGAGAGGCAGGTCTCAGAGAGCTGTCACCGGCGCTCAGCATCCCAGCTGCCGTAAGGGCCTTCTTGTGCTGTGCAACCGCAAGCTGTGCAGCCCGTCACTGGACATGCGGCCGGCGCAACTGGGCGCCGCCGGCATGGGCCCAGCGCCCGCACGGCCCTACAGGACACGGGGCGTTGGCAGGACACGGGCCTGGGCGCTGCCACAGGTCTGCTCCTCACCGCTGCCGCCACTCCCAGGACGGTCATGCCTACTGTGCGTATGCAGAACGCCGGATATCGGTATGGCCACTGCCAGACACCAGTTCGGACATCATTCGTGTTGAACGTCATATGATCAAATCCGCCCGCCGCCCTCCCGCTCCCGACTGCGCAGCCCCACGGCCGACGCCCCCTGCCTGCCGCCCCCCTCCCCTCTCCCGCAGCCCGTCACAAACCCTCACCTGGTCCCTGCTAAAGCCCGTTGCGCGGTGGAGCGCCTCGTATCGCTCCCGCAGCGTCTCCCGCTCCAGCCGCAGCAGGTTGGGGTTCTTCCGCAGCAGCTCCAGCACATCCGTGGCCGGCAGGCCCAGCAACCGCCGCACCGTCTCCATGCGGGGCCCGATCTTATCCGCCGGGACCATCACCACCCAGGGCTTCCGGCGGATGAGGTACACCGCCACCTCCCGCCCCACCACGTCGCTGAGCGCCTCCACGGTGGCTGTGATGGCGGGGAGGTGCACGGCAACACCGCCCGGCGTGGCCCGGCGCAGGAAGCGGAGCAGCTTCGGCGGCGCGCGCGGGTAATGCAGCACGGACTGGAACAGCGCCTCGAGTTTGAGAGCGTGTTCGTCGGCTGGGTGGCAGGCTGAGGCCGCGGGCCGGCGGTTGTAGGGGTAGTCGGCCCAAGAGAGGGCCGCTGGCGGCGGGTTCAGCCGGGGCCGCACGGGGAGGCGAGGTTGCGCGTCCGGCGAGGTCCCCCGCGTGCGTGATGCGTGATGCTCCCCGCGCGATCCTGGTGCTGCTGGGGACCCGGGGGGAACGGCGGGTGCAGCAGGCGAAGCCTCCTTGGGGCCGGTGCCTGGCGCGGACGTTGACGGCGAGGCTGCAGCGGCGTCGGCGCGGGGCCCGAAGTTGGGCGCCGAGCCGGAGGAGGCCCACTGCCCGCTGCCTATGCGGGTTGAGCGGTGCTTAGGCCGCCTCGGGCCGGCCAGCTGCTGCGCTGGTGCTGACGTAGAAGCCTCGGGCTGAGCCTCGCTGCCGTCAACCGCGGATTCAGAAGGCAGCGGTCGCGGCGCGTCCACCGCATGGCTGTCATGCTGCTCCAGTGCTGCCGTATACATAGCGACGTTGGCCGCAGCGTCCTCAGACGCCACTGACCCAAGCGAGCCAACATCGACGTGGTGCCCGTTCACGACGTGGTGCCCATCGAGCGGTACCTGCTCCCCCGACGATGCGTTCCGCACGGACCTCAACGCCGCGGAGTCAAGGGTGTGAGCTAGCGGAGGCTCGGCGTGGTCCCATTGGAGCAGGGCTTCCTGGGTATGGCCCGACACCGACGGCCCCGAGCCGCCGTGGATTTCCCTGGGCTGAGATATCCTTGACGAACCATTATAACCATTTATCAGCTCATGTGCTGAGAGAACAACTGGCCCGGCAAGCGTCGACGCATTGCTCTCCACTGCCGAGGCGCATCCGGCTCCTGCAGCTTGTCTGGAATGCGCTAAAGATGAATATGACGGTACTGGCCGCAAAGGGCAAGAGCCTAGAGTGACAGGGGCTGCAAGGAGTCGCTTGGCTGGCCCAGCCGTCTGCGTCGGGATGCTGCCGCTGATGCTAGCATTCGGCGCTGGCCACTTAAACGCTTGCATAGAGCTGCAGCACCGCGAGCGCGTCACGTCCGGCCCTAGACGGCAGTCACAATGGAGCACATTGGTGTTGCGAGCTCAGGGCCTCGAGGGATGGATGTCTTCGCTAGATTCACGTTGCGTAGGAGCGCGTCCTGGCTGCGTAGGCATGCGCAGAGCGCTCCGGATCTGCGCCTATGCATATAAGGCCCTCCCTCCCTCTCCTCGTGCAGAATTGCTGCTGTACGCATTTCTGAAGGTACTCAACGATCATAGTTACATGTTATCACTAACGACAGGTTGGGGTTGGCTCGGTAATATGTTTGGAGGCATGGAAGCCGTGTCCCTTCCCAGCAGCATTACTGTGACACTCTCTCTTATCCTGGGCACGTTAACGTTTGGGGTATCGGGGGTCTTTGACGCACGGTCCTGGCAGGGTTGGGGCAGCCGGCTTGGTCCAGCCGGGTTGGGCGTGGCGGATACAGGCGTGGCGGGCAGGTCATCTTGGCTTGCCTTGTACCCATCAGCCCGCCCTACCGGAAACGCCCCACCTTCGAGGCAAACTGTCTCTGCACGTGTCTCTATTTTCATCAGGCCGTGACCGGGTTGCAGCCTAGTCTGGCGCTAGATTGTGATGCGTCACGGCTACCAGGCAGCTGGACACGACTGGGCAGGCGTGCGGCGATGGAATCATATGGAATGATCTTACAGTGGGGTCCGGACCTGGGTGCGCGGCTGGATGTACATGACGGTTTCAGTTCTGGACCGTGCCTGGCTGCCTGCCCATGCCGTGCCGGGCAGCGGGGCGGGGAAGGGAGCGGACGCGTATGGTTGGCCTGCACGCAGCAGAACCCGAGGGCAGCCTGACAGCGTGTCTGGGTCCGGAGAGTCTGGGCCAGCAGGGCCTGCGGGGGGAGGGGGATCAGGATGTCTGGGGCTGGAGGGGATGCCCGGGTTACCTAGAAGGGTGGCACCCGGGCATAGATCGGCGCCCCGACGAACTTCCCCTGTTTATGACGATAGGCGGTGCTAATGGAAAGTCCCGTAATGGCGTTGTACCAGTTGCTAACGGCCAATGGACTCGTGTACGATGGAAAGTCGACCGGTGGGATAGCCGGCGGTCCGCGCCCTCAGCCGGCATGGGCGTGGCGGACATGTGCGTGGCGGGTACGGGCGGTGGCGGGCACGGCGGCAGGCCGGAACCGGATTGCGGCTTGTCTGGAAAAGAGTTGCGCATCGGGGCCGGGAGGGCCTGGGAGGGCCTGGGAGGGCCTGGTCTCCATTGGCCAATGTGACGGGGTGCGTGGGGCTTCGAGGTTAGGGTTGCAACATGGCAGCTCTCAACGCCCCGGCGATCGTCCTCTCTTGCATGAACCATTATGATGACGATGCTAATAGGAAGTCTCATTATACAAATGGCTGGACTAGTGCGTGTACGATGGAAAGCCGAGTGGTCCGCGGGTCGGTTCCCCGACCGCACTTCCAATCTCACAGCTATTGTAACGTACGCTCAGAACATAAGAAAATAGGTTGTTCCGTTTGCCATCCTGCACTATGCGACGTTCCCGCCTTGGAATTGTGCAAGCGCTTGTTGCGTGAAGTCTCTTATTATAGTACATCCGCTTCGGGGGCATTAGCATGGATGACACGACGATGGACGATGCCGAGCGGTGGCGCGACCTCGACCTGCTTCTTGCGCGCCCTGGCCGGCTCGTCGGACCAGGCTTTGAGGCGTGTCCGGAGCTGAGAGCATTCTTGCAAAGCGAGGACTGCCGCGTGCTATGCGTGGGCGCTGGGGGTCTTGGCTGCGAGATCCTCAAGGACCTGGCGCTTTCGGGCGTTGTGCACATTGATGTCATCGACATGGACACGATCGATGTCTCGAACCTCAACCGGCAGTTCCTGTTCAGGTGCCGGGGTGGGGGTTCGAGTCCCCGGTCCGGGGAGGACAGGGTTGGGGCGAGAAGCGGCGGCGTTGCGACGAGATGCGTGAAGTCTGGGGTCGCACTGACGACTCCCCGCCCCCGCATCGGCGTGAGTGCTTTCGAGGAGTGGGCCCAACCGACGGAAGCCTCCGCTGCGCCAACTCCTTCGTCCCCACATGCTGCCGGCTGTACCCACTCAACGCCGGCCTGCGCATCCTTATTCAACCCATCTCCATTTGTCCACCCTCGGCGCCCCCGAGAAAATCCCGGCTATCCGCCCCTTCCCACTGCGCTCACCCCTTTCCCTCCCCGCCTGCTCCCCCCTACACTCTCGCTCGCTCGCTCCCTCCCCCCTCCCCCTCCTAGGATGAAGGACGTCGGCCAGCCTAAGGCCACGGTGGCCGCGGAGCGCATCAACTCGCGCGTGCCGGGCGTGCGCGTGACGCCGCACTTTGGGCGCATCGAGGACCAGCCGCCCGACTGGTACCGTTCCTTCTCCATCATCATCCTGGGGCTCGACTCGCTCGAGGTGCGGCGCAGGGGCAGCCGGGGCCAGGGCCAGCGCTTGCGCGCTTCCCCCCGCCCGGAGGGTGGGTAGCGGAGGAAAGATTGGAGAAGCACTTTTACAAGAGGAGGTGCCTGCTGAGGTGCATGTCGTCCAGCTCCCATTCGAGGGTGGGGGAGGGTTGTTCGGTGGGACGACATCCGGGGGCGGCGCTCCTGACGCTCCTGTCTGGCGCCTTCCCAGTCCCATCCTTACTTAACGCTACCTTTGCGGCACCGCGTCCGCCCCGCCCCACAGGCACGGCGCTACATGAACTCGGTGGTGTGCGGCTTCCTAGGTAGGCGTGAGGGCCTAGGTTGCGGGGTGGGGGCAGGGTGGGGAAGAGGCCGGCTGCAGGTCCGGTTCGTGATGAGGGTGGGCAGCTGCGCCGGCGGGGCATAGAAGGCCAGCGCGACGCCATAGCCGAACGCAACTTGGGACCAGGAAACCGGGCTGAAAGGCTGCGCGACGCCGAGGTGCGCTGTGTCCTACCGGCAAGACAACATCGCTCCCGTGTGGCGCCGAGCTGGGGGGCACGCCTCCTCGGCGCCCGTCCGCACTGCCCTCACCGCCCGCCCTGTACATGTGTGCGCCGCCCCGCCCCACCCGCCGGCCCACCGCCCGACGCCGCGCGGTGCGATGCCGTACGTGTTCTCCGTTGCGCCGCACAGAGTACGATGACAGCGGGCAGCCCGACCTGGCTACGGTTAAGCCCATGGTGGACGGTGGCACGGAGGGCTTCAAGGGCCATGCGCGCGTCATCCTGCCCGGGCACACCCCCTGCTTCGAGTGCACGCTCTGGCTCTTCCCACCGCAGACAAAGTTCCCGCTCTGCACGCTGGCGGAGACGCCGCGGTAGGGCCGGGACCAAGGGGCCGGGAGGAATGATCATGGTTGCAAGTGGATGCCCCCGGCTCGTAGCGGCTTTGGGGTTCACAGGCTGCATTCGGGTGCGCCGGTCCGCCCGCCCGCCCGTACATCTGTACATCTGTACGTACGTATCGCACGACGTGGACTGCAGTACGAGCTGGAGAGGGGGTGAACATCTCCGCTTAGGGGCTGGGAGTTTGCGTGCGATTCGCGCACGCTGAGGGCTGCGGTGCGAATGTGTTGGGGCGGCGTGGTGGTGTGTGTGGGGAAGGGTCAGGGAGTATCGCGCGATGGCGAGCAGAGCTCCGGCTGGGTGGGTGAACAGAGCGGTGCCCAGTCGCAGTCGAGCACCCGCCGCTGCCGCTCATCCCCCCCTGCTGCCGACACCCGCCCCCAACCCCACCCCCCGCAGGTCGCCCGCCCACTGCATCGAGTACGCGCACCTCATCCTGTGGGGCCAGGTGGGGCAGCTGCGGGGGAGGTCGGCGGCTCGGGATCACTGTGATCACCGAGGTCGGGGGCCCCGCTGCGGGACGGGACTGACGGGCCGGCTCGCGGGCTATGGCGGCCCGCGGGAGGGACGTGCCCGAGCCATGGATTACAGCGCGCGGTGTGGTGCTGCCCCCTGTGAGGGTCTGCCGCAAGCGCCTGGGGAAGCCATGAGAGCCGCAGTCGCACGGCCGGCCTCGCGGTGTCGCACATGACGGCATGGGGTTAAGGTGGATGCCCGCCCTGGTGGTGTTCCGATGGCGGGCGTCGTTGCGGGGGGGCCTCCATCCTTGGCCGAGGATGCAGCACCCTACAGCCGCCACGCGCGTCGGCGGGCCACAAACATGCGCCATGTGACTCGTGTGCTTGCCCTGTCTCTGTTTTCTCTTTTCCTGTGACACCCGTGATGTGGGGCTCTTGCCCTCCAATCTGTTGCATGACATTCAGAACCTCGGGCCGTGAGCTGTGGGCCCAACAGCGCACGTACCATGCGGTGTCCATCCCTGACTGGTTGGGTTCGTTACAGGCGTGGCGTGAATCTAAGAGCTTGAGGATCTGCCATCGTATGCCGATTTACTGCTGGGATTGCGTTCATCACAAACTAGTTTAGGGCTAAGGCTCGGTAGGGGAGCTTGGCACCACGGCCCGTCGGTCGTTGGCCTGGGCGGCGGACACCGGTGGGTATGCCGGTGGGGTCAGTTGGTGTGCTGCGCACCACGGGGCAACGATGGTCGTTCGGGTGGAAGGTTGCCGTGAGATCGCCTGCGCGCCGGCATTGGTCCATAGGACGAGAAAGAGCTGGGCGCGAAGTACGGTGGGCGGGGTGGCTGGCGTCGGCTGTGGCCATCTCAGGCGGTGCCCTGCCGCCTCCCCACTTGCGCAGGGGCTCCTTGCGGGGTGCGGCCCTGCCGCCGCAACCGCTTTGGCAGCTGCCCTAGGGTACCGGTGCAGTGGATGGCGTGGGGGCGCGGGCGGCATGTGCGCATGCAAGCCGCGATGACCTGACCTTACGGGCCCTGACCTTCGGGCCCTGCCCCCTATGCCCACAGGTGCGCCAAGGGGAGGAGTTCGACACGGACAATGAGGAGCACATGAAGTGGGTGTACGAGCGCGCGGCGGAGCGGGCCAAGCA
>LSYV01000020.1:1124727-1145075 GCA_001584585.1 Gonium pectorale
CCCCAGTATTCGCGAATTCGTCCATGGCCCCCCGGCTTTGACGGACGTGTAACCTGTAACCTGTCAAAGGGCGGTCCGATAGGCTGAAAAGGGATACTCGAGACACAGCAGCACAGCTCCTATGGGTACTAGCCGTGCGGCAAGCTTATAGTTGCTGTCAAGGCCGCATGCACTCGAGGCCCCGGAGCTTGGACAAAATGTACCATCTGGCAGTGCTCGGTCGTTTGGCTTTGCCAAGCTGTCGTTTGTTTCCGGCGCACCATGGGCGGCTGCAGGCTGTCACATATTCGGCGGCCACTAAGCTTTGACTCTCTTTGCCAAGTGCTGAAACACTTTAGTAGTAGGGCAGTCTAGCGAAGAGGCTAACAATGGACAGTTCGCGGCAAGATTGGGCCAGTTGCCCTTACCGTCCTCAGCCGTGCCTAATGGGGCCTTGTGTAGACGAACAATGCTGTCGGAAAGCTCAGCCTCGCATGAACGCATCTTTTCCCGAAGGCTTGGACAGGCCCTTGATGGCGGTAGCGGCTGCGCGCGGCAATGTGACCCATGGGTCAGGCCGTTCGCGATCCCGACCCGTGGTTCAGCCCGCCCTTGCGGCCAAGCTGACAAACCCGCGATGTGCTAGGCGACACAAATGTGGCTGGGCCCCCACGGGAAAGCACGCCAAGAAATGGAGCAATGCTCCAGGCGTCCCGAGGGGATCATGCAACGGCGGCGATGTCGGCCGATCACAATCGCATCGAGGTCGCCAACACCCTGCGCATTGCCGCCTGACAGCGCCCAATGGTAACATTACTTCTCGGTTGGTCGTCCGATCGGAGGCGCGTACCGACTGCGTACGACGCGATGGCGTCATTCTCGCGCCCGGCCGTCGGCCGTCCTGCACTCCGGCGGCCCAAATAGCGCCGATCGATCCCGTCCTTTGCCATAACCCACCCTCAGCTTACTCAACCTTCGACTGATCTACTATACCCCAACGCCTACAGGCTCTCCCTTTCCTTCGCGACTCTCAGATCGCCACCATGGCCATTGCCAACACGCTCTCGCCGCTCACCCGGCCCATCTACGATCGCAAGTACCCCGGCCTGCGGCGCTTCTCCTGGATGTGGCGCGCCCTCGCGACCTACGCCACGTTCATGACCTGGCAAGTGTGCCCTCTCCGCCCGCGCGTGCGCCGGAACGTTCCATACGCTGCCCGCGTGCCGGGACCAACCGCCGGGCTTCACCTCGGTCACTGATGACCTCGGCCGCTCCTCTGCCAGCTGCCTTCCTCGGCGCGGCGGGCACTCGGGAGTCGCGCCGTCGCGTGCGCGTTGCGCATTTCGCCCGTGCGCCGAGGGTCACGCACCGACCCTCGCAGCGCCTTGCCTTGCCTTGCTGCGTGAGTGTCATCCCTGCTTTCATGGCTGACATTCGCGGAGCCTAAACCGTTGATGACTTCCAACAGCTTCACGAATGCGCAGTGCCGAGCTGCAAGCCGCGCCCGCCCCTCCTCTCGCTGTCCACCTCCCGCCCGCAGGCTCGCCTCGACGCCCTGGCTGCTGATCCGCTCCATCGCGCCCGCCAACTTCCAGGTGGGCCAACACACGCAACACCACAGCACCGTGCTCTTTCAGGCCAGTGGCGGGTCACGGTGACGGTTCCGGCGCAGCTCCCATCGCCAATTCCATGCCTCTTCACACAGAGCAAGCTCGCACGCGACACCCCGTAGCCACTTGCGCGGCTCGCATGGGTGCCACAATCCTGCCCAAGATCTCCAATCGCCGGCCTCGGACTCCACTTACAAGGCCCCTTCGCACCCCTTTCAACCCGCCCACAGGACACGCTGAGCGACGTCGAGCGCGGCTGGTTCAACTTCATGACGCCCGTCATCAACTTCGTCCAGGACACCACCTACAAGGCCTTCGCCATCACCGACTCCTTCGTGAGTCCCAGTGGGAGGAGGGGCTGTGCGGGCAGGTTGTCTAGGGGAGCGCTCCGCCAATTCGAGATCAGGCGGCGGGGCTAGAGTGGATCGTGGCTGTGGCTGGCAGGTGTCTGTGGATGTGGCTGGCAGGTGGCTGTGTCCGTCCTTGTACTTGAGGGGCGCAGTATGGCGCTTGGGGCAGCCTTCTGCCCTCGGATGGCCGGTAGCCAGTGCAGATGCAGCAATGAATTTGACATCGCAAGCCGCCCACCCAACGCCACCACACTTGCCCCCTCGCCCCAACAGGTTGACTGGGCCATCAACACGGCCGTGCACATCTACCACAACAACCTCAAGGGCTTCGAGCACACCTTTGACCACTTCCTCAACAACGTGGAGCACCGCGTCCGCATCCTCAAGGTGGGGGTGGTAGCTGGGAAATGTCGGCCGACGAGTCGGGGTATGGGTGCCACCAGGATTCCCCAGCCTGGGTACTCTGCGTGGCCCCTGAGGCGGAGCTGGCACGTGGCCCCTTGAGCCAAGGTGCACTTGCTATGCGAACTGCAGATGCGAGGTGCAGACGTGCAGTTGTAGTCGCCGTAGAGGGAGCTTCCCTGTTTTTGTTTCTTTTTCCCGGTCCCAATTTGCTGCGAACCCGGCTGGTCTCTTGTGCTCCACAGGACGACGGTTTGAACGGTATCCCCAAGGCCCTCTCCTTCGACGTGCACACCCCCGCCATCCAGAAGACCCCGCTGGCGCACACCCTGGTCGGCGAGAAGCTGTCCTAAGCGCTTTGGCCAGGCAACCCGTTCCTTGCGCGTGACCGGGTGGCGACTCCGACCCGTGGTTCCCAGCTTACGGAGCTCCCTTGCTTGATTGTTCCGAGTCAGCCGGCGACGCTCTGCAAGACGAGCAAAGACACAATAGCCGGTGATATAAGCATGACATGTCCGGATGCTAGCACATTAGCACCTTAAGAGGTGCTAATGTGTCCCGCTTGTGGTGCCTGGCTGCCGTGATATGCAACGCGTGAACGCGGTGGGCAGCAACACTGTGAATGCGTCGCTGGTCCGCCGTCTAGGCCCGATGGTGGCGGTGCGTGGTTCGGCACCGATAGCGCTGTGACGAGCGGTGGTCGAGGTGCGGCGACCCTTGGCTGCGTTGCAAGGCTAGGGCTTAGTTGCAGGAGGGGAATCATTGCAGAGAATTGCTTGTTGTCTCGACGGTTGGCGGAGAGTGGTCGGGAAGGCCTGGAGAGTCGGATGGCTGGGCAGGGGATAAGACCGTACTCCGGAATTTAGGATACGACTTGTTCAACTGCGCGGCTTGCTCGTGGGTGTGTATCCACGTGTCGCAAGGACTGTTCCGCTGGCATTCATCCGGCTTGGGCATGTAACGCAAAAAACCAGACGCAACGTTTCTCTTTGATCCGTGAGAGTCAATATGCAAGAAAGATAGACAGAAAACGGCAGGGGAAAGGTGCTGGACTTCCAGGTTCAGACGGAACTCCCTGCAAGCAACCAGTCGTACTTGAACATACCTCCACCTGTCATTGGCCTTGACGACAGCTACTGTCCTAAATATTGCCTTGATGCCCGTTCCTCAAAAATACAGCAAGGAAGTTCAAAGCCTAGTCTTGGTGAAGGAAGATATGGGAGGTGTTGCAGAACTGTGATGGCGCCTAGCCTGCACCAGACGCTCACGCGCTTCCGGTTGGGGTGCTGGAAGACGGAAGTCAATCGCCCCAACGGGCGGGCTAGGTGCGAGAGGACATCCAAGGTGTGCGGTGATGCCACGGCGATGGACGACGAGCTGCATGTGTTTGCGAGTGACCGTGCTATGCGCACCTTCGCGACCAATTTGAAGGCGCATAGCAGTTCAGGCGCCGGGACATGATTACGATTATGAAGAAGGCCCCACCTGCTGATGTGGCAACCTATTTGCAGGCTGTCTGGGACACTAGGCACGCCATGCTTCGGCGCCAGGCGCCGAAGCGGGGTAGAGACGGCAACCATTACCCTTTCCCCCGTCCCACCACTCGCATTTCGTCCATGGCCCCCCGGCTTTGACGGACGTGTAAACTGTAATCTGTAACCAGAAATGAGCCTTCGCCTAGGCAACGCAGTTGCTTTCTTTCTATGGAAGGGTTACAGGCCCCAGGGTTCTCCCCTGACAGGCCCTTCAAACGGCTGCGAAACGGGATCCCGCGTGCCTGCCCCACGAATGCCGATGCGGCAAATAATGCGCCCGGCACTGGACTACGGTGTCTCGCCACCGCATCGCCAGGAACAGCTATAACGCGGTAGATGGGCGCCGTGATGTCCTCGGCGCCAGGAGACCCTCAAGAACCAGTGGAATTCACTGGCTCTTTGTGGCTCATCACCCACGGGGCTTCGTGTCATACACCGGCCGGCGGAGTCGCCATCCCATTGGTTGAGCAGCCTAGCATGCGGTGCCGGTCAATGAACGGCGGCTTGACACTTCCGCCCCATCCGGCTGGCATACAACGACCAGTCACTGGCCAAGCTACCAGTGAAACCGGTAAACCTATGAAAATGCGATCGCCAGAATTGGCCCAAGAAAGCCGTGCGACAACGGTAAACAAGCAGGCAGCATACCTTCCTCCTGGCCCTGCCCAACCTGCCCAGCCAGCCCGAACGACGGCGGGGCCAAATGCATAATACTCCGTAGCTGACGAGGCACCTCTCCGGGCCTTGCACAATAGAAGTGCTTGTGGAGCAAGATCGTGACAATTCAAATGCCCGACACTTACGAAAGATATGGAAAAATGGCAACTATTGAACGGCGTAAATGGTGACATGGCGACGCACAGTGCTCTGCCCAGGCACATCTGACGATTTGAGCATTCACGCCGGCCCGGCGCAGCCCGGCCTCTTGCCATGCGCGCCGAGCTTTGTTTGCAAGTGAGCAGTGCTGCCTTCGGGCCATCAAGTAAATGCATACGTGTTCCTTTGCGCCGTGCGCGTATTGCCCGCCCGCCCGCATGCGTACACCCCTACACTTCTCACGTGCATTCCATATGTGGGCCGCACGATAGTTTGTCAGCACGGACCGCGCCGCACAAGGCTCGCCCTCACCTGAAAGCCCAGTCAACGAATGACCAATCGACCACAATCCCAAACACCATTTGGCTTTCAGGGGTACGTGCATCTCGGCAGCTAATGATGTCAGCCGACCTAACCCGGGGCGCTCTCGAAATTGCTATGTGTGTTTCTCGTGCCCACCCCTCGGCCTAACCTCCCTACAGCATAGGCTCACAGCCCGCCCTACCTCCGACCACCATGCCATGCCATGCTGCTGCTTGTGCATCGTCGCGATAGGGGTCCACTCCCCTCGCCCGCCCGATCCTCACACGCAGCGCCTGCCGCCGCTCCCCGATCCGACGCTTGCTCCCACCCGTAGCTGGCTGCCCTTGCCACCTCGCCCCTAGCTGCCACCGGCAACCCGCTCCTCGCTCCTCCCACCGCATCATGCGATCTGCAGCAGCGCCTGGTCCAGCGGCGCCAGGCACGGCAGCCCGGCTTCCGTTATGGCGATGAAGTTGACCTGGAGGGATGTCGGGCGGCCCGGGCAGATTCCATGGTGGTCAGAGCAAGTGGGTGGCCCGCGCCCACCCACCCACCACCGCACGGACGCTCGTGGGCGTGAGTCGCCACGGAGTCGGCCACCCACGCGCATGCCGACACACCGCCGCCTGGGCTTCAGTCCTACACGAGACCCAGTGCAACGACCGCCAGTTGACTACCGGCGCTCAGCACGACTGGCAGGCTCACCTTGAGGTCGTCATCGTCTTGCAGGAACCACAGGCCCAGGCCACGCAACGTCTCTATCTTGTTGTTCGTACAGATGGCGTGCACGTACAGCCGCTCCCGGATACTGCGGACGCCGGGCAGATGCGCGATCCAAGATTGGCCGAGATCACGGCATGATAAGCACTGTCTGCTGACCCGTTATGCCAGCATTAGTAAGCCCGGCAGCGCGAGGTATCCGCGCCATATCGCCAGCGATCTGTCTTCCCACCAGACCGCTGGCTCCGGGCGCGCACGGCGTGTTGAGGCACCGTCCCCCCCAGCAGCCCGCACACACAGTACACACCGTACGCGCAGCAGGACTCACTCGCAGTGGTTCCTGTCGTACTTGCAGTCCATCACCATGTAGCCGCCGTCGTCTATAGCCTCTGGGATTGCCCAGGTGCAGGGCGGGCACTGAGGCTGCTGCGACGAGGTGCCGGGAGTGAACACGGGGTCCCCGTGCCTTGCCAATGCAGCCGTCACGCCGTGGCGGGTCACCGCGTGGCAGTTGTAGGGGTCCGTGCAGAGGGCCCAGCTCCGCAGCATGAGGCGGTGGAAGCCTGCAAGCACAGGGCCGGCGGGTAGGCGGCGCAGGGCGATGGCGGGAGGAGGCGGGCGTCACGGCGGGTAGGGTGGCACAGCTGCGGGCAAAGGGCGGGCGCCCATAGAGGCTTGGCAAGGAAGCGGCGAGCCACGGGAGGGCGAAGCCTGGACAGTCTCCTGAGCAGGAGGGATCCCCACAAGGCGCGTTTACCCCACACGGATGGAGGGCGAAGGCGAGACGGTGCGCCGACCGCGACCGTTTGGGCCAGTGCACCGCTGCGCCAGCATCAGGTGCACACTACTGGTTGCAACGTATGTGTGCATGCGTGCATGCATGTGGCGAAGGGAGGCCGCAAATGCGGTGCGCCGTGGCCAGAGCGCCCGCACCTAGAGCCTCGGTGGCGCGGCGCCCCGCTGCTGTGCTAGCATAGCGGTCGTACAGGTGCCGCGTCCTGCCTCCCTGCTTGGCAAACACCACTCCTGCGGGCGACCACAAGCAAACCCAACGCTGATAACTCGAGTACGGCACTTGGCAGTTTCAAAACGCCATACTGATAATATGACCGTTATCATGCAAGCTCCTCCCCAAACCCTACAATGCAAGCACCGCGCCAGATACCGAATGCACAGGTCATGATCCGACTTCCAGGGAGGATATCACCAGTACGGCCTCCGGCCCCAGCCGCGTCCGCCCCGCGCGTTGCACCTGTATTGACCAGCGGCACCATGGTCTGGCTCGCATTGGTCGGGCTCCTTGACAGCAGCGTGTGCAGGGGCACCTCATCCCGCATCATGGTGAGGTCAGCGCGCCCGCGCGTCCCGTTGTGGAAGAAATAGTAGAGCGCCGGCGCAAGCGGCTTCAGGTATACCTGCGGTGGCAACGTAAGAACGCACGCACGCACGCATGGGGTCAAGAGCGGTGCTGCGACGGCGCGCTGACCATGGCGTACGCCGCCGTGGTGCGAGAATCCGTCCCGTCACAGCTGTCTCCGCGCTGCTGCTGCCCGGCCACGGCGCGCATTGCCGACACCAAGCTTCCGCCTCGCCGTTGGTGCTACCACCACAGCGCGGGGAGATCGGTGTGGCTGGGACCGCATGGCTTGGGCCCTTCGAGGGCCTGCCAAAGTCCCGGCCAGGACCCGGACCCGCGCACCGTGTCGTAGTCCGTGGTGTGGAGAACCGACCGCTCTGGCATGACCGATAGCAGCCGCGCTGCCACCAGCACCTTTGTCCACGTCACGCGCTTTTCATTGTAGGAGTCGAGGTTGGTGAAGTTGGAGCAGGGCAGCCGCAGCGCCTGGCACTGCTCCAGCGCATCCTGAGTCGTGGCAGCCACCAGGTAGCTGTGCTGATTGCCCAGCAGTACCAGGGACGCTATGCTGTTAAGCAGCAGGGCCCTGTCCTTTCGGCTTTCCGCGATTTCGGAAACGGCATAGAAGGACAAGACTTTGAGGGTACCTGCGCTCCCCGCTGCTGAGCCGAGCTGCATCGCCACCAGAGAGGACATATTGTTGACGTGGCTGGCGGTCGGCGATTGCCAGTCGGAGGGGCGGTGCCACGGAAGATCGTCCGCGCCATAGCATGCCCCCGGCACGATGACATGAGTGACCGCAAGGAGGAACGTCGCTGCAGGGGGGGAGGGGGGCCCAAGCCGTAGGATACGGGATGTCAGGGATGTGGGCCGAAGCGGCAATGGGCAGCAGGGCCCAGGTTCCCAGTAAGGCGCTTGCTTCTCAGGCCCAAGTTGCGACGCCCATGATGGCTGGTGCACGCGTGCCACGCGGGTTTCACCCGATTCCCAGACACCACCCGCCGATGACAGCAAAACCACATACATTAGCATTATGAATTGAAATTGATTTACAAAATCCGGCTGTCCGTTTTGCGGTGAATGCAAGTCTGGCAACACACCAGGCGACACGACACAGCCGTGTTAAGCCACATTTGCATTGACGCACCAAGTAATAAATCTTGCCGTCTCTGAAACGACGACCTGCGCCTCAAGGACTCCATCGCCCGTTGCCCGTCTTCGCTCTTCACCAAACGCATCGTGACGCAGATGATGGTTTACAACATAACTTACAGGTTCACCAAACCCGTTCCTCTGAATGTTGTTCGTAGTCCCCGGCGTCCCATTCTCCCCGCCCAATTACAATTGATAATTCGTGGATTTTAAACCTATTCCACTGCATGCACTTCTATATACAGGAACTAGTTGGTTACTGGCGAGCATAAGGCGGGCGCCGCGTACGACGTACGGTATGTATTGTATTGTATGGAGCCCTGTGTTATTGCCGGCAGGACCCTGCCGGCATAAGCGCTGGAATTCGATTGGCTAATTGTGCCGGCAGGGTTCGAGGGACATCATCTGGCCCATCTTGCCACCTAGCTTGCCATCTGTGTCACCGGTGCAAGGTAAGCCAATTCCTTGAGGACTGTCCTTGAATGTCCTTGTGAAGTCACCTATGCTGTGGGGAGGGCTGAACCTAACAGCGTCGGTGAACCCCTGCACCGTGCCGTGCCAGCGTTGGAGTCACAACACTGCCGCGCCGTCGGACCGGTGGCCATGACGACAACACTGCCGAGCAACCTTGGCAACTAGCAGCGGAATGCCTACAATACTCTACCGACAGCCAAGCGAGCTAACGGTAGGGGCCTACTTATTGCTCATGGGCAAGGGCCCAAGAGCAAGATGAGACAGCGCGTCACAGCGCGTCTCGACTCTAAATTGCAAAGATCTGCACGACACTGCACCGACGTACCGTGTACGACTGTACGTGTACATACACACAGACCATAAAATCAACACGCGACACAATGGAGCCCGACCCAAGTCTGCAGCCCATGTTAAACAAACGAGAACCAGGAACGGGGAAGGCAGCCTCTACGGACATACACACCCGTGGGTGTGATGCTTCCAGCAGGGCACCGAGTACAGGGCATGGCGGGCGAGGTATACGAGCAGACGGGCCCAATGTTCCGCTGGCTGTATGGAAGAAAGAGAAATCTGCAGAGAAAGAGGGAGCCCGCCCATGGCTGTGAAATGTGTGAAAGTTCGCTGAGCTGGCCCTACTAGGACCCATGGCCTGGTTTGCCCCCCACACTGCATAGCAGATCGCCGTGGAAGGATTGTGGTTTGCCGGCAAATATGTCGGCTCTGACAGCCGTTCCTCGTATGGGCAACCTGGGCAACCAGCTAATAAGTACGCCGTACAGTGTTAGTCAAGACGGATGATTTATGTGACACAGGCATTTCTACAAGTGTGCGTATAGGGGTTGTGGGGATGAAAGGGACCTTGGGAAAGTAAGGACAGGCCGTGACAGGAGGGTTATGATGCGTACGACATGGCACGCACTGTCGGCACCGAGCGACGAGAGCGGTACAAGCTTAGATTGAAATTGCACCGAAATGCTAGGTTGAAGATGTTATTGTAGGTCCCGAAAGTTTGGCGACGACGAAAACGTAGTGGCTCGCACCGGCTTGTTCCTGTTCCCGTTCGTGTTCCTGACTCAGTAGGTCTACCGACCCGCTATGAAGCCTTCCTACTTCAGCAAGCACGGCCGCTTGCGCGTCCTAGCAATCGACGACGATTCTGTCAACCTAATGGTGATCGAGTCTGTTATTAAGCCATTAGGCTGGGATATTGTAACGGCAATGGACGGCGCTGAAGCGTACTCGGTCGTCGATCTTGAGGAAACATGGCCGGACCTGGTGCTCTTGGACTACAACCTTGAAATAGGAGATAGCGGCGAGGTCGTGCTTGCCAAACTCATGAAGCGCTTCGGCTCCGGCAGCGTGCCTATTGTCATGTGCACGGCCATGTCGGCCGACTCCGTCGAGCTCGATCGCTGCCTGGCGGCCGGGGCGGTCGACATTCTCCTGAAGCCGTACGAACGCAGCCGTGTGATGGACGTCGTCAACAGGTTCTGCGCTGGCAAGACGGCGTCGAAGCCCACGGCCCCACCGCCCGCCCCTACACCCTCGGCTCCTGCGCCAGCGCCCACGCCAACGCCTGCGCCAGCGCCAGCGCCTGCATCCCAACCCGACGTGGAGTCGTTTTGCGCGGGCCTTGGGCTGGACTATGTTGGCAAGAAGCTTAAGCAGCAGGGTCTCGGACTCTCGGACCTGAAGACGCTCGACGACGCGGCGCTGCGGAAACTGGGCGTTGTGGTGAAGGCGCAACGAGACAAGATCCTTGAAGCGGTGAAGGAGATCTAGCAGCTACTAAGGAGATACAGCAGTTCTGTCAGCATATTTCTTTCCCCGGTTCATGCCGGTATGGGGAGCTGGGGTGCAAGGGCTTACTGGGCAGGGTGTGGCAGGCAAGGCTGTTGGAGCTGTTCCTGGTTTAAGACCCGAGGATGGGTGGTAGCGACGGGATAAGGAAACGCGCATGTAGTGGGCTTAGTGTACATCCCCTTCTACTACCCTATTGAAGGGTGAGGGTTCACGAGCGACGCATACGAGCGCTCTGAGGGAATCGGAAGACTGCAGTAGCCGCCTGGCCTATCAGGTAGGTGCCAATGGCTGGCCGCATGAATGGATGCGTGGCCGAGTCGGGTGTGCAGGAGGGACGGGGCGCTTGAGGTCCACGATGTGACAGGGTGACGGGGCTGGACGGACGTGTGCGCCTTGGGAACCGGCACAATGTTGCCGTCTCTGCTGACCCTCTGCCATCGACGTCGCTGAACTTGCAGTGTCGGGCCGAGCAACGAGGGCTCGGGACGCCTTGAGAAAGAGACGGCAGTCACTACGCCCGTTCGGTTAACCACGTCCTGTTAGCGTTTGATGCAGCCTTGGGTAGTCATAGGGTTGGGAACCCGGCCAAAGTATCTTGAATGGTTGCTACTTGGCCACTGGCGCAAAATAAAGTCCATCTCAATGGCTCGGCATAATAGCATGGAAGTAGACAGGTCGCGAATTTAGGCATAGCCGACGCGATTCACTTGTATAAACCATGTGGCGCGTGCGTTGTTGGGTTTTTGGGGGCGGGGGTGCGCGGTTGAGTGTGTGGAGTTTCTATGTGCTGCATGTATATGCGGCTACCCGTTAGTGGATGAGACCGCCACCGACGTGAAAGCATGCCGCCGCAAGTGGCACTCCTGTAAGCAAGAGTGATGGCAATGCTCGCCTGCCGTACTGTGCGGGGCCGCCGCCCTATTGGGGTCGCACCTTATAATGCAATCCAGATTCGTGTTGTCAGCATAGCACCGCTCCACGGGTCTTGCCACAGTGCATTGATGCACGACGTTCTCTGCTTAGCCTCAGCCTTGCATGTATCATGCTTCATGCATCTGTAGCGCCCGACGCAAAGAGCGCAAGGGCAACTCAGTACCGAGGGGAAGCTATAAACTATACACGTCAGCGCCACCGGTGCAGGTAGATGAATGTGAACCCAACGCACCAGTAGCCGAAACCCACGCTCACACCATCGAGCCCTCCCCCGCCGTCCTCTTAAAAGTTTCCTTGATGCCCTAAAGAGCTGCAATACTCGGGCGCGCCGTCAATGCGTACATGCCGTGAACGCTATCGGCGGCGTGGGCCACGTCAATGAAGGACGCTTTCTCTTCACGACTTTGTTAGCTACGCCAGTGCACGCCGCATGCGCGCGGTTGGCTGAAACTCACAATTGCGATACGTCATACACGCGCTGCGGTAACGCACATGTACACCACATGCGAGCCTGTCCCCGGCCTACTCTCCTCGAACCGCGAGCTTGGCCCCAGCTCAGCACCAAAACACAGCGACCACGGCTAACAAAGGCATACAGTGCGGCCGTGCTCCTCAGACCCAACCTGCGCCGGAAGTTAAGCACAGCCCGCAAGAAATGCACCGCCTACCGCCGCGACTGCACAGCACTCGGCCCTGCTGCCGTACACGCGCAACAGGCGTGGCGGCTGCGAGACGCCCTGGGGCTGGCCCGCCCTCAGGGGAGGCAGCAGCGGCCGCTCAGGACCCCCGGCCGAGCCCTGGATGCCGCCCCCGCCCCCGCCCCTGCCAGCCAGTGCCGGAGCAGCCACGCAGGCGGCCCCGGTCAGCGCTGGGCCCCAACCGCGGGGCAACGTCCCGTTGCCGCGGCCCTCAGCTACAAACAAGTCCCTCACGCTGCTTATATTGCATAGCTCCTCCGCCCACTGTCGTATGCGGTTCACCGCTGGATCGGTAGTGCTGTTGGCTCGTGCTCGGGACACGTTCCCGGCGCCGGGACCCCCTGGCTGGAGTGGCAGCGCAACACGTTGGGCGTTCTGCCAGAGCATGCCGCCGCAATGCGATATCGCATCGACTGCCAAAGCTTCACCGGAGGGTGCGGCTTTAGCGCTCAGAGGCAGCAATGCTGGCGCCTCCCGGAGTGTCTCTACAGCTGTGGTCAGCGGCGGCTGGGAGGAACGCGGGGCCCTTCTCGCGGGCGCCAGCTGCTGCAGGAGGGCCCGCACGCAGGCGCTGGCGACTATGGCTGCATTGGGCGAGGCCCCTGGAGGCTCGTCTGATACAGCGCCACTGGGATCAAACACCGTTGCCACTTCGGCGGCTACGGTTCCCAGGCCAGCGTTGGAAATGGGTTGCGGCGCAGAGGCGTCGGCCTCCCCACCGTCGCGGCTGCTCCCACCAACAAGGGCCGTCGTTCGTCCTTCGCCGGGATGCGACGCTTCCGCGCCAGGTAGGTCGACCTGCTCCCAACCGTCCAGCAGAGGCCCGGGTTGCCAGCTCAGGCTGCAAGCCTCGCAGGCTGCTGTACACGCCGGCTGCGCAGGCAATCCAACCCAGCCCGGCCTGGCAGCGTCCGTGGCTTCTACTGCGGGGGATGCCGTTGTGCTGACGGAAGGCGGAGTCAGCTGGACCGGGGTCTGGGGCGGCGCCGGGCTCTGCAGCGTCGGCACCCAGCAGCTGCAAGCGCAGCCGTGGCGGCGCGGCGCCGCCGGGCCGCCGGTCATGCGGGAAACGGCGGCGGCGTGCGCAGCGGAAAGCTCCAGCGCCCGATCCCCGAGAGCGACACCATACGGATCTGCGAGAGGGAAAGCAGACAGAGCGCTTCTTCGCACGTAGCCGCACACAGTACTTTTATAGCGATGCGCCGGCCGTGAAGGAGGGAGTGCTGAGTAAGACAGGCGGGAGATAGCAGCCTGCCTGCCGACAAAGGAACTTGTGGCTTCCGAAGGTGCAGGACCCGTACGCCGTACCCGTGATATGCAGCATGCCACACCAACTGAGACGACGCACGAGGAAAACACCACACTGGGCATACCTGCTGCGGCGTCTGCGAAGACCTGCAGTTGCCACCTCCAGAACAAGGAGCCCAGCAGAGGGCTTGTCAGCACGAGCTCGGGTTCATGACCCATCGTGCGGACCAGCACCCTTGCCACCTCTCTGTACGTCTGCTCGTACACCGCATCGCGAGCCGCCAGACCGGCGGCATCCCCGGCCGAGTTGCCATCGGCATCCGCATCAGCGGCAGTGACAAGTGGGGCGGCGGTGACGCCGCCTGCCATGCCCGCCGGGGGCACCTTGCCTGGCCGTGCAGCGGGAGTAGGACGCGCCGGTGGCCGCGGTCCGAGGACGACCTTCTTGCCAAACTCCTCGAGGAGCACCGGCTTGTGCAGGAGTACGGAGGCCGCAGCCAGGTGAGAGGCCAGCCAGCTGTTGAGGAAGTTGGCGTAGTTGGCCCTGGTGGGTGGGTGGGTGGGTGGGGCGTCGGCACAGGGCAGATGCCTGAACACTGTACCGTGCGCCGTAGGGAAGGGCTTGCTCGTGTGGACCCAACCTTGCGAGGCAATCTGCTCATTACTTATATCCCCGGCTCCCTCCTCCTTCGCAGATTTCTCACACCGTCAGACTGTAGGAGTAAACGATGCTCTGGTACAAGCCTACGACAACGTAACCTTGATAGCGCATGACTCTTTATTACTTCGCACTGCTGCGTTACGGCGGTGCACGCAGGGCTCACCCGCTCTCCCAGTTGTCGGGCCAGAGGTGCACGGTGGCGTAGTCGATGTGTGGGGCCGCGTTGTTAGCCACAAAGTCCTGACCCAGCTCAGCCGCCCAGCCGCCCGGGTTATACGGCAGCAGATCAGGGGTGCTCGGACTGCAGGCAGATTAGGAGGAGGAGGGGCGGAAGGTGCGAAGGCCATTCGTCCACTTTGAGAGAGATCCTAGGTGGGAAACGGAGTGCGTGCGTTTAGCTTGCACTGGGGCACTGAGTTGCTGAACACAAGGAGCGCTATGTCACTAAGGCCCAACTGATGAGCTAAGATCCAGTGTCGGGGCAGCTCACCCGAAGAATCCCTCGCTGCCAATGGTGATGAGGTGATTGGGGTCCAGCTGTCGTACGTGTGCGCTCATCTCAACGATCCACTCCTGTGCGGCGCATTCCAACATGTCGAATTGAAAAATGACCAACAGCCCAATTCCGGGCGCGCGTGCACCATGGACAACCCACAGCCGCAGGATGGCCACGGTGCAAGAAGCAGCATGAGATGCAACGGGGAGGGAGGAAGCAATGGGGAGGGAGGAAGCCCGGAAACAGCGACGAGGCGTGCTGCGGTGCAGAGAAAACAGACATGGAGGCTGGCGCCGCTTCTTGCCTCTACCTGCAGGATATGGTTGCAGGCCTTGTTTGCCCATGCCTCGCAGCGGGGCTCGTTCGCCAGGTTCCTGCAGCCGTAATAGACATGGACGGATAAACCCGCTGCAAGACGGATGCGATGCGTACCATGCACCGAAGGTTGTGTGAGCCACAGCGTAAACACTCAAAAGCAGAGTCCTCAGACAGAGGCGGACCCAGACCCCGGCGCCATCTGGCAGCGACACGCAAGTAAGGCTGAACGCCTCACCATGCGAGGATTGCTGGCTCGTCCCGATAAAGGCGCCTGCGTCACAGGGCAGGGCGAGATCAACGCCGGGCGGTAAAGTGGGCACCGGTTCTCGGTTACGACTAATAATCAGCTCAGCTACCAGGAAGTCGTTTGTTACCAGGAAGACGTTGGGCATGGCACGACCACATATCATACAGTGACATAATGATCCCTCGAGACCGCCCCACGTCCTGCCCGTGCACCCGCATCAGTACCACCTCGTACCCACCCCGTGTACGTGTTCCGGCGGTTGACAATGGTGGCTATGTGGCTGCGGAACAGCTCCCGAGACCCCGGGTCGCTGAAGAACAGGGAGTGGCGGTGCGCCTCGTACGGATCGGCGGCCGCTACGCCCACGGGCCCGTCAGCTCCCATGCCGCCGCCACCGCCGTCGCCGCCCCCACCAGGCGCAGCACTCGTGCCCGCCGCCTGCCCTCGTGCGCGCACACGGGAAGGATTGGGACACAAAAGGGCCCTGGAAGGGCGGTGGAGGCGCCAGTGCTTAAACACAGTAATGGCTAGCTCTGAAAGGACGGGCAACCGGAGACCCGCGCCGATGAATAGCCCACCCCACCTTGCGCTTCCGGGGCCCCAGCCCCGCCGGGTCGCCTGGTACGTCTGCTGGGCGCGGCTGCGTCCGGGGCGGCGCAGTGGAGCTCCAGTCCACATACTGCGCGCGCAGCAGACGGCGGGCATTGGCAACGCACGTGCATTGTTGTGCCAGGTACGTTCCATCGAGACCCGTTGTCCAAGGACTTGATCAAAGGATCATGACGTGATGTACCGCGGATCACATCAAGATTTCTACAGGCTACTCATGGGCCGAGCTGGAGGACCAATGGCTAGCAATTGCAGAAGACACACGCCAGACTGCCGGCTAGGACGGCTTTGCTAGCTACCTTGTATACCTGGTTTTCGCACTTCGTCACGCATACGAAACACACACGGGGCCCGGGACATGCACCAGCCCGCATGCGATGCACGTAGGGCCAGACTAGGCACATCCCAGCACGGCATTGCATAGGGTCCCCCCTCCCAGAGAGAAGCTTGAGCTGCATCGGGGGCTACGGTGGTGGTCGCCGCATAACTAACATGCAGGGACATCACCCCTTCGACTACCGCTGGAGCTGGGTCCTACAAAGACACCATCACATTCGCGCTTACGCTCGTTGTATGCGTCGTTTCATTTCATCACATGCCAGCAGCGGCCGTGCGGACGTTTGGACACAAGGCAAAGATAAATAGGCAAGTCATGCAGGCTGCTGGCGAGCAAGCAGGCCGGCAGGCACGCACGAGCGCAAGCAGGCACGCGAGCCGGGCATGTAGGCGTGAAAGCAGCCAGGCGTCGGGCGGGTGCCGCACCTGGTCCATGCCGTTGTAGTACTTCCAGTTGTCCACAAAGGACAGCACCAGCTGCAGACCGGCAGCGGCCGCGTCTGCCACCACCCAGTCCAGGCCCGCCAGCGCAGCCTCCAGGTACACCCCGGGGGCCACCTGGGCGGGATCCCAAGCCGTACGGCGGCCAACGGGATCCGGTGCCGTACCGTTACACAAGAGGCACACGCGTGCGTCGCGGCTGCTTCCCGGGCCACGCGCATCTTGCGCGTGCGCTACCGGTAGTCAGCGACCGTACGGCGGGTCACGAAAGATGCGCTCCAACGCTGTTGCGGGTGTGCCTGCGCTCTCGTGCGCGCGTCCACGCAGGGAAGGCTGTATGGCTATTGCAGGACGGCGCGAAAGCCATCAGCCCTGAGCAGTCTCCCTTGCAGACGGCGTCGCAGCAACAGCACCCTGTACCGTGTGCTCAGGGTGGGTGTAACTGTGCTTGGACCATCTTCAAAAGTTCAAGCCTGGCTGCGGGCCGACGGCCTCCAAAGCCCGTCCGCTGCCGGACTCACCTGGAAGGGGAACTTTGGGTCTGAGCTGTGCGCCCAGACGCGAGCCACGTTGTGTCCGCGCCGGGCTGCAGCGCGGAACGCCGCGCCGATTGCCTCGCGCCCGCTGCGGCCACCTGCAATGTCGGATTGGGAGGCGGACCCACAACTGACGCACGCGCGCTGCCCAAGGGTTGCTGTGCGCCGCTCATCAAAGGCTGCGAGAGCGCCAAAATGCTGAACGGTACTGGTTGTGTATCAGTTATGTGGCTGGTCGGGCACTGCAGTCGGTCGTTGCTGACTGCCAGTTTGCCGGTCCGAGTCGCGATGGCTGTCCATGGCCCGTCCGGCTTCAACATGCGTATTCCCTGTAATCGGCCCAGCCGAGTAGTACGAGGTCGCAGTCTGCAGCCGTACGACCTCGGGAGGCGCCTATGGAACAGTGACCAGCGCACCTTGCGTGCGAAAGGCGGTGGGCGTGACCAATGCCATGGAGGCCATGTCGTAGGCGTTGAAGCCGACCAGAACCACCCGCCGGCAGTCCCTCTCCAGCTGCAGGCAAAGGCAGAGTGCGAACACTCGGTGACAGCCGGCGAGGCGGCACCATCACACAGACGGCCAAGCGGACGAAAGGAGGCCACATGGGGAGCAAGCAGCATAGCATTGCACGGAGATTCTCGTACCCAGGGCTGCACCGAGCAGAGCCACACCTGCAGGTCGGGGGTGATGTGCGTGAACGCCTGGGACACGTTGCGGGCGGTTTGAGGCGGCATGATGCGACCCGGTGGTGCCCTGTCGGGTGGCCTGACCGCAGGCTCCGCTCCCTCGCTAGGGGGGGCGCCCGCGCCGCCTTCGGCTGCAGACGAGGGTGCCTTGCGCGTCAGCACGGGCACCAGAACCGCGACGAGCGCCACCGCCAGACCGACCAGCACGGCACCGACAGACAGCAGGATGAGCAACCGCCGGCGCCGGCGCCAGTCGTCGCCAGGGAGCCCACCGCTGCAGCCGCCACCAGCGCCTCCGCACGACAAGCAGCACCCACTGCCGCCGCGGCGACGGAGCCAGGGCGCGGCACTAGCCCACGGTGGAAGCGCCCATGCAGTAGGGGGTGGCTGTTCGCACACAGACGGGGTCGCCAGCGTTCCTTGGCCCCCGGCTAGGACCATGGACCTGTGGACTTCTTGTTCCGATGGTGACGCTGCAGAAGCTGGGCGCGCCGCGCCGGGCAAAGCGGCCAGGCCGTCGGTTAGCGGTCCAACGGAGCTGATACCGGGCCACGGCCAGGCAGTCCGCTGCGGACTTGACTGGCCGGGGGGCATGGCGCGGGCTGGCGTGAGAGTCCCGGCCGCAGCATGCGCAGCGCTGCTGGCCGCTAGCAACTGGGGGTCTTGGGTGGCGACCCATGGCGCAGCCCCGTCGCCACAAGCATAAGACAGAGACGGGCTCGCGGACGGCCAATCCTCGTGCCGCATGTGAGCTGTGTATGGACCATGCAGCTGCGGGCTGGTGCCGCCTACTGCGCCTGGCGAACGGACGTCCGCTGTCCCCATGGACGGCAGCTAGCAGCGACAGGAGGGTGGCATCATAGTGACCGCACGCAAGCCATGCTGCAGGCTCACGTCGGTGTCAGCAGCTCAGCGGTGGCGGCTCACGGGTTGGTGTAACCGGTCGCATCCACAGCCAGGGTAGCTGACCGCCACGTTTCATTCTGCGTCCCAAGCTGTCACCCCCCCAACCACCTTGGACGTCACATTCGCGCGGCTTCATCAAGCGCCATTCAAACTGTCGCCATCGCGGAGCTCGCCCCATTCCTGCCGCATGCCCAGCACCGCAGCCAATGCACTTCGGCAGGTGTCGCCTGGGTGTGCGCGCACGGCGATCTGCCGGCGCTGGTAACCGGTGTCCACTTCTATGCGCAGCACGGCAGCGCTGCAGATGATGAAGTAATGCTGGCGGACATGCGAGGTGCAGCTGTCGTGGACAAAACGGCGTCATGAACATCAAACAGCCATGTAGATAAAATGCTATGTAAAACGTTTCCAGCGCTATCGGCCTCCCTGACCTGCAACACCTCCCCACATTCAGTTGCACGAAAGCAAAAAATTCTGCTGCTCAAAGCATGGAAGAGCTTGATATGGACATGCGCAGCTCGGAGGTGCCAGCCGAAAGCCCGTAGCGTACCTTTATTTGCGCGGGAACGGCACGCATGCCCATTTCATCAGGGCGCAAGGAACTCATTTACTGCGCGTACTAGCTGTGACTCTGAGCCGTAATTGTTATCGATAGTGCAGGCGGGGGCGTAACGCTCAGCTTCCGTCGCAACACCGCCAACTTGATTTATGGGCGTTGCATGCGCACACGCAATCTCGCAACATAATAACGCGCTAGGGTGGAGAACCTAAGGCGTTAGGCGCCCGGCGGACAGCTCGCTGAGCTGCAGCGCGGCATTGGCAAACCGACGCGATCACGTGACAGTATTAAAGATTGACTAGACATGTCTTTCGCATTACTTCCTCGTGGGGACGGTAGCGGAACCCTTGCAATGTCGACATCGTCGACCGCGTTGCCCCGTCCTGGCCTGGGACACTGCAGCAAGCAGTTACTCAGAGGTAGGACGTCATGGCGTCTTTCGCAAGTATTGTGCCGGAAGAACGCTTTTCCTTGCGCTGCAGGTTCGGGAACAGTAAGGAAGCGGTTCACGCCTGGTGTCGGAAGGCGATGGGGCAACATGAAGCCGCTCCAAGCAGGTTTTGAGGTGAGCCACCGTGCCAAAGGGTGCCGCAGCAGTTGACCTTGCGCAGCCGCCGGCCGCATGGGTGTTGCTTTTGCACCAGACGCGCCCCCCCCCCCGCCCCCCCCCCCCCCGCCCACAGGTACAAGATACGGGGCCGTCGTCTCATGAGTTTCGCCGCGTGGCTGCCTCTGCCTCTGCTCCGAGTGGGAGCTCTACTGCCCCCGGGCCTACCCTCAAAGCACCCTCCGGGGCTGCGAACGGCAACAGCAGCCACGCCAAGCTCCCGACTCGGAGTGAGGGGGCTACAGAGGCTGGCAACGCACCGATTGTTGACAGCAGCAGGGTGCGAGCGGGGCCCACCGCCACCGCAGCTGCGGCCCCGGTCAGTGGGGCCGTCAACACTGCACCAGCACCACCGCAGAAGCCGAACGCTAATGGCAACGGCAACAGCGCGCATAAGCAGGCCGCCGGCGCGCAAGCCATCTCTGGCGGTGACACCATTGGCGACGGAAGCCAAGACCGCGTAGCTGCCGGCGCCAGCGCTGTCGCAGCCCCTGGCAAGGCCTCCTCCTCCGTCCGCCTGCGCTTGACGGTCCCCTCGTTCGCCACCCAGCCAGGTCAACACCTGG
>LSYV01000020.1:1145518-1269260 GCA_001584585.1 Gonium pectorale
AAGGGCCTGGCGCTGCGCTGGCACGAGGGGCACCGCTGGACGGGGGAGCTGGAGGCGGAGGCGGCCAAGGTGCAGGGCGTGGAGTTCAAGGTAGGTTTGGGGACAGGGCAGAATCCGACACGGTGGGCTGGTGGGCGAGAGGCGGCACCGCCGCAAAAGCGCCTGGCAGCTTGTGGCACTGTCTCAGCATCTCTCGCTTTGAAGGCGGCCCGTCCTGTGTCCACGGCTTACACGGCTAAGAGCAATTTTACGTGGCACGCTGTTTGCAGCAGTCGCCTGCGCGCAGTAAAAGCTATGCCTGTTGCAGGAGAGCACCGTGCACGGGGGTATGCAGTCTTTGGGAAAGCGTCATTGCTGCTGCCGCGTGCCACAGGTGGTAATGGTGGACACGAGGAGCAACACCGTGCTGTGGGAGCAAGGTCGCAACCGCGTCCTAAAGGTATCGGGATGTTGAACCAGGATTTCCAACCCGGTGCCGGGGGCCTTGGGTTTTGCATCGTGGCTAGGGCGCTTTGGGACCGAGCCTGCTTCAGACGCGCCTGAATCGTATGCCCTCCGCGCATGGGGTGCTTCGACCACAGCATAGCCATGTACGGTAAGTACCGAAACGGGCAACTCAAGATGTAATGTCCCACCCATGTCTTGCTGCTTAGTTACCTTCTGTATGCGTGGAATCTCCTTCAACGCAGATCGGGGAGGGCTCGGAGCAGGCCGTCCTGTGCGACTGGGGCAACGAGCACAGCCACGTGCTGGTGGGTGGCCGGGTAGGTGGTTTCCGGGGAGGGCGCTCCCAGAGTCCATTGCAATGCAGGGAGCGGTGGTCGCGATGCGCCGGGCTTCATGATGTGACCATCGAGTCCCTTCCGCTCAGTCTTCGATCTGGTTCCTGCTGTAGTCCACGGTGGCCCATCATAACATCGTGCCTTCATGTGCCATGCGCTTGCAGCCTCGACCCGCCGCTACGCAGCCCGTTCCGGGAGCTGGCACCAAGGCGCCTGGGCTGCGCGCCCGAGTCCAGCTCGTGGTGCCGCTGTACGTGGGGTCCGCGGGCCAGCGGCTGGTGGTGGTGGGCAGCGGGCCCGAGCTGGGCGCCTGGGACCCGCACAAGGGAGTGGTCTTGAGCTGCTCCACGGGGCACATCTGGCGCGGTGAGGTGGAGCTGCCGCTGGGCCGGATGCTGGAGGCAAAGGTAGGCATCGCGGACGGCAGGCCCAGGTCTTGATGGGCCAGTAGTGCCGCAAGCCAGCGACGCTAAGAATGCGGTGGCACGGCCCTCTGCTAAATGACGGGGCCATTAGAGCCTTCTTACCAGACATCACAACGCGTCGGTGTGGACCTCCCCAGTATGCTGGTAGCATCTTGTCTGCCCGGTCTCAAAGGCTTATCAGAGGCCTACGCCTGTGCTGCCTGGTCCAATCTCCCCTCCGCCCTGCCCGCTCTCCGTGCCGCAGCTGGTCGTCATGGGCCCGGCCGACGGTGACCAGCGCTGGGAGGCGGGCCCCAACCGCACGCTGACGCTGCAGCCGCCGCCGCCCGAGGACTTCCTGCCGCCGCCTCCCGAAGTTCCGCCCGACGCCGCCCCGACGGGCGTGACGGGGCACTATGTGGTCCTGTGCCACTGGGGCATCACCGGCTGCTCGCAGGCGCTGTATCGGCCCAACGTGGACCCCGAGGACGCGGCAAGCGGTGAGGCCCGTGGCTTGCAAGCTGAAGTATGCGCGCCGCGATGTGTGCTTATAATGTCAGAGTGTGGTTGTGGGAGCTGGGCGGGGTGCGTTGACCCAGTCGCAGTTGTAGCTTGCTTGCCGCCTCGGCAGCCGTGCTCGGGACAGCTTCCTGCGGAAAGGCTGCATTCCGACTCATGCCGACTCATGCCGACACACTTTTCATGCATAATGCGACTGCCAGCACTTGTTGCGCAGCCCGAGAAGGTCCTAGAGGGGTATACCGCATCGTCCCCGTCCCGTCCCCGTCCGTGCATGCGGCTAAGCCCTTTGCCCACCGCCTCTGCCGCCTCTGCTGCTACCGACCCAGGCCGCCTAAGCGATCGGCAGGTGCTGTCGCTGGTGCACTTCACGGTGCCGCAGTTTGTGACGGTGCCGGGGCAGCACCTGGTGCTGGTGGGCAGCGTGCCGGCCATGGGCGCCTGGAACCCCAGCAGCGGAGTGCAGCTCAAGTGGGGGCCGGGGCACAACTGGAGCGCGGAGCTGCCGCTGTCGCCCGAGCAGGATCTTGAGGCCAAGGTAGGCTCCCCGAGGCACGAGCTTGCGTTGTGGCTGGAGCAGTTTGGGCTTTGCTAAACGGGTGGAGGGCTGGGAACGCTTGGGATATGGATGCTAAACCCTGCATCGGGGCCTGGGTGCGTGTTGGGGCCTGGGGCATCAGGAATCGGGACACTATTGCAGCATCGGTCCTGTCCTTGCATGGAAGCTGATCAGGGTTTGGACCGCTTTCAGCTTGACGCTGAAGCTGGTCCGACATCCTGTGTTCCGATTATTCCCGCCTTCAATTGGGCTTGGTGCCGCCTTGCCTACCTTGCCTCGGCAGGTGGTCTACTACGACAACGGGCGTTACAGCTGGGAGCCGGGCCCCAACCGGTCCATCAAGCTGTCCGAGGTGCTGGCCGACACCAGCCCGGGGTCGGAGCCGCTCTTCACCTGCTACTGGGGACACACGCCCACCACGCCGGTGCGCTGGGTTCAGGGCCACAGCGGAACAGCACTGTTGGACAGCGCATGGAATTACAAACCGCAGCATCCCAAGCTTTGCAGCATGCTTTTGTCCCTTGTGAGACTTGCCCCCGCTCAGCCTGTCGGGGTGTGTTCTGCTCGCTGCTCAGGGCCCGGCGTTGCATGGCCGGACCGCACTGCGAACAGAATTGATGGGTTGCAGCGGGAACAACAGGGTCGTATGACCCTCTTGTCGAATCCTGCACCCTTGACCCTGACCGCGACAGGTGGTGGTGGTCCCGAAGCGCCACCCTCGCGACCTGCCTCCCGAGATGCAACGTGTGGAGCCGGAAGTGGTGCACGAGCCGAAGCAGCCCGTGGCAGAGGCGGTTCCCCTGCGGGAGGTCATCGTGCAAGCCACCGGTGCGTGTGGGGGGTTGCCTTGCGGTTGTCAAGTATCCTGCTCTCTGAGGAAAGTCGTGTAGTTCGCTTGTAGCGGCTCAGGACTCCACGCCAACCGGCTCCCCACAGTCCCCAGCATATCCATTCTGGCATATCGCGCCAGCCCGCTGGCGTGTGAGCCGCCTGCCCCCTCGCGACCATGCAGCGCCGCCCAACACGGAGGATGAGGCGATGCTCCGCTTCCTGCTCTTCATGCTGGGAACCTTCATGCGTGCGGCCGAGACCGATGGCGACGATGACGGCGCCGTCGCGGCTGGCGGGCAGCGAGGGCACACCGGGTCCGCCAACGGCAAGGGTGCTGCCAGGCCCTCCGTCCGTGGCCCCGCCGCTGCGGCGCCAGTGTCGGGCGAGGTGTCGGCTGCTCACGACGCGGCTGCGGAATACGCAGCGCAGCTCGAGGAGTCCCGCAAGGCACTCCGTGCGGCCCGCTTCAAGAATACCAAGCTGGCCTGGGAGCTAGGCGAGACGCGGCGAAAGTATGAGGCGAGGTGAGCCGTGGCCGGGGCTGTGATTTTGAGGGGAGGGCAATGCGGCACGTTCCCCGCTTTGCCGACGTCCGATTTGACGAGGTCTTGCAATTCTGCACTCCTTTGCCTGAAAGCCAAGCCACCAATGTGGATTTGTGGAATGTTTGTGCGCCCTGATGACACCGCGTAGATGGAGAAACCCCCTTCCCGAAACGGGCCTCTCGCCGCTCGCCGCGCGATGCACCTACCACCCACAGGCTCCAGGAGCTGTCGCAGATCACGCGCGACACCCAGCTGGCCGCTGCGGCTGCCAGCGTGGCCGCCGGCAACGACGCCTCTGAGCTCTTGACCACCCTCCCCAGCGACCTCGAGTCAGACGCGCCGCTGGCCCCGTCACCCGTCTTGACCAAGCCGGCAAGCGCCGCCTCCACCATCAGCAGTGGTGCCGCATCGGCTGGCCGGGAGAGCGGCGCCAACGCGCTTGTGCCTGCCGCCGCTCCGGTCGAGTCAATCCTGTCGGACATGGGGCCTCAGGTGATGCAGTGGCGGCCCTGGTCGGTGCGTGCATCATGCTGCTTTCGGAGAGCGGTGTGGGCGCTTGTCAGTCATGTCACTGCGCATCCATGCCGCTGCGCTGCTTTGGGGTCGGCGCTTACATGGCCTGCTGATGCACTAGTTGCACCGGGCGCAACGCAGCTAGACTCTGTTGCTACTCGTTGTTGCCGAGGATTCAGCAAGTCAACTTCTACCCCTTGCGGACGCCGTATCCGTGCTGCCAGGCTCTGGCTACCGTCGTATCTTCGCTGGTGGGAGCCGTTCCGCCGCCGGAGCTGCAGGGCCTGCGCGACCTGCTGCGGGCCTTCCAGTCTGCGGCGATGGAGTTTGAGGGAAGGGTGCGCCAGGCCGGCCCTGCGCCCACGTCTCGCGCCAAGCAGGAGGTGAGAAGGACAAGCAGGCGCCAGGCATGAATCGAAGGTCACGTAATGTGCGGCCGCTCCTGCCGTTCAGGCGCTTGTCCGTCACATCCACCACACCCCGCAACTCCGCAACACACAGAGCGGCTGCCAATGCGTGCCAACGCGCCATGTGGGCTGCCGTTTTCGTTGCTGTCTGGCTCACTGCGATCTGCTGCTGCAGATGATCTCCGCTGAGATGTTGATGGTGGAGTCGCGCGAGGCGCTGCGGGCTCGGCTGGAGATCATCGTCCGCACGGGAGGGCCCGTTGCAGCGGCGGTCGTGCGCGCGGCTGCAACGCAGTCCGCTGCTGCTGCGAACGCGGCGGTGTCTGGCGCCGGCAATGGCTCGGTGAGGCCTGGCGCAGCGGTTCCGGTTTGGCCCCTACCGACACCGGGCCAGCCGGCTACATGCCCTGATAGCTACATCACCAGCGGTTGACCCGGTTGACTCTGTCCTGTCAGCGCTGCGTTGGAGCGCCAGGTCCACGTTCTCTTATTCTTGCTTGTTTTCACGCGCAGGTTGCTGTCGACCGCAAGGACAAGAGCAGGTCCAACGGCACCGCAGCCGAAGCGAACGGAAAGGCTGCGGGTATGGAGCAGGCAACGACCGGCGGCTCTGCCACCGTCGCCGCGGCGGCTGGCGTGGCAGTGACGGAATCGGCGTTAGCCGAGGTGCAGTCTTTGCAGCGGCAGCTCGCGGAGCAGCAGCGGCGGCACCTGGAGGAGCTCGAGGCGGCGGAACGGGCGGGACGGGACGCGGTGGCGAGCACCAGTGAGTCTTTTGCTCGCGCTGGGAGCTGCCCTCATCGCGTGTACTCGCCTTGTTATGTTTAGCAACGCAATAATACTCCCCAGCGTGTTTGCTATGCAAGCGTAAGGGCCCTTTCCTTCGTCTTGGAGCATGTCCTGACAAGTCGTCTCCGTGCCCGCTTCATCGCACATGCAGCTGCCCGCGTGGCAGAGCTGGAGGCGCAGCTTGTGGCTGTGCTATCGTCGTCGGTGCCGGCCACGGCTGCCGCGTCCGCGGACTCGGCCTTGGCGGGCACGGCAGCGGCCACGGCTGCCGCGTCCGCGGACTCGGCCTTGGCGGGCACGGCAGCTGCCAGCGAGGACGGCGCCGCCGTCGTCAACCGCCACCGTGAGCGCGAGGCGGAGCTGCTCCGCCTGCTGGAGGAGGAGCGGGCGCGCTACAGCCGGGCCGCCTCCGAGAGCTCCACAGGCCGTCCCTCTCTCGAAGGCAGCCCGGCACGGCTGCGCGCGGAGCTGTACGTGCGTGAGGCGGAGCTGATGCGCGAGCTGCAAGCGGTGAGGCGGGTCGAGGTGGCGGCGTGGAGGAGCGCGGCAGCGGGCGGGCGCGGCGGGGAACGGACGTTGGACACTGGCTTTGCGAGGCAGGGCATGCCGGTCGGGTTTCCGGCGACGTCTTTGATGTTGGCAGTGCCAACTTCTTTCTGGCCGCCGCTGCAGGAACGCGAACGTCATCAGGCGGCAGCGGCGCAGCTCGTGGAGGCAGCGGCCGCCAGCAGCGGCGACGCAGCCCGGTACCAGGGCGCACTGCAGGCCACGGTGCGTGAGCCGCGAGCTGCTTAATGCTTAGACTCATGCTCAAGCATTGCCAGGTTAACCGCCAAAAAGCGCACAAAACAGCACCTCTCTACCCGCTGTCGCTTCATTGCTTGAGACATCGCCACTATTCAACCCTTGTTTTCCGTTTCTTGCGTGCATGCGCATGTGTATGCGTTAGTCTGACGCCTTCCTCACCTCTTCACACGTGCCAATCCAGGAGCACCTGCAGCGCCAGCTTGCGGAGCTGCGTGCCGAGGCGGCCGCACAGAGAACGGAAGTAGAGGCCCGGCTCGCGGCCATTGCGGCAGCGGCGACGGAGAAGGAGTCTCTGATGGCGGCGCAGCTTCAGGTGCTACGCGCCTTGGATACCGATGGACACCTGGGCACTTACAACCAGGACCAATGGGGGGACGCTGATTGATAGGCGAGGGCCACGGGCGTGCACATATGTCTTGAGCGCGTTGTTCATCTATGGTTGTGTGCCTTGCCTGACAGGATGCGACGGAGCGGTATGACGCCCTGGCAGCCGGGGCCGCGGCACGGGCCGCAGCGGCCAGCGAAGAGGCGGCGGCGCTGCGCCTTGCGGCGCTGGGTAGCGAGATGAAGGCGGACGACCTGTCGCAGCAGCTGCTGCAGGCGCACGGTCTGGAGGCCAGGGCGAGAGCGGATGCGGGGGTTGCTGAGCTTCTGGTAAGCGTGATACCGAGGGCGCTTGGCCATCAGCTACTGGGCGTTCCTTGGCTCTGTGTTCCTGTGCTTCTGTGACTGTACATTTGCTGCGACAAACAGTCGGCGCAAGATCGCCTGCTAGCCGCGTATGTTGCATCTGCTAGTTCCTTTGCGCGGACGCAAGGCTATGGCTGCGCCTTGCTGGTTCTGCACGCAGGCGTGGCAGCTGTGCGTCACTCTGGCGTCGTCAGCAGAAGAGCAAGAGGGTAGAGCCTCCGAAGCCGAGAAGGTGCGGGCATGCCGTCAGACCGTCAACGGCCCCAAGCATATTTTCAACACCTCTTAACGCATTCGTGAGGTATCGTGCAGTTCAGCTTGTCGCATGTTACCTCCTTCCAACCCATACATGCTCATCTGCAAGTAGTCTCACTGCATGCATGCCCGTACCTGCTTCCGGCGCAGACGGAGGCAGCCCTTCGCGCCGAGATTGCCAGCCTCATGCTGGAGGCTGCCTCGCTGGAACAGCGGCTGTCCGCCGCTACCCAGAAGTACGACAGAGACCTGCTGGCGGCGGAGCAGCTGGCGGTGGCGGCGCGAGAGGCGGCGCTGGCGGCGGCGACCCAGGACTTCGAATGGCGCGGCGCGCAGCTGAAGGCGGCCTACGAGGCAGAGTTGGCGGCGGCACGTGTCCGGGAGGCTGACCTGGCCAAGGCGCTTGAGGTGACCGCTGCCGTTTGGCGATACCGCGCTAGAATTATTCCCGAGGCCGTTCTCTGCGGTCCTTGGCAGAACGGGAACGTCGCGCCTTCGGCCTTGCATGACCGTAGAGGCGGGCTCCCTCTTTCTTCGCAGTTTTCTCTCTTCTTTCCAGAACGGCACAGCTTAGCTGCTTTCTCTGTTGCGTACATGCATGCAGGTTGTCCAGGCGCGCGCTGAGGGCGACAGCCAGGCCGCCGCTGCAGCTGCGGCCCTCGCCGAGGCGCTGCGCCGCGAGCTGGAGGTCCGTGTGTGGTGTGGGACTGCTGCTGGGGCGTTGGGAATGCGTGGCAATAAACAGGATTTTGCGTCATTCGCAGCATCATGGAACGGACTGCTGTTGCTGTTTCCTTCCCAGTAAGGAGGGGAGGGTAGCCTAATCAGTCGCCCCACCACGTCTTCCTGCCGCTCACGCCAGGCCACTCGTGTGGAGGCGGCTACGAGGCTGGAGGGCCTTCGTGCTGAGTCGCTGGAGCAGCGGGAGCAGCTGGAGGCGGCGGTGACGGCCGCCGCATCCGAGCTCGCCGCGAGCAAGGCCAGCTATGAGGCGGCGCTGGCGGAGCAAGCCGGCAGGCTAGAGGTGCAGCTGGCAGCCGCAAGGGAGGAACTGCAGGTGTGTGGGGACATCCTAGGGACGTCCATGAGGGTGCTAGTCAGCCCGATTTACTGTGGCCGGCTTAGCTCGCTCCTTGCCCGTAGCCAATCCCTGCTGAGCTAAGAGGCTGATCCTTAATGTGCAACAGGCCGCTGCATCTGCTGCTTCTCAGCTGCGCCTGGAAAGCGACACCCGCGCGGAGGAGCGCCTCACGGTGCGCTGTTGGGGTTGGGCTTCGCGCTAGCAGTAGGCACATGGGCAGAAAGCATCCAAATCATCCATTGGAATCTGGCCAGCCTTACGGGCTCAACGACTATATTAACAGGAGCACTCACAGATGCTGCGTTGATAGGTGGCAGGCGGGGAAGGGCATTACACGCCGTGGCCCCATGCTACCGCGCAGGCCCTGCGCGGGGAGCTAGAGGCGGTTGCGGAGGCCCGTGAGCAGGCGCTGCGGCAGCGGCAGCAGGAGGAGCTGGCGGCGGCCAGCAAGGCTTATGAGGCCGCCCTGGCGCGGGCGGCCGAGGCCGACGCGGAGGCGTCGAGGCTGGCTGCGATGGCGGAAGCGAATGCCGTTGCCCACACCTTGGAGCTGGACCAGCGGGACGCCCACCACGCCATGCAGCTGTCCAGCCTGGGCGCCGCCCACGACGACCAAGTGGGCCGCTTGCAAGCCCAGCACGCTGAGCAGCTGGGCCAGCGCGATGCAGCCCACGTCGGGGAGATCGAGCGGCTGCGTGCCGCCCACGGCGCCGAGCTCGCGCGCCTCCGCGCGGATCTCGAGGAGCAGCTGGCGCAGCTGCGCGCGGCACGCGCCGCAGCGGTCTCGGAGCTGGAGCAGAGCCGCGGGGCGGAGTTGGCGCGCCTGACGGCGCAGCACGAGCAACAACTGGCGGCGCTGCTCTTGCAGCTGCAGACGGCCGCTGCTGCCGCTGCGGCGCTGCCGGCCGCGGATGAGGAGCTCTCCAGGCTGCGCATCGCGCACGAAGAGCAGCTGGCGGCGCTGCGCTCTGCCCTCACCTCACAGCTTGCCGACCGCGACGCCTCCCACGCCGCCGAGGTTGCGGCGCTGGCCGCGGGCCACGCGGCGCAGCTGAGCCGTTTGGAGGCCACCCACGGGCAGCGGATGGCGACGCTGGCCGCCTCCCACGAGTCAGAGTTGGTGCGCCTGCGGGCCCAGCACGAAAAGGAGGTCGCAGGCCAGGCGACCGCACGCGCTGCCCTACGCGAGCAGCTTGAGGCGTCCTTTGCCGACCAACTGGCCGCGGTGGAGGCCCGGCACAGCGAGGCGCTACAGTCTATGAAGGCCCAGCACCTTCGGGAGCTGGAGGCAGCAGAGGGCCTCCGTCACGCCGCGGCAGCTGCGGCGGCTGCAGCAGAGTCCCGCGCGGAGCAGAGCGAGGATGCGGACAGTGAGGCCGCTGCGCGCTTGACGGAGCAGCTCGCGGCGATGCAGAGCAGGCATGCGGAGCAGCTGGGTCAGGCCGAGGCGCGCCTCGCGGAGCAGCTGGCAGCGGTCCAGACTCAGCATGCCGAGCAGATGGCGGCAGCGGAGGCACGCCATGCGGCAGAGGTATCGGGCGCCGAGGCGCGCCTCGCCGAGCAGCTGCACCTGACGCAGGCGCAACACGCGCTGCAGATGGCGGAGGCGGAGGTTCAGCACGCGCAGCAGCTGACGGTAGCACGCGCCCACCACGAGGAGCAGATGGCTGCCGCCAAGGCCCAGTATTCCGTGCAGCTGGCGGAGAACCGCGCCCAGTACGCGGAAGACCTGGCGGCGGTGCAGGCCTCGCACACCGAGCAGCTTGCCATCCTACAGGCCCAGCACGCGGAGCAACTCGCGGTGCTGGAGGCGCGGCTCGCCAATCAGGAGAGTGCGGGAGAGGCCCGCCTTGCGGAGCAGCTCCACCTTGCCCGGGCGCAGCACGCGCTGCAGATGGCAGAGGCGGAAGCCCAGCACGTGCAGCAGTCGTCGGCCGGCCTGGCCCACCACGAGGAGCAGATGGCCGGCGCCAAAGCCCAGTACGCGGCACAGCTGGCGGAGAACCGCGCCCAGTACGCCGAGGACCTGGCGGCGGTGCAGGCGCAATTCGAGTTGCAGCTGGCGCAGGTGGAGGCCCAGCATGCGCAGCAGCTGGAGGCGGTAGAGCTACATCGCGTGGAGGAGGTAACCGCACTGGAAGGTCAGCATGTGGAGCAGCTAGCGTTCATGAAGGCCCAGCACACCCGGCAGCTCGCGGCCGCGCGGGCGCAGCAGGCGGAGCAGCTGGCGGCCGTGGAGGCGCAGTTCTTGCAGCAGGTGTCACAACTGGAGTCGGCCCACTTCGCGCAGCTGGCGGTGATGGAAGGGGAGCTCAGCGCGGCCAAGGCACAGCATGCGGAGCAGTTGGCTGGGGCGCAGGCCCGCCACGGCGAACAATTGGCGGCCGCTGAGGCGCAGTACGCGGTGCAGGCATCCCAGCTGGAGTCTTCCCATGCCGCGCAGATCGCGGCAATGGAGGCCGGGTATGGTGAGCAGCTGGCGGCCGCTGAGGCGCAGTTCGTCAAGCTAGCGTCCCAAATGGAGTCTGCGCATGCAGCTCAGCTGGCGGCTGCCCTGGCCCGCTACGATATGCAGTTGGCTGCCGCGGAAGCGCAGGCGGCGGCTGTAGAGGCGGCCCTTGCCGCTGCCAAGGCTCAGCATGCCGATCAGCTTGCGGAGCAGGCCCGTGCGGCGATGGCGCTGCAGCAGCAGGCGGTTGAGCAGCAGACAGAGCAACTCGGGTCGTTGCACGTTGCAGAGCTGGCGCAGCGCCAGGCCGCCCACGCCGCCGAGCTTGCGCAGCTGGCGGCGGCCCAGGGAGACGAGCTGGCGCGCCTGCGGGCGGTGCACGAGCAGCAGGTCGCAGAGCTGCAGGCGCTGCACGCCGCGGAGCGCGCGGAGCAGGAGGAGGCGTTCATGGTGCAGCTGGCGGCGACGGAGGCGCGCGCGGTGGCGGCTGTGGCGGAACGAGTGGCGGCGGCCGAGGCGGTCAGGGTGGCGCTGGCAGCGGAGGTGGAGGCGCTGCGGGACGAGCTCCGCAGCCGCCAGGACATGTAGGTTTGTGGGCTTGTAGTACATGCTCGGATATGGTGTGACGACCAGAAAACCTGCAAGTTTGCCTTATGTGTGGACGGTTTCCCTGCCTTTTCAGCCATTTCAGAAGGGCTGCTTCCAGGCCCCGGGGCAAGGTCTCCTGTAGTCGGCAGCGCGGTATCTTGCGAAGATGGTATCGTTCACACGTATGGTCATGTGTCCAGCACGTATCTGCGCAACCTTGGCCTCATGTGGTGACCACTCGCTGCAGGTACGACTCACTGCTGCGGGATCGTGCGGCGCTGATGGCGTCAGCTGCGGCGGCGGAGGCCCAGGCCACCGAGCTCCAGGAGCGGCTGCGCTGGACCGAGCAGCAGCACGAAGAGCAGCTGCGCAAGCTCAGGTGCGCAGTGGGCGCGCTGCAGCCCGCCAGCGCTACGCGCATATTAGCGGCTGGGCAGGAATGTCCCCATGTGCTCCAGGCTCGCGCCCACCTTGACGCGTCCCTGTTCTCATGCGCCCATCTTATGCATGCGGTTCTCTCCTCACGCAGGTCCCAGCGTGACGTGTCCTTTGCTGAGGAGCTGGACGCTGTCCGGGCTGAGGCAGAGGCCGCCGCGGCGCGGGCACTGGACGCCCTCCGCGCTGAGCAGGTGTGCTAGGCCAGCGGACCTATGCCGTGCGCATTGGTTCGAACCGCTCGGCGCGGATGGATGCCGTCTGTGAGTGGCCGCAGTTGTCGATGAAGGCATCAAAAGGATGATTGTGATGTGTATCATTCTAACTTACATGAACTAGCGTGCTGCATTCTGCCAACCGGGTGCATTCGATGTTGGGCCCTGGCCTCTCACAGGAGGCGCTGCAGGCAGATGCCGTGGCCGCCAGGGTCGAGCTGCAGCGGCAGCTCGAGGCAGCCCTGCAGAAGGAGCACGCTGCCGCGATAGCGGCAATCGCGGCAGCAGAGAGACAGAAGCTGGCGGAGGAACGGCTGGAATCAGCGGCAGCTGAGCTAAGCGCTCTCCGTCAGGAGTACGAGCGGCAGTTGGCGGCAGCGGCCGAGGCGGATGCTGCACGTGCGGCTCTTGAGGCCAGTGCAGCTGAGAAGCTGCGCAAGCTGGAGGAGGAGCTCGAGGCCACTAGAGAGGAGGCAAAGGTAAGGACGTGCCGATGGCCCGCGATGCGATTGTTGGCAAGACCGGTATGCTCCCGGTAAGGCGGGCTCGGGCGTTGGGAGCATCACATCACCAAGCGCATCCCAACTTCAAAAGGCATCCCCTCCGCGCCCGTCCGCCGTGCCGCAGGAGATGCAGCTGGCCGCCGCGGCCCGCTTCCAGGAGCAGCTGGAGGCGGCGCTGGCGGACCACCGTGCCCGGGAGCAGCAGCTGGTTGCGAGCCAGCGGGCGCAGGCGGCGCAGGCGGAGCAGCGCTTCGCCGCGCAGATCTCGGTGAGCGACTCGGACGTTGGTGTGTGCCAGGAGCATTGGCGGATATGCTATATGGTGCTACGAAAATGGTCTGGCCTCGGGCCAGCACGTTCAGTCCGCAGCTGGGCACGTGTGTTTCGCATTGGGTAACGGGGTGTGGTGAACTTGGTGTCACCACCGTCCTATGGGTGCCTCCCGCCATCCTATGGATGCTTCCTTTGACATGCTGCTCTTTGCCGATTGTTCCCTACCCCGCTGTTGCGACAGGAACTGGCCGCACAGCTTGCGACAGCCCAGGCAGTGGCTGAGTCGGCGCAGGCCGTGGCTGCGGCTGCCCATGCGCGGGAGCAAGAGCTCTTGGCGGGCCGGGATGGTCTCCGGGCGCAGGCGGCCACCTGGCAGGCGCGCGCGGAGGCCCTGCAGGCGGAGGGAGCCGAGATGTTGCCGCGAGCGGAGGTGCTTGCCGCTGTAGAGGCGCGCGCCGCCGCCGAGGCGCAGGCTGTGCTCCGCAAGCAAGAGGTAGGGCAGTTCGGGCGGCGCTTCACGCCAGCTTTTGCACAACGCTATGACATTGGATGCGAGGCCCAGGTGGTGCGCAAAGCAGCATCCCCTTGCAATTTCAGCTGCAGTGAACAATCGTTTGTCTGGGAAGCGTGGCCCAAACAAGCATCAGCGCAGGCTTTTCCGGTAGGTCATTGGCGTGCTTAACCGCACGTCGACCCACAGGCGGAGGCGCTCGAGCGGCAGCTGGCGGAAGCACGGGCAGCGCACGCTTCGGACCTGTCCCGCACGGCGGCACACCACGCGGAGCAGCTGGCGGCACTGCGAGCCCAGCAGGCGGCTGAGCTGCAGGTGGGGGCTGCTGGGCAAAGGAAGGGATAGGGGCCAACGGTATGAGCAATGCGGTATGGGTGTGCAGGCAAAAACCCACTGCAGCAGTCGAGCCTGAATGCGGCTGTTGCTGACGATTGCCCGGTTAATTCCGGCCTGCATTAGGAGCTGCGTCTGGCGTCTGCCGTGGCGCTCAGCGAGGTGGAGGCTGCAGCTGCGGCAGCTGCAAAGGCGCACATGGTGGAGCTGGATGCCGCTCACAGCGCCGCAGCGGAGGCCGTTGCAGCTTTGGAGACCCGCCTGGCAGCGGCGCAAGAGGACGTGAACGCCATGAATCTGGAGAAGGTTAGGCCAGAGACATCAATGAGTCTGGCAGATGTCAGAGCCGCTGCGCATGGCTCGACCGTCCTTTCCGAGATGAAACCAGTATACTCAGAATTGACAGTTTACACAACAAACAACATAACAACACAACATCGAGTGTCGAAAATTATTATTTCTTGGATTGTCAGTTTTTTTCTCTGGCGGACCTCGCTGATCTGAAGCTTGCTCTGCTCAAGCTTGACCATGTTGAAGTTGATGTCAGTCAAATTGTCGTATCGTCGCGTACATAGGCCTGTGTTAGTAAGGGACGTCACCGTACACCATGACAATCCAGCGAAATCCATCCTATACACATACGACTTATGCATGTGTCGTCGGAGTTTTCAGGGCTTACACGCCTGGGAGGAGGACCGCTTTCCCAGAGGCGCCGCCCGTGCCACTGGGGCCCTGTAGCTACCCCAGCAAAAAAGAGAACCAGCGTTGCGCCCTGTACTGACTTCGCGTGCGCCCGCAGAAGGCGGCTGTAGCCGACGCCGAGGCACGCAGCGCTGCCGCTGCTGCACTGCTGGAGGGTCAATTGGGGACCGCATTGGCGGAAACTGCCAACCTGAAGGGGGCAGTCGAGGCACTCAAGGTAAAGCTGTTGGTTACAGTTAGTAACTGTCAGTCCACGAGCTCAGTGTCGTAAGCTTATACTACGAGGAGAGGGGAGCCTGGGAACCACAGCAAGGCGTTCACATCAGAGCTGCTTGAATCAAAATACAAAATACTGTGCTGATATCCAGATTCGAACTGGAGACCTCCCGCTTACTAAACGGGTGCTCTATCCAACTGAGCTATATCAGCTGATGGTAACAGAAATGATATCCGACCTTACATCAGATACACGCGTACACGCCCCTCGGATTCGCGCTTTCGCAGTAATTTCCCGGTGGCAGGCCGGGTCCCCCAGCGTCGGGGGTACTGTAACGAAGTCTGACTGTCTGTCTGCGCCGAATTTTCTCCTAAATCTGACTGTCTGCTTCCTCAAGGCGGATACGGGGACACCCAGCATCAGGGACTATCAAACCTGCAAGTAGTAACGCAAGGACACGTTCCACGCACGGCTTGCCACCCGGGTGCGATACGATGCCAGCCGCGTGAAGTCCATGGCTCTGGAATGCCTGCGTCCCATCCCCGCAGGCTGGCCACCAGGCTGACTTGGCAGTTGTGGAGGCTCGGGCGGAGCAGCAGCTGGTGGGTCTCGCGGGCACAGCGGCCAGTTCCGGGGTCCCTCCCTGTTGGAAGATAGGGCGCCCCCCTTGCCAGGACGCCCCCACGGCGCTCACGATTGGAATCGTGGGCCTTGGACAAAAAAAGCTTCAGAGGTTTTTCCCTCATGTGCCTTGGTGTAATACCGGAGTGCGAAGACTTACTGGACTTACGACGTAAGGGTTTGTCCTGCATAAGAGCCAGGCTTCACTGTCAGACCTGCGTTTTTGCCCATTCCGCTCGTTCCTGAAGGTGCGGGTCCAGGCCGACCTGGCGGACAGGGAGGAGCAACTGTTGCGCCTACAGGACGAGGTGTCTGCCGCGCGGAGTGAACTGGCCGCCGCTAGCGGAACCGGTGAGGCCTGCTGTTGGCAAGACGGCTTTGCGGCAATCAGCTTATCGCTTTTGATGGGCTAGTTTCATTCTTGCCCCACGTCGTGACGCCATGCTCTGTGCTTATATCGTCCTGTGCCCTGCTCCCGCAGCTGAGGTGCTTCGTCGGCAGGTGGCAGAGGCGCAGGAGGCGCTGGGTGTGGCGGAGGCGCGGGCCGCCGCGCTGGCGGCCCAGCTGGCGGAGGCGCGTGGCACCGCCGCGGCGGCCGAGGTGGCGGCCCGGCAGGCCCGCGCTGAGGTGGAGGCGCGGGCAGCCCATGAGCTGGCGGAGGCTGAGGCCCGAATGCGGGCGATACACGCTGCAGAGGTGGCAGAGCTGCAGGCGCAGGTACCGACTGGAATTCACAGCGAGGGAAAGTGCTCAATGGATGGAAATGAAAGCAGCTGGGGGGGATGTGGATGTGTGCCGTCTCCGTCATGGAGGTTTATTCACTAAGATCAAGTCCATAGGAGTACGTTGGGCTTCTGAGGAACACCTGTGACGGCCCGACGTATTCTGCCCAAAGTGTTGAGATATAGTAGTGCAGATTGGTGGAGAAGCCACGGCGACTCGCGCCCGCCCGCGGCCCCTGCTGATGCTGTTGCAGATTGCAGCCCTCAAGGCGCAGCACGCTGCTGAACTGGCATTGCGGGATGCCGCACTGGAAGCAGCGCGCGCGGAGGGCGCGATGGCGCAGGCGGCGCAGGCGGAGGCCGCGGAGGCGGCGCGGACGGCAGAGCTCGCTGCGCTGCAGCGGCGGCATGCGGGCGAGGTGCATGAGGTACGCCGTGTGAGGATACCATGGTGCAAAACAGGCCGTACGACATGGACTTGGGATGTTATTTGCCCGTTTGCCCCACTGGGTCCACTGGCCCTAGGCGTCATGCCCATCACTGGCCGGCTCCCCTTGTCCTCATGTCGCAGCTGCGCCACTCGTACGAGGCACGGCTTGGAGAGCGGGCGCAGGAGCTCCGCGCTGCGGTGGATCGCCTGGGAGAGCTTCAGGTGCGGGGTTGGCGCTCCTGTTGGCGAGGCCTGTGATGCAAGGATGAGCGACATGAGGTTTGCTTATCTAGGACGCTGCATATTAGGCCACATCATGTTTGGGAACTTGTGGACAACGTGTGAAGCGTGAAGACGTACTACGGCATCCCTGGATACAGGAGTATACCTGTAGAGTTGTTGCAGCGGCCACAGTGCAACACTGTGTATCTGCGTACTGACCCGTTGTCGCCTCCCTCCGTCCCGCCGTCGTCCCCTTGGACGCTTCCCCAGGCAAAGGTCCAGGAGCTGCAGCGCTCGGAGCGCGCGGGAGGTACGCCCCCGACGCTGGCGCCGGAGGGGCAGCAGTCGCCCCTCCCTGCCTCCGAGCCGCTGGCGGCCGGCTTGACCAGCCCCCCTCTGCCGAGTCTCGAGTTCATGAACAATGTGGTGCCCGGTCCTGGCAAGAGGGCGCGCGACGCCGGCGGCGACGCCGCTTCCGCCGGTGACGGCCCCGGCGCCGGCCCGGCCCAGCGTGGCGGCTTCAACGCGGATGGCAAGGGTGGCGGCGGTGACGTCAATGGCGGAGGTGGGGGCGTGGCCACCAGGGGCCATCAGCTGGTCGCGGACCCCGCAGTCGCCGCCGCGACGGCGCCCGCCAAGCCGGCGGCCCCTGTGCGGTCTCCGGAAGCGCCCGGCAACGGCCCCACAGGCGGCCAGCAACCTCCGCGCCGCATCCTCGAGGCAGTGGCCACAGTGGCTCCCGTTGAGGCGCCAGCGCCCCTCAGTCCCGAGAAACTCAAGCCGACGCCCGCGCCGGCGGCGGCGCTCCCGCCGCAGCCTCTTCCCGCGAGCAAGCCTGCCAGCGGTGGCGGCCTTTTGGGTGGCCTCTTCGGTGGATTGTTCGGACGTGGTGGCCGCTCAAAGGACGCCGGTAGCGGTGGCGCCGCTGCCCCCGCTGCTGCTGCTGCCGCCGCCGTGCCACCGGCGGAGGCGCCGCCGGCGCTCTCCGTCCCCTCCGCGCCCCCTACGCGATCGCCACTCAAGGCCCCGCCAGTCGGTGGAGCTTCCGCCGGTCCCGTGGAGGCGGCGGCATCCGCAGCGGTGCCACCGCGCTCCGTGCCCGTTGGCGACGTCTTGGTTGACGCCGATGGCAGCGCCATGGTGGCTGCGGCGCTGTATAGGGAGATGAGGGGCCGCAGCCGCCGCGCCGCCGCTCCCTCCGCTCCAGCTCTGACGCCCGCCGCGCCGGCCGTGTCCGCTGCGCCCACGGGTGCTGCTGCTGCCGCGGGAGCGGCTCAGGCCGCCGACAGCGCGGAGTCGTTGCGGGCAGCCAGCAGCGGATCCGCGGAGCTCAACGCGAAGTCGCTCCGGCCGGCGACCGCCGCACCCGCACCCTCGCGGTTCCGCTCCACTGCGTCCGGCGCGGCGCCCGGCGGCTCGGGCCGCAGGGGCGTAGCGGCGGGTGCTGTGGACGGCGGCTGGGCGGAGGCGGCATCGTCCGAGGGCGGCACGCCGTCGGCTATGGCCGTGTACGCCTGGGCGGCCGTTGTGATCTCACTGCCGCTGGCGATTGCGCAGAAGAGCATGGATCTGGATATGGGGCCTGGCGACGGCAGCAAGCAGTGAGGGTGACTGTAGGAGACGACCTGGCGCCGTTTGGTGTGTTCGAATCCTGATCAATAATGACTGATTGAAGGGCTTGTCAGCGTGTGTGCCGGAAAGGGAAATACTTGCGCCCCGGTCGGCTCGTGAGGAATTGCATCGGCCGTGAAGTCTGTTCTGCAGTACATTGTGTCAAGCCAGGCGCGACCGCCCCTCGTTTAGCATCCTCCCGAAGCCCGAATATCTTACGTGTCTGATGGGTTGCTCCACCGATTGCTCCACATCATCGGTATCAATCGAGCGGCCCTGCGCGGCTCACGCGCTGCCGGGGTACTCGCTGTGTCCATTCGCGCCCGCACTGGCGGCGGTGTGTGCGGGCGCATCTGATTTCATTGACCGCAGGCGGGCGGGATCCAGTATTGGGGCGCCATGTGACCTTGCTGACGCTCCGTCGCGCGTGATAAAGAAAACGTCGCATTCTTTGTGGAACATTACCCCGCTGAGGGCTGCGTGCCGTGCATGCTGTGCATACGTGCAGGTCGTGTTGGCGCCCGGGTGGTGAACATTCGGAAGTTTATACTGGGTCATAGGTGGACGGGCAGGTCAGAGCTGTGTGTTCAATCAATCGTGTACATTTATGTCCCACAGCATCGTGATGCGCAGGAGGGCCGCGCAAGGCCCCAAGTGCACCCGCGGTGCGGGAGCTGCGCGCAGGGGCCGACGGCCATGCAACCAGGACGCCACGTGTTCGGGTGGCGTGGAACGGCTGGGACGTTGGGACTTCGTACAGCGCTGCGTCGTGCGGACTGCCGTGGGGCGCTGATGCGTGCGGCGTCCGCGATTTGTGTTTCCCGCAGTGTGTGTGTAAGAATAGAACGCTTGCAGGTGTGGCGTACTGGTGGCACCGAATCCAGAGTAATGTCCATGTGCCATGACGGAGCTCTTTATGAATGATGGCACACGTTTCTGCCGTCGGAACTAGGTAACGGTGTCCAATGTTGGGTGTGAGCAAGTATGTAAGGGTTTTTGGTGAACGTGTGCTCGCGTACATAGCTACAAGTCGGTAGATGAGGGCACTGCATGGTCGACAGGTCTGCGTGTAAGGTCTGGCCCGAGCTTTTCTAAAAACACCCCGTCCTTGTATCCGCTCAAGTACTTCGTGTCCAGGTGCGTGGGCTAGCCCCGTGAGTTACATAAATATGTTTAAACTCCTGTACGGTGGGGTGCCACCGTCACCAGGGCATCGGCTTCCACCAATTATACGACCCTGCTGCACCCAGCCCGCCCGAAGCGCCGAGCGGCATCGCAGACCCTTCAGACAGACGAGGGTCATTCGTCGTCGGCGCAGTCAGTGGCTGCGTAAATGCGGTCAGATTCAACATGCCCCCAGGCGCTGCCCACCAACGGGGAATAGCCGAGCGCTGATGGACAGGTAGCACAAGATGATGGTCGGAGCTGATTCGGCCTGCTGGCGCGGAAGCTACGGCGACCTGTCCTGGCTATGTGGGGTTTCGTGCACAGGCAGCTACACAGGGGTTTGGGGGCGGGCCGCAAATTCAGAGGGCCCCGCACACAGGCGGCGATCTGAAAGGCACACACCCACCGCACGCAGGGACCCGCTGAGGTCACAGTAGGAAGGGCGATGGACGAACTGGAGACCTTCCACATCTATGGGTGCTTATCTCTCGCCCCGTCTGATCCGCATCAGGTTCGCCGACCGAGTTGGTCGGCGTTTCGCTGGCGGCATTCATACTGCAGTACACGCCTGTGGAGAGCTGTGCCCATACGCACCCCTGCCTGTAGCCTCCCTCCCTGCCGGGTACCATACTGGCATGCTGGCTGTGGCGGAGCAGCATCTGAGGGCGGCGGCCCGGCGAACCCAGGGCCCGTGGCGTGCAATTGGTTGGGCCACCGCCTGTGGTATCCCCCGAAGCTTTGAGGATCTTCAAGCGTCTTGTAGATGTAAGCGAGGCAGGATGGGCTTTGCCGAGGAGTCCTTCTCAGGAGTTTACAAGACGACGGAGGACCAGAGGGGAGAGAAGGCACCCCGTACCCACCAGGGGCGCCCTTGGGCATGCCCTTGGGCGTCATTATGTGGCAGCGCTAAGAACAACTGACAGGGGCTGGCCAATGCCACCCTGCCGCACACTGGAGATCCCGTCGAACGACAACTAAACGTGTCGTCATGGCTACCGGTAAAGCCGCTGGAAAAGAATGGGTCTTCATCAAGCTAAGCCACCGCGTACAAAAAGAGTGCCGATACACTACTGACACAGGTTGGGATCACGGGTATGCGGGGATCACGCAGGTTGGGTACTCGGGGCCGCACGACCGGCGGGGCAGACAGCGTTCATAACCCAAAAATACAGTATAGAGTCACTATCCGCTAACTGTCAAAATGCTCACCGCATCCCATGCAGGCGGGCGTGATCACCATGCCCCTCCCGCGCAAAGCAGGAGACGGACGCGCTGAACCCTCTTCACTCCCGCTGACAGCGAACCGGCCGATTGCAGCCGTCACTTCTCAACACGCGACACGAGCTTCATCATTGGGAACATCATCAACATAATATCGTGCGCTTCCGGTGTCCATAGCTGTCTGCATGCATGGTCGGCTGGCGCCCATCGCGCCCATCACGCCAAACCAGCCCTGAAGATGACCGTGTATGCACTGTGCGCCGCGTCCTCCTCAGCACTCCGCACTGCACCACCCGCTGCGCCGTCAGGACCCCGCGTGAAGAGGCCCCGCAGCCCGCCCTCAAGATTGGCCCGCCTCCTCCCCGTAATTTCGCGGATCTCAGCGGCTGCGTTGCCGGCGAAGCTGCGGAGAAACTCAACTGCGTCCCTGCCACCCCGGAGGATTCCGCCTCCTTGCTCCTCGCCATCGTCGTTATCCTCCCCGGTCAGGCCACGGACCAGGTCGTCAAGGTCTGCGAATGAGCGGTCACGGGAGTTTGCAGAGGCACTTCAACGAGCAGGGTGTAGGGCAGCACCGCGCTGCCGGGATGGGGCCGCAGTACCTTGGGTACTCACAGACGACAGGATCAGTGGTACACACTGATGCACGAATGGCTTGTGCTTCCGCATGGCGCGAAGGGCCGCACATACGGACATCAGCCATGGCCTTTTCATAAATAGTATGGCATGAGTACATCGCCGCCAACGCGGGTCAAGCGACCGTCGCTGCGTAAATGGCGTGGTCAGCCCGATCCAGAACATGAGCGCACGAGGCGTCCGCAGACGGGCAGCCGCCTACCCCGCCTGCAAGCAAAAACCTGCGGACCTAAACCTACCGAGCCAGCTGTCACGGTCGTCGTTGCCGCCGTACACGGGTACGGAGTTCCTGAAGTCGAAGGGCTTCAGCGGCGAAGGGGCCACGTTGGGCGGCGCAAACCCATCGCCATCATTGGTGTCCTTCAAGTCCGCGTTCGGCGGGGGCGACCCCGCACCAAAGTAGGGCGATGGCGGCACGGCAAACAATACAGCATCGTCGCGGAGCGGCGCCAAGCTGCCATCAACGGGCGCAGGAGGGGAAGTTAACGGCGCCGGGGACGGTGGCGCTGGTGAGGGCGAAAGGGCCTCTGGTGCTGTTGCCGTGTCCGGGATGCAGGCGGGTACATTCACAGGCCTGGCGGGTGGTGAAGGGCCGTTGAGCATGGGAAAACGGCAGTCAGTTATGTTTGTCCAGATGCGGTGCGGCAGAAGGGAGCCTGAGGCATGCGCGACTTATAACGGGAGATTCGGGAGTCAAGTATGCACGTGACATATGAATGTACACGCTTGTTCGGTATCACACACTGAAGGTCCCGGGCATGTCCGGTGCTGCACCCTGGCGGAAGAGGTGCTTTAGTAAAGCTGAGGGTTTGGCACCTCCCCGAAACAGTCTAGCTGCACACCTTACCACCGCTTTGGCGCCCGCTCACCAGTCACATATGCCAATCGCCGGATTGTAGACGAGCGTCGGGGAGCCCGCACAACGGCCGGCCGCCGCCGCCGTCGTGCCGTTGTCACAAGCCGCACAAGAGAAAAAGTACGTAAGGCCGCTGGAGCAGAGGATGAAGGTGTCGCAGGCACCCGGGTAGGCGTAGCCGCCATCAGCCAGGCCATTGGAGGAGCACCAGTCGCGACCCACGGGTCCGTTACCCGCTTCCGCAGCTTGCAGCACCTTGCGTGTCGCCCCAGACAGCGTCGTCCGCGGCACTGCTCCGCCAAATATGCGGCGGATTGCTGGCAGGCCCATCCTTGAGGCCACACGCGCGGCCGCTGTGGGCGAATGGCGAGCTGTGGGTCCGGGCTTGCTACGGCCGGGGTCGGTCACTCCATGGATCCCGCCTGCCGCCGCTGGATGGCATGCCAGGAGCGATAGTAACGTCGCTAGGATTAGCGCTGAGGTGGTATGACAGCGCATGGCACGCTCGTCTGGGTCAACTGCGTCTCGCGTCGGCGGTCAGGGTGTGGGTGGACGCTGCAGCCGCCAGCGCGTAGGGCATTCGCGCGCGCGTTCCTGCACGCTGCTGCTGTTTGCGATGCAAGCCTGAGCACCGGCAGCTAAGTTCGGGTCGTCCGATAGGGAGCCTGTCAGCTCATCGGGTACTCCTAGGCTCCGCGCTACGGGTCGCCCGCACGGACATCACATTGACGGAAAGTGTCCGCAACTTCTTCGCGGCTGCATCCCAACTCGGTTGAAACCGAAAGCCGATGGAGCCGCACTAACGGGTATACGGAACCAAAGATGCGGCGGGTAAGTACAAGCCAAGGCGGGCGATGCATGTTATCAGATAGGCCCTTCCGTCCCGGATTACCTGTTTTACCAGCGTGTCGCACTTCCCGGCTGGCATTCTAGGGGGCGTGCTGCGCACTGTCGCCGACTCCGCCACCGGTCCGTCGGCGACCCTGGCGACGAGCAGGTCCCTAGACCGGTGACAACAGCTCGCCCACCTGGAATGCTTAGCGGGGGTACGCAAACTTATGAACAGGAGCGACGAGACTGCGGAGTCAGCTGCCGTCGTTGCTGCAGCGGCTGTATACAAGGCAGATCAAGCAGGTAGAGGGGTCTGGCCGCAACCGAGCGTTCAGGCCGGCTGGAGGGATGCGACTGGGAGCATCGTTTTCAACGATAAACTTTGATCGGTTGCGCGTCCCATTGCGGCAGTGGTACCGGACGGCCATTCGTGCGTCGACGTGCACCCATGGGTCACTCCTTTGGAAGGTGTCGGCCCTGCTTCTACGGTACAAGGGCCTAAGCTCCGTGTCCTATTGTGCTCAAGAAAGTGGTTGCTCAGGCATAGCGTGCTCGGTGACTACCGAAGTGCTTGCACGTTTTCCTCAAACACGCCTTGCATATCTGACTGGAGATTAAGCATCTATTGAGACTACATGTATGCATATGCGAGTGCAATCGAGAGCACCACGCGAAAAATCGGTTACGAGTGCAGCGCCGCACGGGAGGCCAAGTAGACCGGCCCAGGACTCTGATCAGCAGCATTACCCACTTGCTGCCGATCGGACGCGGCAGCTGCAATATTTCAGGGGCCACCGACCAAACCCTTGTGACCTGAACCCTCGATTGAAGGATGCAAGCCGCCCACCGTCTCGACGCGACGTGCAGCACCAGCTGCTCGTCTAGGATGCTGAGGGCGTCGCCTGTGCGCACCACACGGTGTCGGCGTTCGCAGCTCACGGTCGTCGCTGCGCAATCGACGCAGCCATACTGGTACAGCGCTAAGACGATTGCGCCCCCTAAGAAGGGCAAGCATTTCCTGCACCTGGATGACTTCACCAAGGAGGAGCTGCTTGATATGCTGGAGAAGGCGAAGCTCTGTAAGGCGAAATTCTATACACGTGACGAGTCGTTCAAGCCCTTCGCTGGGCAAACGATGGCCATGATCTTCACGAAGCCATCTGCTCGCACCCGTGTATCTTTCGAGACGGTAAGGCGTTGCAGGCGGTGACGGCGCCGTCTGTGCCAATGCCATGTCCCTAGCCCAGCATGGTCGGCTAGCACGTGCGCAGCCATGGGCTGACGTCCCGCGCGGGAATGTCACCTCGCATGTTGCATGTTGCATGCAGGGATTCTTCCGCCTGGGTGGGCACGCTCTCTACCTGGACCCCAACACCATCCAGCTGGGGAAGCGGGAGCCCACGAAGGACATTGCCCGCGTGCTCAGCGGCTACAACGATGTCATCATGGCGCGCCTGTTTGCTCACGCGGATATCCTGGAGCTTGCAGAGTACTCGTCCGTGCCGGTCATCAACGGCCTCACCGACTACAACCACCCGTGCCAGATCATGGCTGACGCGCTGACCGTCCTGGAGCGCAAGGGTCGCATCGAGGGCACCAAGATCGTGTACGTGGGCGACGGCAACAACATCGTGCACTCGTGGCTGCGCCTGGCCACGCGCCTGTCCTTCGAATTCGTATGCGTCTGCCCGCCCGGCTACGAGCCGTGCCCTAGCACAGTGGAGGGCGCAAGGGCGGCGGGTCTCTCGCAGATCACGATCACAAGTGATAAAAACGCGATCAAGGGCGCGGACGTGATCTACACGGATGTGTGGGCGTCCATGGGGCAGAAGGAGACCATTGACACCCGCAAGATTGACTTCGCGCCGTACCAGGTAAGGACTGCAGAGGTGCTGTGAGGCGCAACCACTGCTGGGGGATGGGATGAGCTGCTTGCGCGGTACGTTACTAAGGTCATGGCACAGCGAGTGCTTGAACGTGCATGCTGCGCGGCTTGCCTCCGGATGCGTCAGATGAGCAGCCGGGTCTGCCGCGTTTGCATATCAAGTCATGGCCAGACGTTTGTGGCACACAGTCAGAGACTCCCTGCTCAATTCATGCATGTAGACACCTCTAGCCCATATTCTGCTACTAAAGATGCTTCCTCTGCTGCAGGTGAACGAGGAGCTGATGGCGCTGGCCGGGCCGCAGGCGCTGTTCATGCACTGCCTGCCCGCTGAGCGCGGCTTGGAGACCACGGACGGCGTGATGGAGTCGCCCTCGTCGGTGGTGTTCCAGGAGGCGGAGAACCGCATGCACGCGCAGAATGGCATCCTGCTGCACTGCCTGGAGGCCACCAAGCGGGTGTAAGAGGGCATCGCCTGCCCTGGCATGGGAGGCAGGCTGGCAGGGGACACCCAAGGTGGTCGTGGCGCACGCCTGGACAAGGCATGCTGCATGCAGTCCCATGCGGATAGTTTCGGTTCCCTTGCCGCTTGCTCGCTGAGGGTTGTTCCCGCACACAATTGAGCCGGAGTAATAAGCCATGAGGTAAAAGTGGGTTCCGAGGAGCGGTCGGGACGCACTGGCCTTCAGCGGTTTGCGAGAACGAGGCGCTGCTGGCTGCATTTAGGGTCCGTGTCACCTATACGTTACCAACTTACCATTGAGAGAAGACTTCGTGAGTGAAACTGTGGGATGTCTTCAGCGGATTTTCCGTAATGCAGAGGGCGTCGCCACGCCATCTGCTAGGCTTACATTTGTGCACAAATACGTACCTGGGAGTCATGGGTTGTGAATTGTCTTGATGGTCACAATGCGGCGCCGTTGTGTTGTGTGCTCACACAGATGGGTTAGTTGGGCATTCGGCTGTTGGATGGCGTTTATGAGACTGAATCCATAGGTCCATAGGTCATACGGCCGTTACCAAAGGCGTTACATGGCTGTACCGCTTAGGAAATCCGAGTAAACACGTGTCTGTGCAGCGGCGAACTTGCTGTTGGCACCGTGTCTGGCCTGCTCATGCGACTACAAGGATTTGTGTGCCACAAACGGTGGCAATACAGGCTTGAGGCATACCTTGAGGCTATGTACATGGCCTCTGTCGTACACCTGCCCTAGGAGCGGAAGTGTCACGAAGATCTCGACGGCACTGATCCTACTGAATAGGCGAGAGAAGCTTCCATATGCAGCTGGAACGCTTGGACAGGACATGCATTCGTGCTCCAAAAACTACACTGATAGCATTCGATGGTGCGGAGCTCATAGGAGCATGCTGTGCGCCCTTCCAAGTAGGGGTGATTGATAGTCTGTTCTTCTCCTGTGGTCCGCCTGCCCCCGGCGCATCCCCGCGCATCCCGTGGGTAATAACCCTATGACAGCAGTAATGCCCTACGCCGTGGGTAATAACCCTATGACAGCAGTAATGCCCATACATGCAGTGGTTCACAACGTTGTCCGACCATTGCAACTTCCCCCCGTAATTGCTCAGCGGCCGCTGAAACGCTACGCGCAAAGTGTTCTTGGGCCGGCAGCGGTCAAGTCTTTTGGGGCAAACCCAATCAAGCAAAGACTGTGATAATGGCTATGTAATGAAGGAGAAGAGTTGCTCCTGTGATGTTGTTTGCCTCGCGCGATGTACGGCAGGCCGAAACTCTAAGACCCAAAACTTGCGAAGAGCTAAGGGCTAATCCATTGTGTCGATTATATCTCGAGCGCATCTTGAACTTAAGCTCTAAAGCAAGGTGGAACACACAAGGGGCCGGAAGCAGGGATGGCGGAGCCGCTTGTCCTCAACTCTGTAATAGGTTTCGGTGGCCAGATAGACAACGGCCTGCTTGCACATCCCGATGGTCGCACCATAATTTACCCGCTGGGCAGCACTATCGTCCTGCGCGACCGCACAGACTCGCGTTCGCAGGAGTTCCTCCAAGGGCATAGCGATAAGGTACAGTCTCAGCTGCATTGCACGCTCTGCGATAACCGGGTTAGCGAAACGTGCTGGCGACACCCTTCCGCGTCCCAACCCTGGCCCTCCCACAGGTGTCCTGCCTGGCCCTGTCACGCTCGGGGAAGTACCTTGCGACAGGGCAGATCACATACATGGGGTTCACGGCCGACATTATCATCTGGGACCTTGAGTCCAAGCAGCTGCTCCACCGTATGGCGCTCCACAAGGTCCGAGCTGGCCCCACTTTGCGCTGCTGCATCCCTACGTGCTCTCCATGGGCACTCCCTCCGGGTTTGGCTGGTGCTGAGGAACTCCCCCTTCGCAACCCTGTCATAACAGGTGAAGGTGCAGGCGCTGGATTTCTCGTGCGACGAGCGCTACCTTGCGTCGCTGGGCGGCCAGGACGACAACGCGCTGGTGAGGGGGGGGGGGCGGTTCGTCGCTCGTCGTCGCTGGGGCAACCTAGGATTGGGTGGATGATCAGACCGTGCTTGTGCGCCCCGAAGAGAGGTGCCTGTGCCTGATCCTCACAGGGGGCCCTGCCGCGGACCCTTGCCTCGTCTTTGCCTGCCGAATGGGTTGAAACAGGACCGAGTTTGCTCTCACCCCTGTTTACCGCAGGTGCTGTGGGATGTGCAGACCGGCAATGCCATATGCGGTAGCCCTACAGCCACCAACTTCACAACCTGCGTCAAGTTTTTCAACAACAGCAACGACAAGCTGGTCACTGCTGGGAACTTCAACCTCAACGTGTGGACGTACGACGCCGTGAACAACAAGCTGCGTCCGCAGGACGCCAGTCTTGGCACGCTTAAACGCGTGTTCAAAACCATCAGCATCGACAGCAACGACCAGTACGTGCACTGCGGCACCACAACGGGAGATGTGTTGCAGGTGCGCCGGCAGGCACAACGCCGGGCGGGCGGTTTGGAGAGCAATCTAAGTGGCAGCAGAGGGCCAATCATGGGCATCCGGATGCGCTGGGCACGTGGATGTATCTGTGACTATGGGCACGTCATCGCGCTATCGGCTCATTGCATGAGAGTAGCTCCCCCGCTATATCCATTTCCGCCAGCGTTGGCGCCAGACGCCACTCACGCCGCCGCCTCTTGGGCATTGCACGTCCATGAGCGACCTTGTGCCAACCTTACAGATTGCGCTTGAGCGCGTGCTGTTCAAGAACACGGGCCCCGCGAAGGGCAACGTGCAGCTAGGCGTGACCGCCTCATGTGAGGTGCCCACGGGAGACATGCTGGTGGGAGGCGGCGACGGCTCGCTGCAGGTGCGCTTGCCGGGCCAGACAGCTGCAGGGGCCGGTGTCAGCCACTGGCGGGTAACACGGCCCTCGGGCTATGGCTGCAGCTGAGTTTGAGATTGTGGCGACTTCATGTTCAACCCTGTTGAATGGAGCAGCCCGTGAAGCTCTGACTGACCAGCCCTGGTACCACCCTTGCGGCCTCCAATCCGTCCTATCAGGTTCTGCGAACCGTGCCGGAGCCGTCGTCCACCAACCCCAAGCTGCTGCGCAAAATGCCCGCAATCGCGGCGACGCGCGTGGAGGGCGCCGTGACGTCCATCAGCCTGGCAGAGGTGACTAGCCGCGCCTTTACCTTCTACGTGGGCACAGCCATGTGCAATATCTACAAGCTCACTTACGAGCCAGCCACCAGCAGGTGAGCCCGTGCAGCGGCAAATAAAGGCGCAGGGGCAGGGGCGCAGAAGCAGAGCAAATGGCAGTTCTGCATTAGGATAGGAATGTTATTCTGAATGGAAATCATGCGTCCACATAGCGCGCTTGCGACGGGGCGTATTGCAGGAGTCCCAATGCACGGAGAGCCGTTCGTTGCACAGCAAGGGCACCTTGATGACACGTACACATCCCTGCGGTGTGGCGCGCAGGCTAAAGGAGGAGCTGATTCAGACGGCTCACGCAGAGAAAATCAACGGCCTGGCCTTCCCGTACGAGTACTCGGAGGTATTTGCCACCTGCGGCACCGGCTTCATCCGCCTGTGGCACCTCTCCACCTGCCGCGAGCTGCTGCGCATTGCGGTGCCGAATCTCGAGTGCTTCTGCATAGCGTTCACCGCGGTAAGGATAGCTGTCGCGTAAAGTGGGGGTGGGGCCAGAGGGGAGAGCGGTCAAGCTCATCTGGCCGGTGTCTGTTGCGACCGTATGTTAGCCCTGACGTCTACCATGCAGTCTCCTTCACAGACCCGCAATTGGGTCTTGCAGGTATGCGCTCAAACAGGTGATTTGACGGCCCTGATCTTGCGCTGGTGCCTCTCCTCCAACAGGACGGCACGACCATCCTGTCCGGCTGGTCGGACGGCAAGATACGCGCGTTCGGACCGCAGAGCGGGAAGCTCATTTTCACCATCAACGATGCGCACCAAAAGGCCGTCACGGCCATCGCCGCCACATCGGACTCGTCAAAGATTATCAGCGGCGGCGAGGAGGGCATGGTGCGCGTGTGGCGCATCGGGCGCAACTCGCAGGCGCTGGAGGCGTCCATGAAGGACCACAAGGGGCCCATCAACTGCATCCGCATCCGGGCAGCGGACGACGAGTGCGTGTCAGCATCCTCGGACGGCTCGTGCATCATCTGGGACCTGCACACCTTCAAGCGCCGCACCAGCCTCTTCTCCAACACGTTCTTCAAGTCCGTCGTATACCACCCTGACGAGTCGCAGCTCGTAACGACCGGCACGGACCGCAAGATCACTTACTGGGACGCGTATGACGGCAATGCAATCCGGATCATCGACGGCAGCGATAACGATGAGGTGAACGCGCTGGCGGTGGATCGGGACGGCGAGGCCATCGTCAGCGGCGGCGGCGACAAGCTTGTTAAGCTGTGGGGCTACGACGAGGGACACTGCTACTTTGTGGGCGTGGCGCACAGCGGGGCCATCTCGGGCGTTGGAGTCACGCCCGACAAGCAGCGGATCGTATCGGTGGGCACCGAGGGGGGCATTTTCATCTGGGACTACCAACGACCGCAAACGTTTGCGGAGATCTAAGCGGGCATGGGTGCGGAGTGTTTGGGGTGAAGGCTGGGGATGGGGGGGCCTGGAGGGCTTTGATGGTGTGGGAAGGGTCGAGAGGCGGGGATAGGGGCCAAGAGGTGGCGTGCAGCCCGGCTCAAGTCAGAACGTCGTTACGGAAGGAGTTGTGGGTGAGGGCTAGTTACAACAAGCTATACGCGGCGCCTTGACAAAGCTTGGCATGGTTAACGGCTGTGCGGAACCTGGTGCATGTTAGTTTTGTACACGACTCGTGACTTGGTTTTATTGTTGTTGGTTCCGCATGCGGAACCTGCAATGGATTGTTGCTTCCGCATAGGTGTTTAGTGGGTAGACACGGCCCACGAAAGGCTGCACCGCAATGGACGCCCGCTCCACGAAGGTTTACTCGCTGCAATGCGCTGCGGGGCGTGGACATGATTCGCATGACCCATCTGCCAACCCTGGTGATTGCCAGGTTCATTGGAAGCATGCGCACAGGAAGCGCATGAGGTTCTCATGTACATAGGATGAGACGTCACAGTTTTTCGCTCCTGATCTTACGTGGCGATCCTTGCACGTACCGGTGTGCGACCGGACGATGTAACGCCGTAAACCAGTGTGACTTCCTTGGCCCATTCATTTTCCAGCACCTTCCCCGCTTGACCCAAAGGCTTGCGAGGTGTAGCGCAAGGGCCCCAAATCGCACACGGCGGCCCTTCATAGTCTCCTAGGTGAAGGTGTAAACTCTTCCAATCGCTGCGCTACCACGACACGCAGGGTCCTGTGCAAGTCTTCATACACCATGCCCTGACTGACAGGCTCACAAGCGCATACAGTCCACTCCTGATACGCAGCCAGCCAGCCGCGATTGCCGCCCGTCTACGACGCCGGCGCCGGCGCCAGTACCGCAGCGCGGGTGTCCTTGTACAGTGCCGCGGGAACGAACTCGTGGAACAGCTTGACGAAGCGCAGCCGCGCCTTGGCCGAGTCGGTGCCGCGCAGCGCCGTCCAGGCGTCCCAGCGGGCGCGCCCCTCGAAGTCCAGCCCGCCCCGCTCTGCCCACATGGGCCGCTCGCTAGAGTTGTCGCCCTGGGTGGCCTGCGCTGCGGGAGATGGAAAGTCAAGGCACGGGCGAGCACTGCCGACAGCGCAACGTGCATGGCAAGCCCGCAAGCCTGTGCGCATACACCTGGTCGGTACCAGGGACCAAAGGTCATCCCTGTACTCGGCGCCCTGCTGGAAACATCGCACCCCAGGGTGTGTATGACCGTAGAGGCTGCCGTTTCCTGTCCGTTTCCTTTTTCATCGACGGTTGCAGCGCGGACCACGAGGCAGCATACTTCCTAACAGGGGGCAACAGTGCGCCGTACGATACAGCAAGGCGCTGAACGTGCCTGCATGTGCAGTGCATAGAGGCGGTAGAAGTCGTCGGGTTTGACGGTGGCGCCACCGGGCTTGCTGACCATGCGCCAGTTGAGTTTCTCGTATTGGCCTGTGGGCGCATTTGCGAGCAGTGCTCGGGGTGTTCAGGAGTCGCCGACCCAGCCGGAGAAAAGCAGAGATACACGGGCGAACACAGCACACAACACTACCGCCCTGGCACCGTCCGAAGCCCGGCCCGATTCAAAGGCTAAGTCGTCCTGTTCGGGACAACGACATGTTTACTCAAGCGCATGCGTCCCGCGAATCTTGCAACGCACGGCAGCAACTGACCACGCCGGTCAAGCCCCGTGGCTCGCCGTACCGGCCAGGCGTTCAAAATCATCCACCGAGTACTCGGCCTTGGCGTGGGGAGAGCGGTCGGCGCTGTCGGCCCGCGCAGCCGCGAGGTTGAGCTGGCGCAGGCGCGTCCGTGCGGCTGCGCTCAAGGGCAAGCGCGCGGGAAATATGTGGGCGGGTGTGGGGGTACGGTGGTAGCCAAAAGCTGCTATGCAGGGGGACTTGCACCAGCGGGCATGCAGTCGTACCGCAGGCAACCCGGTTCGCACGCGGTTACGGTTTGGCATGCTCACCGCGGAGCTTCTGGCGGTGGTCGCCCGGGGTCGCATCCAGGAAGGCCGCCTCTGCAATGGCCTCCGCCAGTGCCTCGCGGTCGTCTCCGGCGGCATGCAGCAGGGCTACCGCGGCATCCGGGTCGCGCTTGGACGGCCCGGAGCTGTTGACGCCGCCGGCGCTGGGACCTGGACCCATGGGTCGTGCTGACTGGCCTTTAGACTGCACAAGAACCAGAGATGCTGCTCCTGCCTGAACCCAGTCTGCAGGGCTCCAATATCTGTGACACCTTTTTGGACTGAAGTTGACTGATCGCAGTGCGAGCAATCTCAGACGGTGTTGACGCGGTTCTATCAGTGCTGCAAGAGCTTTAATGCCTGATTAGGGACCATGAAGCAAGCGAGCGACAGACCTGAGCGTGCGTTACGACCATTCGCGCAGTAAAGCGCCGGAGTGTTACTTGAGGGCGCCTGTCAAGAGATCCCGCTTGTCTGCATCGCGACTCCGTATCTGGCGGCCATTCCGAGGCAACACATCACAGTCGGCCCCTCCAAGGCTCAACGTACTGAGCTACTGACCCCGTTATTGCCATTGCGGGATTGCCACGCGTCGCAAACGGCTGTCACCACCCAGGGCCCAGTCACTGATTGCACACTACCGCCTGCGCCCCCCGTCCGAGTCGCTATCGCTGCTGCTGCCGCTACTGCTGCGCGACCGGCGCCGGTCACGCCCCCTGCTCTTCTTGCCCTTCTTCTTGTCTTTCCCCTTATCTTTCTTGGACTTCTTCTTGTCCTTCTTTTTGCTGCTGCGGCCGCCGCCGTGCGCCTCTAGGATCGCCAGCGCCTCCTCGATGCTGCTGATGCGCTGCCCGCCCGCCGCGCCACCGGCCCCCGCCCCCACCAGGTCCAGCAGCATGGAGGCTGGGTCCACATCCCGCACACCCTTGAGCTCAAACTTGGACGAGGCCGGGAGCTGGGTCGGCGCGGGTTGATGTTGTGAAGGCCCCGGGGGAGGCCCCGGGAGCGAGCCGGGTGCCGGCGGGGCACCAGCCCCTCCGCCCTGCGTCATCCAGGCCGGGAGGACCATGCCGCGGCCTCGACCCGCCGGCGCTGACGGCGGTGGCAGGCCGGAAATGCCTGCCCCTAGGCCGGGAATGCCGGGCCCTAGGCGTGGACGGGGCCATGTAAGGGGAAACATCCAGTGAGCACGGGGCTATATCGGGAGGCGAGCATGCGAACAGCCCTAACAACTCCAAAGCCGGTCCTGCGCAAGAGCTTCTGAGAGGCAGTGTGACTCACCGCCACGACCTTGCCCAGGCGGCCCCGGCTGCGGCGCACGCGGCGGCGGCTCCTCCTCAAGCAGCTTGTACTGCGCCGCCGCCTTCTCGTTGACGTACAGCTTTGTGTCCCCTGCCAGGTGGCCCCAGTCGATTTTGCCGCCTGTGGCGTACAGGATGCAGAGCAGCAGTCAAGGGACAATAGACTTCCACGTCAGCTGATTAGGCTAGATTTGCGCGCACGCCGTGATTTCATCGACGGTTCGAGCAGGACGGCGAGTGAGTCTAAGTACGGAGCGGCCAAGACCACTCGCCAAGACACCAACAAAGGGGCTGCTCGGCAATTCGTGGATGCAGGACTGAGGGCACCGACGCTCGCAGGGCACGCAGCACGAGGCGCTTAGGTGTTGCGGGTTAGCCACATGGCAGATCGCGAAAACACGGGCAGGTTAATCCACCCAAACCAAGCCCAGCGGGTTGCTCCACCCCGAGACTCTCTGCCATAGCACATGTAATGGAACCCACCTCGGCCAACCTCGCCAACTGTCGAGCCAACGACTCCGCCACCTGCCCCACGTCCCGCTGCGTCGCGCGGCTTGTACCTGCCGATGACCGGCAAAGCAAGAGTGGGCAACGTGGATGTTGGAGGCAAGGCCACCACACACAGGCGGCAGGCAAAGCAGCCAGCCCTTCCACACAACAAGCCCCCATTTCCCTGCGGATCCTTGCCGAGATGGCCTCCGTGCTCTGGCCTCTCCCTCAGTGAAGGTGGCACGGGCCGGCCGCTGCCGTACCTGGTCATCGCAGGATCCAAATCTTCCCCGTCCGCCTGGCTGACGAGCTTGATGGAGCAGCCGATCTTGTAACCGCCTCGGGCCTCATCTGCTGTAACCTCAACCACCTGCGCTGCCACAGCACTCCTATAGTCAGGACAGCACGTCACGCCCGAAGGCAGACTCAACGAAGAGAACCGGCTCACGCTTGGGTCCAATATTGCACCGAAGGGCTCTAGCTTGCGGCTGTACGCCTAATCATGTTGTGCCACCCGCGTGAGTAAATGACAAGAGGATAGTAACTTGCCGTGGGAGAGACTCTCATGGAGAGGGCAATGGCGAGCGGTGCCCTTCACCAGAGCATTGACCCCGGTGTTCGCGAGATCTAGGCTTCGGCGCTGCCGCCCCGACGAGCCCTTCGGCCGAACCCGAATGCCCAGGGCTTCCTCACCTTGACCCATATCTGCTCGCCCACCGTCACGACCCCCGCCAGCTCGGCCTTCTTCTGCTCGTCGCTGTCCTCCTTGCTGAATGACAGATAGTTGCTAACCTGCCCGTAGACGCGGCGACAACGGGGTAGGGGCAGCGGGCCACGTGCTTCAGTCGCGTGTTTGATACATCCGCGTGTATCAAAAGTACCAGCACTTATTGCAAGACCACCCCCCCCGAGACCGACTTTTTAAAAATGCATCATGCACAACGCCCCGCACTCATGTTTGTTCAGCGCTGCTCTTACAGTGCACAGTACGGTACTGCCCCACCCTGCGCCAGTCACGGGTAAGGGATGGGACGGTGCGCACGCGGGAACGAGCACTAGCACCTTCGCCAGTGTGGCCGCCGGCCTCCCATACCTGGCTGGTGTGTACCAGGCCGTGTCTGCGGTAGCCCTCGAGCGCCACAAACACGCCATACGCCTCGATGCGCTTCACCACCGCGCGGTGCACCGTCCCCGCTTCGGGCGGCTCGTCCGTCTCAGGGCCGCCTGTGGAGTCGGCCGCCAAGGCATGCGACACTCGCTTCATGCAGTGCGGCAGAACCGTGGCGATGCCCAACATGCTCGCGTAGCTCTCAAACCACACCTGTCGCCCTGGCTGCCAGCGCCTCCGCGCCACTGGAGCCTAAACCCGCAACGCAAACCTGCACAGCTCTTCCCCTCCCCTCCCCCCTCCCCCTCCTGTGCGCGCCGCCGCACCTCGGCCCCGGCCGCCGCCGTGCTGCTCCGCCGCCGCCATGAGTCCGTTGGGGTCCAGGTCCGTCCCGGTTGCCTGGTCCACAGCCCGCATGCTGCCGTTGACGCGCATCTCGGCCGGATTCCGGTCGTCGGGGGTTACCTCCATTACCTTAACCCACACCTGACCGGAGCGGGAAGTGTATGCACGGTGCTCAATGCAAGCCGGTTGCTGTACGCCCGGACTCTAGGACAGCAACAACACGAACAACACGAACAACACGAACAACACGCTCTAGCTAGCTCTGGCGTCTCCGGCGCAACCATCGAGAGGGCACCCCACGCATAGCCCTGTAGATACGGTATCGCATCCTAGTAAGTGAAGGTACTGCACCTGCTCTCCGCGCGGGAAGTAAAACTCCAGGGCCTTAACCTTGGCCTCGTCGTCGTCCTCACGGGTGAAGCGCAGCTCGTCGCTAACCTAGATCGGTCACGAGGTAGGTGGGCGGGCGATAAAGGGAAACGGACACTAGCGGGGAAATCATGACCAGCGGCGCGCTCAAGGGCGTGAAAGCAGCTACTTAAGGACACCCGTCCTTGCCGGAAGCCGGGACACTGCCGGCTGTACGGGTGCTTGAGTACATGATACATGCCTGCCGCCGGCGACATTGATGTCGCCCAGCCGTTGCACCAGTGGAGTCGCGTCTGCTTCGCCTGTCAATCAGGAACCACGTGCCCACACTCCGCACCTGGGTGTTGTGCACCATGACGTGGCGCTTGTACCCGGGCAGGGCCACAAAGATCCCGAACGGCCGAACGGTGTGCACGGTGCCCCGATGGATGGAGCCCACGGGCGGCGGTGCCAGGGACAGCGGTGGGGGCGGCAGCCCGCGGCCTGGGGAGCCATAGCGGGGGAGTGGTGACCCGGCGCAAAGGGCTGAACAGCGCTTGAGGCCTTGAGGACACGCAACGCAATGCCACGCCGAACACACGTGGAGGGGAGCTGCAATGAAAGTTAAGTCCAAGGCCAGGTCTGTGCTGCTGAAAGGATGCCGGCGTGGCTGCCTCAAGCCGGGCTCTCGCTCCGCGAAAGAATGATACGCGGCAACTACAGGCGTGCTCGCCCTTGGTGTTTTGACGTGCCACAAGCCTTGAGCATCACCCTCGCCCACCGCTTCCCATGCCTACCGCTTCCATGCCCATCAGCAACACCACCATGCCGGCCGGGAGGGAAGCCTGGTGGCGGCGGGTTGTTCCACGCTCCCGCCTCGCCAGAACGGGGTCCCGCGTCGGGGCTAGGGCTGTGCCACCGCCGCTGCCGCTGCTCGCCACCGTCAACAGCCACTCCTGGTACGGGAGGGATCCCCGCTCCTACGTCGCCATCATGGCGGCGTGGAGAGCCCCATCGGTTGCTGCGGCCGTCATCCTGCCGGCTGCGACTGTGACTTCGGCTTCTTCGCCTGTCTCTGTCCCTACCACGGTCCCGGTCCCGCTCCCGGTCTCGGTGGCCCTGCTCACGATCGCGGGTGGGTTCCCTCAGATCGCGCCCCCGGTCCCTATCGGCGTCCCTCTCCCTTCCCCGGTTGCTGCCAGGGACGTCGTGAGGGCTCCGGTCACGGCGGCGCTTGTGCTCACGACTGCTCTCCCGCTCCCGGCTCCGGTCCCGCCCCCGGCTTCGTTCCCGCTCGCGACTTCTTTCGCGGTCCCGTCGCCCACGCTCGCGGCTCTGGCTGCGGTGGCTGCGCCCGCCGTCGCGGCGATCGGCACGGTGTCCCCTGCCGTCCGGGTCTGGGTCTCCCCAGCGGCCGTCGCTGCGGGAACGGCTGCGTGACTTGCCCATACCACGGATCAATTTGTGAGTACTAGCAACGGCAAGGTCGAGTACATGTCGGGGACTCCTGGAGGAATGAGAAAGAGACAAGAAATGTGAGCAAACAAGTCTGCATCAATCGAAACTGCGAAATCTAACCTCAACAAGTTGTGCGTTAATTCTCGGGAGCGGTTTTCGTACGACAGGTCGGTTGGTTGTGGGCAGAGCGGAACTGGCTGACCCAAAAATACCCAGGTGACACTACGTAGAGCAGCTGTTAGAGGGCGCTACTATCTTTTCAGGCCTATGCTAGCTGCCCAAAGCTTCGCAGCGCTCTGACATGGCTCTTTTACAGCCGGGCACAACGTTCTGACTTACACCGTTTCGAACTTAATATCTGTTTACACGCTCTGAGCGCCTAGCTGTCACCGACTGTTGACCCAGAGGGCTTAGGCACGCAACGATGTATGGCAGCATCAATCCGGCACTTCGGCACTTTGGCGCTGATGAGTTGGCCATGCAGGCTACCCTGCAGGTGGGGCGCTGGGCGATGGGTTGGGTGTTGTGGAAGCGCCTACATCACAATTCCGCCACCGTAACCCGGACAGGCCATTGACGAGCGGCGCCAACAAGGAGAGATTGTGGCGCCCTCGGAGGAGGTTTTGCGGCGGCCCACGCCCGATTACGACGAGTACTTCGAGTTCGACCGCCCCGTGGCTTCCGGCTTGAATGGCTCGCGGGATTTGCTCGTAGAAGAGGCTCTGGGCATTGGAACACCCTCCCGCGCACGTGCGTATGTGTGCCAATACAAGCTGTGGATGCGGCATGCCAACGACGCTAACCGTCCAGACGCACGCTGGCGGCAGGATGATCCTCGTTGCATTGGTGTTGATTGAGACGCTTTGTGAACCAGAGGAGCGTATGCTTGCATTTTGATTGACTTTTGAAGCGGCATGTGCTCTGTACCTTTGGCCGGTAACCCGCAGAACCGGGAGGCTACGATGACTCGTCCGCAGGCGCCTTGTCTCCAACGGCGGATCAGTCCTTACCAGGGTACTCACCGCGTCCAGCGTCCTATGAGTCCACGCCGGAGACACAATACCAGACCCGCGGTATGCCTCACGATAAGCTTTGACACCGTAACTGACTGCAGCTGACTCGCTTCCTTTCCAAACGCACGTAAACAGCTAGACTGCTACCGTTTGCTACCGCAACCTGCATACACTGCGTGAAAAGACATCCGCGATGAAGCCGGAACGAAATTGACGGACCCTCGTCCCTTCCAGGCTATGCAAGCGGTACAACGAGTACGGCGGGTAGCCCCGAGGTGTCCCCTTTCAACTACGGCATCCACAATTACGCGCAACGGCGTGCGTCGAGGCTGTCTCCCGAAAGGTAATGAACAAGCGCAGTCTATGCATGTCGGCAACGTTTCTACATGTTCCTCACCCACCATCAGCCGATCACCGAAACGGTCACAATTGTGGCTACGTGACGCAGCTTATTTGCAAGCTTTGCAGGTCGTCCGAGAGCCGCGAGGCGACACCCCGCCGCTCGAACGCGGACCAGCCAGTAATACACCAGCCGCCCTTTAGAGCAGGCACTCCTGTTAGCGGGCCGGTCCGTAGGCCCGGCATGACCGGAACACCAAGTGAGTTTCCGTCGCGGTCTTGGCAGTGCATTGCCTACTTGGCTACAAGCCGCGGCAGGAACAAAGCGAAGCCGTGTGACAAACCGTATTTGCACTACGCGGCGTAGGGTAGGCATTGAGGGCCTGATGCACATTCAAATGTACGGCATGCTGTTCATCACTACTGCCCGTGTCCGATACTGTCTATGTAGAACGCCCTTGCTATTGGTTTGGCCCACAGGCGGTACCCGGAGGCCGACGTCGGTGTCGCCTGCGGCCGGTCGCAGTCGTAACGCTGCCACGAGCCCCGGTCAGCCTGAGACCAGCGGCGGCGGAGCCTCACCGGATGGCGACGTGGCGACCAGCTCCGGCGAGGGGCCTGTCCGTGTTCGGGGAATAGGCGCTAAAATTAGCGGGCGTCCTACCACAGCGGGGCCAACCCGGCAGTCTGGACCGGCGGATCGCAGCCCCGGCAGGCGGCCGGTGAGCGCCTCCCCGGCAGCTGGCGGCAGGTCACCGCGCCCGGCTGCAGGGGCTGGTGGCAGGCAGGCTTACCGGGCGCCTGCCTGGGCGCCGGCGCCTGGCGTTGAGCATATGCGGTGAGTCAGCAACACAGGCGAACACGACCCGGTTAAGCCTTTTCTCCATTGCACATATGGGCAGCCTGCCTTGGGGTCTGCCTTGGAGTTGTAGCGGCTGCTGTGCCCCACGACCAGGAATACTGCCGACACTGCCTTGCCTCAAAAGGGCACTAGTCGTGAGCGCTTACGGCGTTGATCGTAACAGGCTGGACGAGATGGACGAGGCCACGCGTGTGGCTGTAATGCTGAACGACCCGGCTGCTCGGGGAAGCGCCAGCCAGGGGGGCGGTGGTGCTCCGGGTGATCCATCTGCGCCACCCGCGGGCAGCCCACCACCTCAGGGTGTGCCGCAGCAGCAACAACAGGATGCCGATGCGGACTTGGCCGCGTCACCGTCGTACCGGGGAACCGTCCCTCCCGAGTTCAGGGAATCTATGATGCCTGGGCACGGCCGGACATCCACAGCCTCTGAGCAATATTTCGATCAGTGAGTTGCAGGGAGCAGGCGATGCCCGCATGAGGCCAATGCGGTCCCGCTTACCTGGATTCCGCACAAACAAGTGATGCACATACGAAGAGGTCGCAGTCTGGCTGTCATACGAAGAGGTCGCAGTCTGGCACTACGGGGCACGCACGGTCGCCTCCACGGGCACGGTATGCTCTGCATAGGACTCGACTCCCACAGCAGTGCCTGAGCACACTTCTCCTTTGGCCTGTGCCCGTGTCCCGATCAGGTATCGTCTCCGTAAGCACCGGGAGCCTCAGGGCGTGCCCGACTACCGCTTCTCACAGCCTCGCTCGCATGGCGCGCATGTGCCTGTGCAGCAGCGCTACTTCTCTTTCGACGAGGCGCATCCCGCGATCGCGGAGCAGCACTACGCCAGGTCTCCAGCGCAGGACAGCATGCTAGCGGTAAGTGCTGGTCCAGTGCGGTTTGAAGCCCAACTCAGGAGCAGCACAATGGCTTGATTTTGGAGGCCGTCTGCGTATGCAATACCTAGGTGTAGCTATGCCAGGGTACATGCTGTTGGCGTACGGTTTCACCCATGTCCCCCTTGCTAACAGACATGCGGATGCTTCAGTCGCTTGTTCACTGCGCTCTTGCAGGTCGAACGGAGGAAGCTGCATGAGCAGAAAATGAGGTACGCAATCGGGATAGGGCTGGCTTCAGTGAAGAATTGGATGGGTTGCCCTTGGGCGCGTAAGGCCCTCGCCCATGCCCAGGCGGGCCGCGGTCATGACGGCCCTAAGCACGCACGAACCCCTCCTCACGCGTGATCTGCAGGGCTGCGCGCGCAGCTGCCCGCAACCGGGCTACCTCGCCGGGCCCCACCAACCAGCAGCTTGCGTCAGACGTAAACCGCCTCCTGCGGGTTCGGGAGGCGGGCCGCGCGCGGCTTCGGCAGCTGGAGGAGGAGGGCGCCGCCCTTCGACAGGAGACGTATGAGGTGGGTGGTTGTATAGGGAGCAGTGGTTCTGTTCGGCTATCCACATAAGCGCAAGCCGGCCAATCTGCTAGCGGACTGATTCACTGATTGGCACAGATTGATGCCATTCGGCTCATCTGCTGCAGCGTGCAAGAGCCTTGATGCACGGCGGGCGCAGGCGTGCGACAGCTGGCTGCCCTGGAAGCGTAGCATTCCCGCTACGACACAACATTGCCTCTATGCAGTACCACCTCCCATAACCGCCTCGTGCTGTCTGTTTTGGCACGATGCCGCTTCGCGCCTCGCAGGTCCAGCAGCGCGCGATGGACGCCATCGCCAGGAGCGAGCAAATCACGGCTGCAACAGGCCTGCGCTCCCGCTCACCATCCGCATCACCGGCCCGCTACAGCTCGCGGACGCCGTCGCCCTCTGCTTACTCCAGGGGTCACTACCGGGGTAACTACATAACGTCGACCTACAGTCGCTCCCCGAGCCCCGCGCCGGCTCGCAGGCGGCCCGTGAGCGCGAGCCCCGGAGGGGCGAGCTACCAGTATGAGTATTACGGCGGCTCGCAGTACGACGGTTCGCAAGCCAGTGGGGGAGGCGCGTACGGGCAAGGGTCTTACCAGTACGAGGAGGAGCAATACCACACCCAGTCTGACGGCGGGGAGGCCGGTTCTGGGCGCTCCCCGCCCCCGTTCCCGGTCTCGCCACCACCACCTCCCATAACGGGCGAGGCGTCGGAGATTCTGGAGCTGCTCAACCAAGTACAACGGTAGGCACGGGAACGCCTCCGCATCCTGCCTGCAGCACTTCTTGGACGCACGTCTGCCGCTTTGTCTAAGCCATGTAATGGCTGGAAAATCCAATGCGATGAAGCGCTGCCTGACAAATGTGCTGCTAAGACTGTGCAAATGACAAATGTGCTGCTAAGCCTGACAAACGCGCTGCCTGACAAATGTTCTGCTAAGACTGTGAAACTACGGAACGGAGATCTCGTTACTTACTTGGTGGTATTGCCGTGCACACTGTTCAGGTCGTCACAGCATATGTCAGCGGAGCATTCCGCTGAGACCAATGTGACGGCAAGCAGCTCCGAGGAGGCCGCCCGAGACCACCTTGTGCGGGCGAGCACGGTCGTCAGCAAGCGCGGACCCATGGGTCTGCTGGACGAGGATGAGCAGCGTGTTGCGATGGGGGCATACGACAGATCCCGCTATGAAGAATACCAGCGCCAGGTGGGCAGGCGTTTCGCGGCTCCGCATTGGGCGCACGTGAACGGGTAGTTCCTCGGGATCGTTTAGAAGCTCGGGTGGATGAAGTAGCCGGGTGTGCACGCCGCGTGCGGTTTACTGTGTGCTTGCAGGGCACTCCACAAACTCCGCTGTTCACAGGTGGATCTGGAGATGCAGCGACGGGCCGTGGAGGGCGGCTACGACTCGGACATGGACCGCGACGAGGCAGCACACATGCTGGTGCGGGACCCCGAGCAGGTGCGTTAGATATTTGTGGCCGCCGCCGTTACAAGGAAACTACTTGGTAAAAACCATACCATGATACCTTGTTTTTCAATGGAAGCCCCCCTCACTTGCAAAGTTGCAAGGGCTAGCCTCGCTGGTGCGCTTAAAAGCGTGTATTCGTCGACCTCGTGACAGGAGGCGGCCGAAGCGGAGGAGGCGCGCCGGCGGGAATACGAGGTTCGTGACGCTGCTCCTGGCGTGTGTTGCGGTACTAGTTGCGGTAGCTTGGCCAAATAAATTGGTGGCCTCCTGTACTTCACATTGTACAGTCGTTCAGCTCGGTCGGGCCCTTAAGGGGTGGCGCAGCATGACACCACTACCGTTGCCACCAGTGGTTCCAAGCGACAACTGGTGATCGCATGTCCGTGCATGCAGGAGGCCTGGCGGCATCAGGACGAGTGGATGGACGAGTACAGGCGTCGGCTGGGCCCTGAGGTGCGGCCGATCCTGGGCTTTTTATTAGCTTTCCGAATGCCGGGCGTGCACACCCACGCATGGCCCGTGCCGTGTGCTGGCGAAATCTGAGAGTTCTGATTAAAATGATGTCCCAAAGCCCTGAGCGACTCCACCTGCCTACCGCTCCCGCAGGATGGCTACCTGCCTTCTAGAGCGGCTTCTCTAGGCGGGGACACAGCGGATGCGAGCGGGTCGTACATTAGTGCGGCTCTGCAGGTCCAGCGGTCGGCTCTGTCGGAAACGGATGAGCAGCTGCTGCAGCAGCCGTACGTACCGGTCGTGTCGCCGGAGATGGCCAGGTGCGTGCGCGCGAGGCTCGTCTTCAGGCGTCATCCCTAGCGGACTGCCTATACTGCCTCTCGACTAGTTTGCCCTATCGCGGCCATCATGAATGCCTGTAAGCTGGCCTTATGTGCCCGCCCTATTCAAACCGCCCACCCTATCCAAACTACACGCAGTGAGGGTGGATACGCGTCAGAGGGCCCCAATTCGTACCACCTGCATCGGCGCGCACACAGCGGTCTATTCCACAAAACCACGGTCCCGCAGCCATTCAAGTTTGAAGAGCGGGAGAAGGCCCGCCCCAAACCCATCCACAAGGCAAGTCGTAGTGTTCGGGCGTGCGAACGTACTTGTAATGTAGGTTCATTGCTTGGGCGGTTCCTTTGGACAGGTACCACATTCTAGCCAATGGGCCATGCGGCTTGACATGCTGTGGGTTGTGGCCGGGCAACTCACAGGTCAAGCTGGAGCAGGACTTGGCCATGCGGCGTGCTGAAGAAGAGGCGGCTCGCAATCGCCACTTCAAGGCCAGCCCTGTTCCGTCTGCAGTCCTGGAGCCGCGCTACGAGCGCATGCTCATGGAGAAGGAGGCGAGTACGAGGTTGGGCCGGCGGGCGCGGCTTTAGACTACTATGAAGGCGTACCGTGGGGGTGACGTGCACCATACCGTGGGGATTGGATGGCAGCAGATCGCACTATGTTGCGTCTGTATGTCCACTATGCCGTCTATGCGTCTATGCCGTCTATGCCGTTGGCTGGAGGGGCACGCAATGGTCGCCGGTATGGCGCCATAGGCCATGCTGGTGTTCATCCGTACGCCCCTCTGTCAACGAACGTTGGCCCTGGTGGTACCTGCTCGCACAGGTGCAACGGCAGCTGGGTCAGCAACAGCGGTTGGAGGAGATGGCCAGGTGAGCGAACATACCCTCCGCTTTGAAGCTGCTCTAGCAGCAGTTTGCTCCTCCGCGCTCGTTTAGGGCCCTGGCTCCCTGCGTGAATTTCTCTCTCGGATAGGTTATAAACTCAGTTGCTCTGCCCCGGGTTTTAGAGTTCAAGGTACACCCCTGCTGCAATGCAATTCCCTTCCTCCTCCACGTGGGCTCATTCCCTACTCGCAGTATGATGGAGAAGCCCTTCTCCTTCTACTACCGAGACCAGGAGCGACAGGCGCAGCGCGAGGCGCTGGCCCGCGCGGCCAAGGACCCCAACCGCTTCCAAACCAACTTTCGCGCACGGGACCCACCGACGCATACGAAAGAGGTGCGCAAGTCTTGCTCTATGCGTCCCGTAACGGGTGTACGTTTACGGCACCGTATGTGGCGCGTGTGGATGTAACGCGGGGACCTGTTACACTTCGTGGATAGGTGGCGAGGCGTTCCAGACGATTCTTGCGTGTCATGGAGGATGTACTTTGCCTTGCCCTAGCTGGACATCAAGCGTAGTATTCAGGTGCGAGCATGTGTGACTGCCCTCCCTCCCCAGGAGCGCCTCAAACACATGTTGATACACATGGAGGCGAAGCGCGAGGCGACGCGGCGGCGTGTTGAGGAGGCCCGCCGGCTGGCCAGGGAGCGGGCGGAAGAGGAGGCGCAGCGCAGGTGACTTGCGTGTCCTGGCCGTTCTCTGAGCTAGTGGCTAAGGCGCTTTGTGAGAAGGCGTGCATTGTGTGCGCTATTACGCACGGCACCGCCGCTGTAGCTGGATCAGGTGCGCTGAGCCTTTTGTGGGCCCAACGCGCCGTAGAACGCCCGAATACGCTACTCGCAATCGAGGACCGCTGACGGCAGATCGGCTCCCCTCATCCTGTCCTATCGGTGTTAGGCGTGAGGCGGCCAACAGGGCTTACCAGGAGCGGCTGCGATCTGTGGACCCAATGGTGCACCACGGCCCTCACCCGTCCCGGCCCGCGGGCTTGGTGCCCGACTTCAACTCCTTGCACCGGAACCACGAGGTGCAGATGGCGCGGGCACGGGCCAACATCCGCAAACGAGTGACGGTACCCCAAGTGAGTACTTGCACGGCACCTTTACCGAACATATTGCGGCTGGTCTAATAGCCCCAAGCTGTCGGCTCTGCCATGCTTTACCTGTTTCCGATGGTACTGTCACCATCTCTGGATGAGAAGTCAAGCTGGAGCTTTGGTAAATAGAAGCGGCTTTTGCGCGCCACAGGAGTTCAAGCTGAATGGTGCAAGCCCCGATGAGCAAACTTCCAGGGTAAGGCATCTGCACTGACTTCATACTGCCGCTGGCACTGGAGGTAGTGCCCTGTGCGCCTACGGCGATGGCCGCCCGTGCCAACTCCGTTATGAAGTTGATCGCTCATCAGGGAGGCCCTTGCTACCCTTCTTTGCAGGCTCAGAAGGCGCTGGAGCGGCGACAGAAGATCATCTTGGATATGCAGGTGCGTGCGGCCGTCAAGCAAGGAGCAGCAGGTCTGACAGGAGAGAAGGCACGTGGGGAGTGTAGCGGTGGCCTCTTGCTTGATTACGGCTACCAGATCTGCTGGCGAACCGCTGAGCGCGTACCGGGTTGTCTTACACGATCCTCTTCATCTGCCGCTGGTAATACAACTGGTACCGGTGGGTGGTACCTCGGGCCATCCTAAAAGCGTGAGTGTGTACACCTACGGTGATACTCTTCTGGTGCTGAATACCCGATGCCGGTGGGCCTTTCGCTGGAGTGCGCAGGTTGATGCAGAGCTGCTTCCGGAGATGCGCTGGCCGCACAAGTCGCCTCGTGGAAGGGTAAGACAAGGATTGAAAGCACAGGAGTCGGGCCGGAGGCTATGGGATAGTGTCAGTGGGATTTTACGCAGGTCATCTCAAACCGGACACGAGGATCGGGTTCTTACTATTCGTTGTGGTGAAAAGGAACGGAAGCCGCAGTCACCTGATGCCATACTAGCAGCAACCTAAGAGGCAACACAAGGAGGCGAACCGGAACTACAACCAGGCTAGGACTAGGCGAGACGGGCTGATGTGTGATCTCAGTGCACTGCCTTTCTCCTCCGCCCAGGTCCGGCGCACGCCGCTGCCCGCATACCTTGTGGAGTACATGGCGCGCTCGCCGGGCAACCATTCAACCAACGTCCGTAAGTCTTCGACGGCTGTGGCGGCACAGGACGGCGCCTTCCAGACGCGCGAAGAAAAGTGAGTGTTACGCTCACGACGGGGCACCGGTGTTGCTGCATCTTTGGATTTTCACGTGGCATGGAGTCACTTACATGTATGCCCAGAGTCTTCTTTCCGGCTGACGCCTGGCATCATACCAAAACGCTTCACTGGCGTGGCTTCTTGCTACAGGGAGGCCGTTGCTCGCAAGGCCTCAGAGAAGCTGCGTGCCGAGGCGCTGCGTCGGGCGGACCGCCTCTTAGCTGCGGCCGCGGCTCGCAAGCAGCAGGAAGCTGCCGTCGCTGGGGAGTACGGCCTGGCCAGCGACGTGGGCGCCACTGCCGCCGGCGGCGGTGCCGACCAAAGCTCCAGCGGCCGCGGTGCAGCCATGCGGCGGCGGACGGCCGTCACTGGGCGAACAGACAACCCCGAGGTGTATGTGGAGGCAAGGCACATGCAGGTATCGAATGCTTTTGGGGGTGGCCACAAGTGTATTGTTGGTATGTAAGGCCGTGGGTGCACAGGGTCGAGGTTTTTGCTGTGCAGCTCTGGCACACTTCGCAGGAACGTTGCCTTAACGTGTGCCGGACTCTCTTCCCAACCCTCTGCCTCCTTCAGATTGAGCGCCGAGTGCGCATGGTGGTTGAGGACGCCCTGCTGGACCAAGGTATTGAGGCCTACCGCTACGTGGAGGGCGTCGGAGATAGCAAAAAGGACCAGAAGGGCAAGGCAGAGGCGGAGTGAGGCATGCGGGAGAGGCCTGTGTCTGGGATTGGGCCCAATGTATGCGTTACCCGCGCGGACGACTTGCGCCTGCGGCCGGCGGGGTTCCCGGAGGCTATTGCTCAGGCGAATCGTGGCCGCCTATTCGGCTATTCCGGTTATGCACTCTTAATGCAGGCGTACGGTGTTTTGGAGTGTGCTGAAGAATATACAATTGGGACCCCGTGCTCCCGCACGACGCGCCGCTGTCGCACAGCAGGAGCATAGCGGTCCTGATGCTACATGCAACAAGTACACAACCTTTAACGCCCCGACAACCTGCCGCGCCATCATCCACCCGCACAGTGCGACTCTCTTTGCACCGTGTCGCAACCCAATAGCAACTTCGCCTGAATCCTCCCGGAAGCCCTTCAGAGGGCACGTCTCCGAGCTTCTTCTTTTGCGAAGCGCACATGGCACATGTCAGTGGTTGTAGGTGCACCACTTCATGATGGTTAAGGCCGCGCACAGACGATGGCTCTCGTCGAGACCCATTCATGAAGAGCCCAGGGCGGAGCGAACCCTCTTGGCGGGGCCCACTATCAAGTATGTGACGAGCCGGTATTGCACGGCGCAACGTCGAACAGCGTTGCGTATTGTATCATCCTCATCCCTTCCCAGGAAAGAGTGATCAGGCTGACGACAGCAATAATTTGAAGTCGTGCATACCTGTCAGGATGATCAATCGTCTGCAGCCTTAACGCCGCCTTGCCCAACGTAACTGCCTCATGACATGCGCCAATTAGCAACAGTCAGCAAAGTCCCGGTCAATGTGTCAACGTGTCGCCCTCTCAGCTCACGCAGCATCAACTGTCAATGGCCACGGGACTAGGATATAAACCGCACGTACGTACTTTCCTTTCAGCACGCCACATACACTGACACATACAACGCTCACTACCACCTGTCCCTCCAAACAACCCCAAACCTTTCGCGAGTACGGCAGATGACGTTCCGGACTGTACGGCATGGGAGATGTTCGGCAAGGCCGCATCCACATGCCCTTCGCCCTACACAGGCTGTCAGCGCCACAGGGCGAGTCCGGTCTTACCCGACACCTTATGTCAGATGGACACCAGTCAGAACTGACGACATCGCTACACAGTATCAGCACCGCCCTTTGCATCTCTTAAAGTCATGCTTGAACGGTCTCATCGGGAACTATCCGTTGGGAGGGTACAGACACCAACACTTTTTAACATACTGCGCGCTAATAATCTACGGTCGCACAATTGTCGACAAGTACATCAATTTGATGGCTTCCAATTTCCAACGAGGGTCCTTGGCCACGGGCATGGCGAAAATTTGTGTCACGGCGTGTCCAGATTGGGCGACGAGACCACATACACCTGAACGCCACTGTCTAGCATTCTTCATTATTGAATTGTTGAACGTCCAGTCATGCTTCAGTTGGGAATAGCCCAACCGCCAGGCAGACTCCACAGCAAGGGGACACCACAGCAAGGCGCGTCTCACAGACATGTACGACAAACGTACAATTCTGTGTCATCCTGTCTTGCAGCATCCCCGCCTGGCAACGCCTGGAGCTAGCCCTTCATGGCCTTCACGCCGCTGCTGGAGGCGGTTGGCGCATTAATCGACGGCAAGAGGCGTCTAAGCTGATGGGGAGGCACGACGTCGGCAGCGCTGGAGCCGTGGCCGGGCTTCATGCCCAGTGTCTGGCCCTGCGGGGCCAGCGCCTGCCCAGGGCTGCGCGCAGCCAACCGGTGCATCCTGCCCACAGGGTAAGGCGGGTGAAGGGAGGGTCGCATAGGTTTGGCCATCTTCTCACCTTCGATGACAAAGACGAGAGGTATCAGCAGGCGGGAACATAAGACAGCACGGGCAGATGGCAGGCCTGCAGCACGGCGCCGACGCACCGTAGATCCGGGCTTGGCTTGGCCGCCTCACTGGCATGCGCGGCGCCCGGCGAGGGAGCACACGCGTCGACTGCGGCGAGTGCGGCCCGTGAGTGCACGTCAGCATGTGCGACGGTAACACGCACGTGCGCGTCGGCGCCATGGGGCATGATGAGCTGCCGAGGCGAGACGGCGCCGCTGCGAAGCGCCGGCTGCTGCTGCTGCCGAGGCCCGCCGTTCCGGAACTGCCCGTGCAGGGGCTGTTTGTGACCAGGCGCATGCGGTGCAGCGCTCGATAGACCGCCGCTGCCGTCTTTAGCACCGGCCGGGGCCCGCGTGTGTGCCTCAGCTGCATGGCCACCAGAAGTCGTGACCAGCTGCCGGGGGGAGAGGGCGCCGGTCCGCGGTGGGCACAGCGGCTGGCGGGCCGCAGCGCCTTGCCCGAGGTGCGCGTGCGCTGCATGCTTGAGGTGCCCTCCCGGCGCGCCCCTTGCGCCGTGGAGAAGGCCCAAGGACGGCAGAGCGGGCTGCGCCCCAGAAGCTGAGGCATGGTACAAGTGCCCCATGTTGCTGATACGGCACTCGGCGTCGGCTTGCGAAGCCGCAAGTGGCTGACGGGCGCCGCCAGCGGCAAGGCGGTTGCGTGCGGGTGGCGAGCCGAGCCGAGGAATCTCAGCGGCGTGGCTTCGCCAGTATTGGCTCGCACGCGACTCGTCGGCCCCATCGCTCTCGCTGTATCGGGCGTTGAGCTCCGAGGCGGCCCTGGCCCGGCCACCCATCCGCCCGGCGGCGCCGCCGTCGTGCTCTCCGCCGCCACCGGCGCGGCCGGCCCGCGGAGGAGCTTCTTGGGTGTTGTTCCGCAAGACCCGGCCTGGTCGGCGGTTGTAGAAGGCAGACAGCGGCGCGACGCCGCGGGCGGGCAGGGCTCCGGTCTGCAGCTTCTGGTGCGACAGCCGCCGCACCGGCAGCTGCAGGGTGTGCGTGGGAATGCCACCGCTGCCTGCGCCGCCGCCGGCCAGCGGTATCCCAACATGCACAGTTATGTTCGGCGTGGCTCCTGTGGGCAACAGGCCCAAGTTCATTGCCAGTACGTTGTCGACGACCTCCGTGTCGCTGACGGCGCCGCCGCCCCCACCTCCAGGTCTTGCCAGCGGCTCGACGCCGTCGGCGGCCAGGTCAGCGCCGCCTTGAGGTCCCCTGTCACCATCGCCGTGCTGCTCGCTTGCACCCCCAGCATCGTCCAACGCGGCCGCCCGACTGGAAGGGCCCTGCAGCGGCTGCAGGCAGCGAGGGCTTCCTTGCGGCTCCGCTAAGGCGCGCGCCAGGCTCTGGGACGCCGGCGTGGGCAGCACAGCTGTTGCGCCACGGAAAACCATGCCAACGGCGGCCAGAGCGCCGTCCTCCGTGAATGCGTGCCGCTGGAAGGCCAGGCGCGGCGGCGATGACTGCGTTAGGCGCAGAGCCTGCGCGGCCTCGCAGGTGGCCCCTGCCAGGGAAGCCTCTGGGCTGGACATGGTCCGGTGAAGGCGCGGCTGCAGCCGCAGCAGCTCCTGCTCCGTTACGGCACGGCCGCCGGGGCAGAGTGGCGGCACCTGGCAGTCGCTGCCAAGGAACGCATTCAGACTGTCCACGGCCTCCTGGGGCCAGGGTGTCGTCTGCGGGCCCGTGCAAGGCGACACCGTGTTGCCGAGGGCTGACCAGCGATGCAACATGGCGGCACTTCGTCACAGGTCTGCTGGGACTGAGCAAGTTTATATGCCGGTGTACTGGAACAATATGCTTAGACAGGTATGCTCAAGCTTTTTGGGCCTAAAAGCCCAGGACCAACAGGAGCTTTCTTTCTCTAGCAAACAAGTCAACTCCTGCTGGACCATAGCACCCACGCTCATGGCACTCGAGAGCACAAACCCGGTTCCGACTCACCTCAACGGTAATTGAGTCCTCGTTCGGGTGAAACGCCTCGTCTCCGGAGTCCGAAACGGCACCCCCAATCTGCGCTAAGCCAGCGTCGGCACCCGCCATTTCGGGGTGGCTACACAAGGGGTCAGGCACGCGCGACACCGGACGGCGCGCACGCGCTTGTGCCCGGGACTGAGAATGAGCGGCCTGCTGCCGCTGGAGCTGCAGCTGCCGCAGCTGTTGAAAGCGCGCCATGGTGCGAACTGACATCTGCCGGCGCTGGACGGCCGGTGGCGGCGGCGGAGCCGCAGGAGGCGTCAGCAGGATGGGCTGCAAGTTGGCCGGCCTTCGCGCCGGCAGAAGCGGCTCTGGGCTCTGGGCGGGCGAGGGCGCGGGCGGCGGCCCGCACAGCGCCGGCGTGCCGCCACGTACGGGCAGGAGGTACGTGCCGTCGGTCGAGTCGGCGGGCGGCAGGACGTTCAGGTCCTTGGCGCTGACCCGTGTCCCGTTCAGCTGCATCACGTGGCTGGGCATGGGGCTGACAGACTGAGCCCGGGAGAACAGCCGCCGGCCGCTAGGCGACAGCGGCAGCGGCGGAGGGTGAGGGCTCCCTGGGCAGCTGCTGATGGCGGCGGCGGCGGCGGCCGCTGCTGCCGTGGCGCCCGCCACAAGCCCCAACAGCCCGGCGGCGTCATGCTCATCCTCCCGGTGATTGCTGCCACACCCGCCGGCGCGGTGATACAATTCCGTACCCGTGACGCAGCAGGCTGTGCTCCCGTGGACGCCGCTGTGTGTGGTGGTGGTAGATGATCCCGTGGTAGCGGTGCTGCCGCAGTCATAGCTGCCACAGCAGCTGCCGGCGCAATGCAAGACAGCCTCCGCTCCGTGTCCCGCAATCATTCGGGTAACCGCCGGCGGGCTGTGCATCTGGACAGGACCTGTGGGCACGCCACCACTGCTGTCGTCGCTGCCTTGGCCTTCCTCGCTATTGGACATGCACCCAGGTCCGAGCGGCGGTGAGTGATGAGCAGAGTCGACGACAGCCGTATCGCCGCCGTTGACGAAGACGCGTGCGCCAGTTGTTGGTGCATCTTTCAGGGGGCTTGAGCCGCATCGCGCTGCAGCGTCACCTCCCTCCGAGAGCGCTAACGCAGAGGGCGGCGCCAGCACCCACGCGTCCTGCCGCACCCACGCATTGCCCTCGATATGGGCCTTGAGCGACAGTTTACGCGGGCCCGACGCATATTGCAGAGGCCGCGTGGCTGTCCCGACGCTTGTTGCGGAGAAGGAGGAGGCGAGTTGGGCAGCTGCTCCCTGATGTACTAGAGCGGCCCCATTGCTCGCGCCGGGGTCGGATGCCGCGCCCGAGTTCAGGAGGTCGACCAGTTCAGGCCGCCGACGAAGCAGCACTGCGAGGAAGTCGGCCTCTTTCTCCCTGTCTCCCCCTTCATCGACGGGCTTCATGAAGTGTCTCCCAGAGTGACAGAGCAACCGTGTGGAATGCAATGGTGATGCACCATTCTCAATGCACGCAATCAAGCTGTATTGGTGGCCTCCAAGCACCTCTGCTGAACATTGGAAAGCGATGGGTCAGCGCTTCGCTTAGGATATTGCACTGTCTTTTAAAGTGCCGTTGTCACTTCGGGTAAGAGTGGCGTGGAAGCACGGGACGGTATGCAGGACAAGTTGCATCGCGTACACGTCGTATGTAGACAGCTGACTCTACAAACAAACTGAAGTAGATACAACACCGCAACACGCCGCTGATGTAAAGGTCTGACCAATCCATCTCACGCATGTGGCACCAGTGTGCGCGTTAAACAGCATGTACATATGCGCTGGTTGTAAAATGCTGAATTAGCGCCGAGGCAGCTGCGCCGAGGCAGCTGCAACTGTAGTCACGCGAAGCTATGGAGAACGGAGGGGATTTAGAGGGGAGGCAGAGCAGCCCAGGCCGTCAACATCATCCTAGAGGGCCGCCGAGCGTCGTTGAGTCGTCCCTGCCGAGTGAGGGGTGCAGCACAAGGGAGCCGTCTCCCCGACGCGACCCGCCTGGTCTGCACACGTACAGCAGTGGGCCTCTGAAGTCGGTGGTCCGCAGCGGCATCACCACAGTAGCCGAGGGCTGTGGCTGCTCCACCCTCCAGCATTTGCTCGCGGCCGGCGGCACTGCGCTAAGGGAACACGTACCGCCGGCCCCGGACCCGCGGCCTAACAACCCAGCTGAGACGCATCGGCTGCTTGCAGCTGCAGCAGCTCGCTTGCACGATGAGGACAGCCCTCAGGGTCTGCAGTTTCAACATCATGCACATCCCAGCGGTGAGCGTGCCAAGGAGGCGGTGCCGGCGGCACACTCCGGATACGTGCAGGCCCACACGAGCCACCCCTCGCTCCACGGTCCAGCACGTCGCTCAGTCTCTATAAAGATAGATCAGATAGCTGCCAGCAGGTTTTCTGGATCTTCCGTGCCGCGCGAGAACGGCCCGCCGCAGCTGGACAATGGAGGCTTGGCTGCCGCTGCTGCTGCCGTGCGTGCCTCGGTACCGCCTTTCGAGTACGTCCGCGCTGACATTGTGTGCTGGTTCACGCCATCAGTTGTGTGCGACGGCTGTAGCCGCCGCTGTATTTGTCAAACGGAAGCTGACTGGTGTGATTCCCTGCAGGTTGCCGAGCCAGCCGCATTCCTTCAAAGTGCATCACCGGACGCCAGTAGATGCGGCAGGGCATGCCGAGGCCGCACAGAAGCCGCACAACAAGGCGGACACGAGGTGCGCACCTACCCGTGGGCAATTGTTGTCTGGCAGCTGTACTGGCGGTCGGCCAAGGCCCGTGGGTTTCTCTCTGCGACGAGGTTTCGGGAAGCGTCGCCGCCACGGCAGGCCCGCGCCCTCACACAGTCCAGCATGCGCGTACCGGTATCGCGCCTCCCTCGCCGTTCCTTGCAAGTCCAGTAAGCTCCATTAAGCTCTAGCATCTGCTCTTCCGCAGGGAAGTGCTGCCGCCTCTGCAGCGGCTACGCTGCACCACTGGGGCCAGCCCCACCAACCACATGCATTTGGGCTGCCCGGAGCCCAGCCCCTCCGGCTCAGGCGAGGCCAAGGCTGCCGTGGCCGAGGACCTGGCCAACAGCTCAGCACTGACGTCGCCGGCTCGGGTCCAGGGGCCTGCTGCAGCCAATGTCTCCCCTCGCGCTGCCTACGGGCAGCCGCTGGACTCTGCCGGAGACCGCGAGGCCTCTCCTAGCGCAGCCTCAGACGCAGAGCCACAGGGCAAGGCCTGGACCAGCGTCCGCGTCACGACCGTGTCGCAAGTGCACCCGGGCATGGCGGATGGCAGTTGCACGTCGCCCAGAAGCCCCCTGCCTTGCGCTTGCAGCCCCTCAAGCCTCCCCCAGGAGCGCCCCGGCGACCTCCCCGGCCGCTCTTGCGTGTCTTACCCATCCATTCTGCGACCGGGCGCGCTGCCGTCAATACTACACGTGCCAACACCGTTCTCCGGTCAGTCGCCTCACGCGGCAGCACCTCGCTCCCTTTCAACTCGGAGCGGGGTGGCGGCTGCTGACGGCTCAGGCGACTCCCTAGGAGATGACTCGCCATCTTGCATCTCACTTGGGGCCACATCACCCAGCGGGCTCCACGACCCGCAGCTCCGTGAGAGCCGGGCGTCACCCGAACCCAGCGATCTCCCAATGGCCTCCCTGCAGGTCAGTGATGGCGCCCTGCCCATCGGGAGCGGCCGTACGGGTCCCCGCAGGCCGATCCCCTACAGCGCAGCGGCATCACCCATCCTCACGCCGCATAACCTGCCGTCTCGTGCCGCGCACCACGGTGCTGACGCCCTCAGCGGAGGCGCCCTAAGGGGCGGGCTGTCACGTTCCTTGCTTCTCGGGCCGCGGAGCCCGGAGGTCTCGGAGCCGCACCAGCAGCCCCTGCCTTTGCTCCACCACGTAGGGACCCCCAACCCCACGGTGGGCGACCGGGGTGAGGGTGCACGGCCCGCTGGAAATCGTTGCCGGGCGCGTTCAGTTTCGGTCCACATGGATGGTGCCGAGCCCTTTAGCCTGCGGCGCTCCGCTTACTATGACTGGGTGGAGAGCGCGACCCTAGAGGAGAGGCTGGGCGCCGGCGCCGCCGAAACCCAGCGCGGGATGGTAATCAAGCGACAGCACCCAGACCGCGGGGCGACAGTGTACTTTTTGCCTGCGTACCAGAAACCGCTGCTGGGTGGCGACGTCCTGCGCGTGCTCTAGCAGCCTTGCGCTTTAGGTTCAGGTGCAGGAGGAATGGGTTAGGAGCATTGAAGGCCTTGGCTGTATGCTGGTAGTGGGGGAGTGGGGGAAGATGTTGTGGTGCGGAGGGCATGTCCCGATGCTTGGTCATGCGGCTTAGGTGTGGGTAGATGCGGAGCATTTTCGTGCCTCAGCGCAGCCATGGTGGCAGCGCGAGGGAGTGCTAATGTGCGTTGTACATGCCAATGTCTAGTGCATGTTCTCACATAACGCGCAATTCCGCATAAAGGAGTGCCTGTGAAACTTGCAACGGTATGCTACCCGCTGCCTGGAGACCGAGCTGTAGGGGCATTGACAGCCCGTGTGCATACACCCCGCTATGTGCCATTTGCGCGGTGTCGCGATTGTTGGAGTGGGCGCTGCGACAGTGCTCCACAAACCAGTGCGTTAAGTTTGACGCGTTGGGACTGGGCTTTGCGACCAATTCGTCTGAAATGTACGCTGACTGCGGTTATGCCAACGTGCCCATGCTTGTGACACCTCGGATTCGTGACGCATATTTCAGTGCTAGATCGGGGTGACGTAGCAACGTTACACACTACGTGGCCACTGACGTACTGCTCATTGATGCGTATTAACATGTTGTGGAGCGGAAGCATGCAACCTGTTGCTGGCTGGTATCTTGGCTGGTATGGCGACGTGCCCGATCGGTAGGCCTGAACCGATGCACCTAGATGTAGGAGCCCCAATGTGAGCATAAGTGGCCTTCGACTTCTGGGCCCACAGTTGCGGCGACGTTTTGAGTCTGTATTATCGTAGGGCTCGACCAGTGTTTCAAATAAGGAATCCGCGCTCCCCGAAGCAAGGCTGCAAGGACAGCCAGTGCATCACATGCTCGCACGCTGTATTTTGGGAGCCACGCCGCGTGTAACGGTGTGCACGACTGGTTTGTGACACGAAGTGCCGACAGCGGCCTGTATCACTTGTATGGAGAAGTAGATAGAACAGTATGGCAGGTCTGCGCAACGGCATGGTGAATTGGGTTGCGCAATACAAAACGCGCGCCCTTGGCAGGGCAACGAGGTTGCACCAGCGGGTGGTTGTGGACGCCGCCCAGGCAAAGGAGGCAGCCAACGCGGGGCTGCGGCAGGCCAAGACGGACCTCGCCGCCAAGCAGGCCACTCTGGCGGCCGCTCGCGAGGCTCACACCGCGGCGACCGCGGCCACCACCGCCATGGGCAGCGGCGCGGAGGCCGGCGGCAGCGCGCAAGACGGCGGCGGCGGCGGCGACCACGGTGGCGGCGCGGGGCCCAGCGGTGGCGATGGCGCGGCGAGCAAGCGCTAGGGGGCTGCCGGTGCTGGCGCGCGGATGTGCGGCAAGTTATGAAGGCTTTCGAGCAGAGGCTTAGCGAGGCCTGGAAGCCCTTTGAGGGTGGTGAACGTTTGGAGCCGCGAGGGTATGAGAGGGGTGGCCTGTCGCTTTGTGTTTACCAGGGATGGATGGGTGCGCCTACGGGTGCAGAACATTGCCCTGTGCGGTACCAGCGTTTGCAGTTGCCGCTAGGTCACGTGCATACGCTGATGCGGTTTAGGACGTGTGCCTGGCCTTTGGAGATGTATCGTTCGCATGGGCGGACACGGGCGGCGCGTTGCTGTCGTGTGTGCCAGTGCGGCCAGGTCGAGGATGAGAAGCACGTTGTGTTCGAATGTTGTGCCTACGATGAGTTGAGGAGTGCTTGTGGTCTGAGTTTCGAGGACGGGGAGACATGATGATTAGCTTCATGAGCAGGTTTGATCCGCGCAAGTTGGGTGCCCTTCTGTTCTCTGTCTATGAACGTAGGAATGCTCTGTTGAGGGCGTGAACGGGGCTGTGCCGAGGGGCCAAAAGGCTCGTATGGGCACTTGTAACACACACACACACACACACCAGGATGCACCCCATGTAGACTTAAGAAACCGCTACCAAATTGCTTTGATTAAGACTTTAATGGACACAGAATCAGAGGCCTTTTGCTGGTACTCGCCACATGCGGCCGAACTTCAGGCGGCGCTGCATCAGCTACTAATCGTATCGGGCTTGCTGCCACTGGTGTGGCGCAGTAGCGGGGCGTCGGGCCACATGATGCCGCCGCTGGCGTCACGCTGCCACCGGCGATGCAGCCACAGCAGCAGCCGGGATTCGGGCCAGAGGGCGCCGCCGCTTGCGTCATGCTAAAGCATGCACAGCAGCTCACAGGTGTTTATCCTCGGGCGGGAAAATGGGCTGCTGAATTCACCGTTAACGGGCAGATGAAACACCTGGTGAGTCCTCTGATCGGGCACCACTGCTTTTTCACCTGGCTAGTAAGACCTGACCGTCCACCATGCAAAAAAGGCACTTTCAACTCGGAGGTTGAAGCCGCACGGGCACATGACACCGCCGCCCGCGTGCATCGTGGTGAAGACGTTACCGCGCCCAGGGGAACTATGCTTAACCGAATGGAAGTAGGCAGCGGTGGCAGTGGGGGGCCGACGGCGGGGAGCAGATCGGGGGCAGGGAGCATTGGGACTGGCGGCGAGTATGTCGTGGTGTCGTGGTCGGTATCCAGACGGTCCTGTAGCCCCTGCGCTGTCTTTTTTTTTGCTTTGTTTTTGCGCGTGTCGCGATGGCGCACGGCAGGGCAACGAGGTTGCACCAGGGTGCACCCCATTTAGACTGTAGAAACCGCCATCAAATTGCTTTTAACAGGACTTTGATGGACACAGAATCAAATGTCACAGAATGAAATGCAATTTGCTGGTACCCGTCACTGGCTTTGTGGACAAGCGTGCAGCGACGGTGTTTTGGAGCCAACCGAGAATCCGGATGCATGCTTACTGCGCGGGTAGGGATGTGTGTCGCTGTATATACGTCTATCATTACATAGACACGGTCGTAACTGGAGGCACAAACTGGGAGGGAACGGAGCGGTTTGAGTTTGGTGGGAAAATGAAAACATTATAGTTGCGCGCCGCCTGGCTCATATCGCCGAAGCCAAACCAATATGCATTGTTGTGCGTATTTTCGCGCTTGTTTGGACGAGGAAGCCACGAACCTCTGATGTCTCTGTGCATTCCGAAGTGACGCAAAGCGTCATCAATGGAGGCATGAAATCCAAATACGGGCTCCTGGGGAGTCCACTGGAGCTCGACTGACTTCCCAGCACCAAATGAAGACAAATTCGGGTTTCCTACCTTGCACACAGCCTGCGTCTACATCTGCGGCAGCTCTTGGTGCAAGGCCCAAGCCTCCGCGACCTCCATGGCGAAGCCTACAGGTGCGTCCAGCCTCCGCACCCAGCCCAGACTTGGACCCCGTGCCCTTCCCCCCCAAGGCTCAGACGCGCAATCAAGTACTCGGCCTTCTCACTTTGCGTCTTCCTTGACTTTGGATATGTGAGGTGCGCCTGGCCCCCACCCTTGCTCCCTGCCCCATCGCAGGCGGCTGCTCGGTCAACCGGCGGGGACCCCGAAGACGCCCCGGGCACAGAGCGCCCGAGTGACGTCAAGGCCGACCCACTCCTGCCGCCCATGCCAGCTGTAGGGCCGCCCACTACGTCACAGCTCGCCGTGCCAGCGGATGGGGGCAGCAGGCATCCAGGCGGTGCGGACGGCAGCCATCCTGAGCAGCTGGCGGGGCAGGTCCCGGCAACACCTACAGCGCAGCAGAGAAGCGAGGAGTTCATGACAACGCCGGGGCCGGTCGTGGCGGCTGCGGCTGCTGCTGCCGCTGCCGCAGCGGCAAGCGCGGCGTCCGGAAGGGATTCCCAGCAAGGCCCCGACAGCTCAATCTCGCTGTACCGCATGAGCGAGGTCGCTGTAAGCGTTCTGGTGCTGACGGAGTTGGTCCAAATGCTGGCTGGAGGCGGCCGGCAGGTGAGAGACGAACCGGTGTGATACGCGCGAATCGGGATATGGCCTGAACCAGCACCTGGGCTCGGCGTGATAAGGGCGTAGTATGCCTTGTCCTTGTCCTTGTGGTTCCCGTCTTATCCCAAGTTCCCTTTTTCCTCTACATCCTCAGATGACGCCGGAGGAGCTCCGTCGCGCGCTAGCAAGCTTTGAGGTGACGGTGGAGGACGTGCGCCTCGCCGAGGCAGCGGGCATCATGCCCGCCGACTTCCTCCGCCGGCTAGGCCTGCAGCCTTCCCTTCGCGCCCCTGCCCCCAAAGCCGGGCCTGACATGGCCAAAGGCACGCCGTCGGGCAGGTCGCCAGGGCCTGGGCCGCCATCGTCCTCCACCTCTCGTGCAGCACCGAAGGGGCCGATGGCGGCCAGTGGGTCTGAAGCAGCAGGAGGCTTTGGCAGCGGGCTGCGCTTTGGCCGCGGGCCGCCGCCCGCGCCGCAATGGCCGGCCACACCCAGCAGCCAGGGCGCCGCTAACAGTGTTGCCGACGCTGTTGCAGAAGCGGCCGAGGTGGCGACAGTGGCTACGGGTGCAGCAGTGGCGCAGACGCGCGTCGTCCTCAGCACGGTGCTGTACGGAATGTTTACCGCCCCAGTACGGCGTATGAGTTCACCAGACGGCGGCGGTGGCGGCAGCGGCGGCGATGACAGTGGCACTGGCGGCGGCGGTGGCGGCGGCAGCGGGCGGGGTGGAGATGACGGAGGAAACGGCAACGGCAGTGGCGATGCATGGTGGGGGCCGCAGGGCCCAGGCCCGCACCTCAGCCGTTTGCTACAGCTGCTGGCAACCGTTTGCCTTATGCTGCCGCCCGACAAGCAAGTCCAGCTGCTACACAACGCGTATGATATGCTGATGAATGCACTGTTCACGTTCGGCAGCGCCGCGGCACAGACACGGCGGTCCGCGCACCACAGCACCCATGCCATGCCCCGTGCGGCGCCGCCGCGCTCGGCGCCCAGCTCCCCTCCGCCCAGCGTGGCCTCCGTCATACGATCGCCGCGAGGCTTCGCGGACTGGGCGGTGCCGGTTGATCGCAGTGGAGCCATGTGGCTAGACCTGGCAATGCCCGAGCCGCTTCGCGGTAGCCAGCCCCGGCTATCTAACAGCGCAGTCACGTGGCTCACGCAGGCCGTTGTACACGCAGCAGCCGAAGCGGCCGGCATCGTCGTGCCGCAGCAGACGACTGTGTCGCTCGAGGCTGAGTCGCGGCTGTGTCCCGGAGTCCGCGCGCTGGAATCGCCGCCGCCGCTAGGGCCCGCGCAGCCGCTGGGCCTTGTGCCGCGCCCCCTGCGCGACGCGGCAGGGGCAGAGGACGACGAGGGGGCCATGCAGCGGGAGAGCTACAGGCCTGGGAGCCGGCCAGACATATGGGGCGCTGCGTTGGAGATGTCAAGCAGCAGCAACGACGTGCTGGAGCCCTGGTGGCTGGGCTGGTCGCGGCGCCCTATGGTGGCGCTATCGCTCCAAGCCCCAGACGACGTGCCGGGGCCTCGGGGGCTTTCGACTGCTCCTCTCGGCCCAGGTACAGAAGAAACTCATACACGTCAGTACCGGTATTCTCTTCTGACGTGGAATCACATGTTTTGCCTTCGACCCAGATGCTTTGCTTTCAACGTGCGATGGCGCTGCACGTCGCGTGGACCAACCCTTGTCACTGACCCACGCCTAAAACCCGCAGGCTCCCAGATCTTGAGTACTCCCACCATGCTCGGCTTTGCTGCGGAGCCCGCCTCCAAGACCAGCGTCTGTGGCGCTAGCTGGGACACCACAGCCAGACTGCATGCTGAGCAACAAGCCCCGACCAGCTCTGGCCCAGCTATCAGCCAACAGGCCGCAGCACAAGCCTGGTCGGACGGCCGCACGCCGAGTCTACAGCTGGGACAGCCAGCAGCCGCCGTGGGGTGCTTGCAGCCGGGGCAACCTGTTGCTGGGGCTGCTGCGGACCTATCAGGGGTCGTGGGCGCCACGCTCTCGCCATACCTGCGGTCCGGTGACCTGCTGAGGCAACAAATGCATGAGGTGCTGCCGCAGGAGCCCCAGCTGGGAGGAGGAGCATGGGCGGCCCAAGCTGATGACTTCCGAAACAGCCGCCTGACGGTGGTCCTGGAGTCTCGCCGGAACACGCGGGACAGCCTCGAGGCGCCTGGCAGCGGCGAGCGGGTCGTCCCTGGTCTCGGCACCGTTCACGAGTCAGCGCTTGCAGAGGGCCTGTTAGCATCTGGCGCTGGCTTAGGATCAGCCGCATTGCAGGCCGAGGCCCCCGCGACAACGGTCGGGGCGTTTGCGGGGCTTCAATCGGCTTCCAAGGACCTGCAGGGCGAGCACCGCGCTCCTAACCGCTGGGACACAGGCCGCGACCAGGCAGTATCGCGCGACGTATCCCTGGGCGGAGCGCCAGACACGTATGCGCCGGGCGGCTCCGGAGCGCGGCCAGGATCGCGGCTGATCGTGCACGTCGACGGCAGCGGCTACTACGGCAGCCCCGACAGCGTGCAGAGCGAACAGGACGCCGTGGCAGCGCTTCTGCGCAGGCTCATGATCAGCGCCGGAGGTGCGCCGAGCGCAGGACCGGGGAGCAGCCGAGGCGCAGGCCCGTTGAGCCTGGGCGTTCCGCTGCTGCAGCCAGTTGTCTACGCTGTCACGGGCCAGGAGGACGACACGGCGGCGGTGCAGGCACCGGCTTGGCATAGCAGGGATGACCTCGCGTCCACGCGGCTGGGGCACATGCCGTTGCCTGAGTGGACACTACCCGCCGGCACGGAGGCAGTATCCGAGGCTGCTGCCGGCCGGGACTTGACGTCCGCATCAGCGGGGCAGCTGCCCGGCACCAGCACTCCTGTCAGCGCTCGAGGGGCAGGTGCTGGGGCTTTGCTGCCTGCAGGAGTCGGTCTGCAGCCCCCGCTGGTGCCCCAACCGGAGAATGCACCTTTGCAGCAGGACCCTCACGTCGGGCAGGGCAGCCTGGCGCAGCTGCACAACGAGCAGTCTGCACGGCGCGCCAGCTCTTGGAGTGCGATTGCGCAGATGGCCCCGGCCTCGGCGCCGGCGCTGTTACGGGCGCGCTCACACGGCTCCGAGGCGGCCTCGCCGCTCGGTATGGGCGGCGCACGGCTGACGGCCCGTAGGGTATCCCGGCCAACTTCCGTGCACCTTAGTCCAGCCGATACACCGATGGTAAGCAGGTTAGGCTACCTTATTCCTAACGCCTCACACAAAGGCATAACATGTGCTCTGCATAGCACTATGTGATAGTTTGTATGCAGTTGGTGTTTCATGGAATGCCATATTCGGCTGGTGTCTCTGCCGTCGCAGCCAGCACCTAGCCAGCGCACTTGACTTCGGCGTACTTGAAAAGCAGGCCCTATCCATTCATGCCTTCGTGCTGCAGGCCGCAAGCACCAGCCGGTCTCCGTGGGCCTCCGGACATGCGCGCACCGCATCGTCTCTGAACTCGGGCGACGACCTGAACGCCATACTGGGTGAGCTGCCCGTGGTGAACACCGCCAGGCAGCGGCCGGTCGTCCGGCGCGCCGCGACAGACGGAGGCGGCCACGCGGCCAGTGGCTCGGAGCGCTGGCCGCCCAGGAAGTATGCGGCGGCTGCGACGCTGGTTGCGGTTCCTGCCCTTGCGGCGACCGTGTGGACCGCGCGCACAGCTACCAATCACTCCACCTCGGCTTCCCTGTCAGCCTCCGCTGCGCTTGCTGCGGTCAGCCCGATGTCTGCGGCTGCGGCTGCCTCTGCTGGCGGCAGCGGCGCACCCAGTCAGTGGCTGAGCAGGAGCAGCGCTGTGACGGCGGCGGCAGCAGCACTCCTTGTGGTGCCAGTTGTCGCGGCGGCAATGTACTCAGGGGCGCATCGTCGCTCGGAGGGTACCGACTCGTCCCCAGGCCCGGCCGGTGCTGCGCATGCCGCCGCCAGCGGGCCAAGGGGCTCCCAGGGCTTCGGCGACGACGCTGTCAGCCCCTCGCGCTCCCGGGCACATGGGGCCGCTGCGCCGCACCGCATACAGCACAGCGTGGCGCAGCTTGCGTCGGCAGCGACGGCGCTGGCAGCGGCCATGTCGGAGGCGGCTTGGCGGCGCCTGCACAACACGGTTACAGTGCGACGCGGCCTCTGGGCGGATATTAGCAGGAGCCCTGAGCACCCAACGCAGTTGGCAGAGAGGTCCTCGTCGCTGGCCGCTGCCGCTGGGTCACCGCCGTCTGGCCGTCAAGCTCCACCAGCATTGCACGGGTCGCGTTTGGCTGTCAGCTTGGAGGCATCAGAGGACTCTGCTGCCGAGCAGCTGTCCTACGGGTCTCCTCGCCTCGGTAGCCCGTACCGAGCTGCATCCCTGGCTGCGCTCAGTAACGCTGATGGGACGCCGGGAAGCCGGTCCTCCGGCGGCCTCGCGGAAGCTCTGGCTCGGCCCTCAGCAGACGACCTCCCCTTCGGGCCTCCACGATTGGCGTCCACCCCCAGGGTCGGGTCACCGACGGCTGCCGGTCCGGCGGCAAGCGGCGGCCCCCGGCCCTGGATGCTCGGCGTCGGTGCCGAGGCCCCGATACCGGTATCCTTCTCTGCAAACGTGCAGCCAGCTGGACCTCCAGGTCAAGGAAGTACGGGCGTGCCCGAGCTCCAGCCACACGCGGACATGCACGTGGCCCCTATCCAGCAGCCTCTACCTCACTACTCGTCAACAGTGCGCCAAACGGCGGAATCAAGGCCGGCTCCGCCAAGGTTTGGCTCGCCTGCTGCTGACAGAATAAATCGTCCTGCGTCGAACTTGGCAAGGGAACGGCAGGGCGTCTCCGTGCCGAGCTCCCCAGCGGGGCCGAGCTCCCCGGCGGCGGGGCGTGGGGTGTACAGTGCGGCGCATCCAGGCGAGGGTGATGACGGCATATCGTCGCAAGCGCTTCCGGCACAAGAGGCCGACGGCGCAACGCCCAGTGTCGAAGCGCTACCAGAGGGTTCCGCAACCAGCTCCTCGCAAGTGGCTGACATCGACCCGTCAGCCGGCGGAAGGCTACACAGTTGTGATCCCGTCGCAGTGGGCACGCCCTATCGGATGGTGCCTGTGCCGGACGCTTCTCAGCGGCCTCGTGCCAACACATGCGCGATTCCTGCGCCAGCCCCCTTGGAGACAGATGGGGAGCCTTGGGGCGCTCTTCATCAGGCAGGGAGCCAGCGCACGTCCTCATCCTGCCCTGAGCTCACTAACCACCAAAACGGGGACCATTCGGCTGGCAGCGCTGACGACGGGCAGCCGGGCACATCCCCGCCGCGCGAAGGCTTGGCGCTCGTCCTGCGGCGGCCGCAGAGGGCGGCGAGTGGTCAGCTACTGCCTGCAAAGCTGCCGACAGGCGGAATCGGGCCGATGGACCTATCCCTGGCGACCGTAACGTACCGGCATCTCCATGAATCGGCAGCCGGGATTCAGGGGTCTTTGACAATCGGCAGAAGCACTTGCAGCACAGGTCCAGGCAGCTCCACGGCAGAGGCATCCCCATGCCGCCCTGTGGTGGCGACCACGGCTTCAGGGTCACCCCGACTGCGCGAAGGCGCACCGCCGAAGGTTGGCCTGTGCGCGCTGCTGCGTGAGCCCTCACCGGAATGCCTGCACCCACTGGCTGGCGTCGCGGGCTTGGCTTCTGCCGCGTCGTTGCCACCCGATGCCTGCACTGCGTCGATGCACTCGCCATGGCCGCCGCTGCCCGTAAGTGCTGCTGTCGCGCTGCCTTGCCCGCTAGCGGAGGAGCCTGCTCCTTGGGCTGGGGTTGCAGCCGGTCCGAGCCGAGACCAGCTTGCGAATGTTGCCAGCACTTCCTTGGCGGGTGCAGCAGCTTTGCCGATGGACAAACCTGTCCTAGAAGCGCCCGCCGCTTCTTCGCCAAATGACGGACGCGAGCAGCCTTCCGGTTCATGTCGAGCCGAGGTAACTGCGCCACTCTCACCGGGGGCAGCCGCCCGAACAGCGGTACTTGCGCACGACGCGCGCAACACGGACGTGACGACAACGTCTTCTCCTGTTAAGGAGCCCGCAGCAGCTGCGCTGGCTCACTCTCGCTCTGTCGCCGAGCCAGCAGCGACTGCTGAGGTCCCTGGTGAGGACAAGGTCGCAGCGGCTGCGCAAGCCGAAGCTCCCGCGCCAGGAGCACTGACCGATGCCTCGCAGACCACTTGGGACGCGGATGCCGCGGTGCTGCTGGCAGTGGCCTCGCTTGAGGCCGAGCCCGCAGCAGCTTCTCAGGACGAGGCGCAAGTCGCAGACCCGCGGATTGAGGCGTCTGTCGGGGACTTGCAGGCCGCCAGCTCCCTTGATGAGGCCCTCGCCACGGGCGCTGTAGCTGCAGCTTCTCATGCCGAGGCCTCTAACCTGAATGAGCCCGCTGCAGAATCGCCACTCAAGGCTCGTGTTGGAGACGAGCTCGCAGCACCTCCGCAGGCCGACGCCCCTGCGCTGATCGAGGACGCGCCTGTCACAGCTCTGCCGGTCGAGGCTCCTGTTGCGGAAGTGCCCGGCGCAGCCTCTCTAGCTACGGCCTCGGCCGCGGGCGAGCCGGCCGAAGCCTCGCCTACGGCTCGCGCCCCTGCGCCAGCATCAGCGGCCGCAGCTGCGACGGCTGAGGGTGCCACGTGGCGCGACGCCTTCGCAGCTTCCCCAGCTGAGGCCCCAGCGCCGCACGAACCAGCTACAGCCTCTGACCTGGGTGTGGAGGCCTCTGCATGCCCTTCCGAGGCTTCCGCCACCGGCGTGCTGGCCGCAGGTGCGCCGGCGGAGGCCCCTGCCCAGGACCAGCATGCAGCAGCGTCACCGGTCAAGGCCCGCGCGCCGGATGCATCGGCAGCAGCACCAGCCGCCGAAGGTCCGGCCCGGGCCGAGCCTTCCGAAGCTTTGCCGGCTGAGCTCTTGGCAGGGGACTGCGTCGGGTCCCTCGCGCACGCGGATGATGCCGCAACGGAGGAGGCACCCTTCGCTGCCATGCAGCCGGTTGGGCATGAGGCGGCAGCGCTGACCGGTGGGCAAGGTGCCATGGCTGCTCCCCTCGCCACGCCCGTTGCGCTGGGCCAGTCTGCGGTGGCGGACGGAGCACCCCACTCGCCCGCAGCAGTCCACTGCTCGCATTCTCCCGTTGCCTCGCCCGCCGTGGGGCCCTCACCTTCATCCGTAGTGGTATCCACAGGCTCTTTCCCGGCTTCTCAGGCTAGCAGCGCGCTTGGCACCAGCCCCACGGCCACGCCTGCCGGCATGCACCACACCAAGCCCACACAGCTTCCTGTGTTTGCCCCTACTCTCGCCGATTCGCCTCCTTTGGCCGGGGTAGTTGCAGTGTTGGCTCAGGCGCAGGCGCTCGACACGACTGGTAGCGAGGGGGCTCAGGAGTCCCGGCCATTTGTCAGCGCGGCTGCAGAGCCACAGGCAATCCCACATGTCCAGGCGCAGGAAGCCTACGATTGCTTCACAGTGGCCAGGGACAGCGGCCACGAGTTTGAGACAGCTTCAGAAACAGGTAGAAGGATTGTCAAGGGTAACAGATTAACCTCATAGCCGGTAGCTCACGGTACAAGCTACGTCGGAGTAATCGAGGATACTTTGTTCAGCGAAATAAAGTTCAGCGAAATAAAGATGTTGCCACTGTTGAGGGCGCTGTGCGTGTTCACTAGTTGCGGCATACATGAAAAGCTTACCCGTGTCTTCCCCTTGATGCGTAGGCACGGTGTTCGGGGCTACTGCTCCGGAGCCATGCCGTGCGTCTGCAGGTGTATCAGCACTTCACGTTCCGGCGTCGCCTGCAACCAATGCCTCAGACGCCGTCGCCCCATCGGTGAGCCACCATTGTTCATGTGGTCTCATAGCACTCAGCTGTGAGCAAGCTGATATTCCTGAAAGAGGTACACAGACCACTGAATCCGCCGAGGGCGCTCTTGTTCTCCTTGTCTATACCCGGGTTTGCTTTGTATACGTTTTGTATGCCCGCCGCCCCTTCGGCCTCGCACCTTCCCGCACAGGAGTGCGACACGGCCGCCGCGCCCGTTGCCGCAACTGCTGATGGAGCTGCGCCCGCTTTGGGACAGCTCAGCCGCGGTGCTGAGCGCTACCTCTTGGACGATATGGGAGCAACCGCTGCGCCGCGTGTGCCCACAAGCGGCCCTGCCGAAGGCCTCCAGGCTGCAGGCGCTGCTGCTTGGTCAACCGCGCCAGCCGTCGCAATCAAGCATGCATTTGAGGCGGTTGCCTATGCGTCATCACATCGCGATGAAGGTGGTGGTCTGGAGGACAGCGACGGTGCATTGGCGTCTTCCATGGGGGCGCTTGCGCGCGCCGCCACTGCGGGAGAGTCCGCTCCAGACGCTGCCGTCTCGCCCGCATCAGCACTCCGCACAGGCGACACACCTTCACAAGGCGTTGCACTGTGGCAGCACGCCTCGGTGGAGGTCAGATCGTCTTCGCCTGACGCGCAAGCTGCCACGCCAAGCAGCGCTGAGATGTGCGGCCCAGCAGGCGTATGCACGGCCTCCTGGCCGAACTCCGCGAGCCGTATAGGCGAGTCGCCGGAGGTTTCGCATGAGGTGGCAAGCAGCCTGGATGCCTCCATGCAGGCTGCAAGGGCTGGGCCATCAGAGGCAGAGGCAGCCTGCCTGGCAGCGGGAGGAACGGCAGCGCCGCACGTGACCGCAAGCGGCCCCGCCGTAGGCATCCGGGCCGAAGGCACCGCTGATGGGTCGACTGCGCATGTCGTTTCTGCGGAGCCTTCAGCTGAGGCAGCGGTTGTATCGTCTGCAGCTGTGTGCAGCCTGCCGGGAAGCCCAAGCTCCGCAGCTGCAGCACCTCCAGCGCAAGAACGCGTCGGTGCCCTTTGCGGCGTGAAAGACCGCTTCCAGTCGCCAGCCTCTGCCGACGGCATTGCAACGTTTCTGGAGCCCTCCATACCTGATGTGGAGGAAGCGGCAGATGCGTATGACTCAGACAGCGCAGCAAACTCAGCTGCAGCACAGACGGCATCTCTGGCGTTGGCGGGCAGCCCGGCTGTGCAGCATGTGTCCGCAAGCGGCCCCGCCGAGGGCCTCCAGGCCGCAGGCACCGCTGACGGGCCCTCTGCACCACATGTAGCCGTAAGTGGCGCTGCAGCCGAGGCTTTTAACGAACTGGAGCTCCTCAAGGGCATTGCGCCACCGGCGGGAGCGACTATGCAGCGCGAACCCGCCGTGGACAGCGGACGGCATGTGAGGCCCGCCGATGGGGAGTCAAGCAGTCCGGCCGCATTCAAGGATGCCGAGCCGCCGTGTGTGGTGGCGGCGGCAAGTGCAGATGCTGGTGGTGCGGCGATCGACCGGACGCCTGTTGTGCACGTGACCGCAAGCGGGCCTGCCGATGGCCTCATGGCCGAAGGCGCCGCTGAAAGGTCGAACTCGGAAGCCCTGGGCGTGCGAGCTGCCGCTGCGGCGACGCCGGAGCTGCCGACAAGTGCTTCACCCAAGGCCAACGACGGCGCCCTGGCGCCTGCCGTGTCAGCAGCCGAGTTCTCTGCTACTTCCGGTCACGCCGTTGAGGACATGCCCAGTGCGCCTCGCGCTGCCTGCAGCAGCACGTCGGCAGCGTGTGGCGCCACCCAGGCAGACTGTGGCTCCTCACATGCTTATCATTCAGCCGCTGCCGCCTATTTCGCGCCTGCGTCACCGCAGGCCTCACTGCAGGCATCACCGCAGCAGCACAGCGCAGCGCATTTCAGCAGCCCGTCTGCATCATCAGCCACGCCAGTCCCAGCAGCAGAGGCCGATGCCGTGGCTGTGGGAGTTGCCGGCGGCGTAAGGGCATCGCTGCCGCCAGCAGCACCTTATGCCCCGGAACGGATGGCGGGCGTTGCGGATGAGGTCGCAAGCAGTGCCGCCGTGTCCGTCGCCACCGAGCTGGAGGGCGAGGAGGAGGCGGATGACGACGGCGACGAAGTAGTGGCCTCGGAGGCGGAGTCTGTGATGACGGAGGAGGGGGCCAGGGCTCTTGCGGACGTCGAGTCGGATGCGGAGTCTGTGGCCACGGAGGAGGGACTGGACGTCGGTACGCCAGGTAACGGAGCAAAGGCTGCTAGTGGCATATGCTTGAAGTTATGTGCCTGAACTTGACTGATAATTCAGATTAGAAGCTGCATGACCAAGGGTTTTCGTGCTCTCAGTTTGTCCGCCGCCTTGCGCCAATCGCAGGGGCAGAGCGGTTGCTCGCGGCCCGCACGTTCGCTCATCCAGAGCAAGACGCTGAGGGCGGGCCGGCTGTACCAATCCTCGTCCTGGCTCGTGGGCGTCTCGCGGAGCCTCTCGAATCAAGCCGTCGCTCGGCAGAAGAGGGAGGCACACCAGCTGGTGTGCAATGGACATGCGCGCACCCGCCAACGGACGAGCCGGACGCCGTGGCGGCGCCAAGAGGAGCCATTGCAGACATCTTGGCTGCTGGAGGCCCAATCGCCGGGCAGAGGTCCCCAACAATCGTCCCAGTTGCGCAGCTGCTGCCCATAGAGCCCATCGCATCCTCGCTGCCCGCCGCTTCGGATACTTTTGAGCGTAGCGCCTCGGGCGGCTCGGATAGTTCAAGCCATGCAGGGGTAGCGGTGCCTTTCGCCGACGCTGGCGCCGCTTTGGCAACGCACGGTAAGGGTCATGGCTTTTTTCCCTCCGCAGTGAGCCGCAGCAACGGCAGTGCATAAGCCAGGGAAATGCAAACGCACACCACTTCAAATTTGCGCAAACATGCTCTAATGGAAGATTGGGGTTGCATGTGCGTCTTTGCCAAATTCAGCACCGGTATCGGGACCAGATATGGTCGGCCCCTGATTCCTTGCACACCCTACAGGAGCAGTGCAACCCGATATGGCAAACCACCCTCATGGTGTTGCTGCGCCGATAAGCGTCACCACCGATGTCTTTCAGGCCGAAGGCCCCGGCGAGAGACCTATGTCGGCGCCCGCTGCATTAACCGAGCAGCCAGCGTTACGCACCGAGGATGTCGCAGTCGGCGGCAATCTGCCGCCGTCTTGCCCCGCCGCCTTGCGGGCCGCAGCCCCTGCCCCGGACGCACCCGCCGCTGCTTCCGCGGCCGACGCTCCTGTGCCGGAAGCACCTGCAGCAGCTGCACTGGCTGCGGGCCCTGCCCCGGACGAGATCACCGCGGGTTCGGCGCCTGCGGTGCCTTCCAGGGACCAGCTCGCAGGAACTTGGGCAGCTGAGCCGCCGGCCTGCAATGAGTCCTCAGCAGTTCCAACTGCCCTGAATGCATCGGCTGCAGCGCCTCCGGCTAAAGCCTCTCCCGAGGGCGAATTGGCCGCTGCCTCAGCGGAAAAGGCACTTTTCCATGGCGTGGTCTCTGCGGCCTCGCAGGATGCGGCACCTGCGTCGAAGGCACCAATTGAAGTCTCGGCTGCTGGGGTTGCTGTCGGAGATCCGCAGTCGGTCGCTCGGACAATCGATACAGCTCTCCAGGAGGAACCGGTGGCAGCTTCACCGCCGGAGGGGCAGGCCCGGGACGGGAGCACAGCAGCCGTGCTGCGTGAGGCCTCTGCCCTGGACGAGGCCGCAGGAGGCTCGTTGATCCCCGCGACGGGCGCGCTGGCCGCAGCGTCACCAGCTGCGGCTGCTGCCAGCTGCAAGCCCACCGCTGGGGTTGCAGCCGTGAGCCTGGCTGCACCGGCCGCCGCGACGCTGCCGTCGTCTTCTTTCCAAGACGAGCCTGCGGCTGTGCTAGCCTCGGCTTCCTCCCTGGACGCACCAGCCGACACATCACCTGCTGTACCTCCTGCTTTGGGGGCCGCCCACGATCGCGGTTGCTGCGCACATGCCGAAGCGTCGCGAGAGGAGTTGGCAGCCGCGGAGGCGTCGGTCGTGGCATCTCTGGATGTAGCGGCCGCCTGGCCGGCTCAAACTCCTGTTGTGGAAGCGTTCTCTCCGCCGCAGCCTGAGGCATCCGTCTGCAACCAGCCCGCCAAAGCTGCACAGGCTGAGGCTCCTGCGCCATTAGCACCCCGCGCAGCTGCGCCGGCTGCAGCTTGCGACCCGGCCGATGGCGTGGAAGCTCCCGCAGCTGAGGCTCATACCCTGGTCGGGCCCGCGCTCGATGAGACGCCTGGCCAGGTTGGCGCGTCCTCCCCAGCTGAGCCCTCTGCTCGGGACGCGTGCTTCCTTGCTCAAGCTGTCGCAGTGCACGCTGCAGCTTCGCTGCCCGAGGCCCCTGAGCTAGATGAGCCCGATGCAGCTTCGCGGGTGGAGGCTTCAACCGGGGAGGAGCCGTGTGAGGATCGTCTAGGAAAGGCGCCTGCAGAAGACGCTCTGGCCGAGGCCCCTGCCCCAGATGGGTCGTCCGAAGCCCAATCAGCGGCGAGAGCTATCGCGGACGCGCCAGCCGAAGTATGCCCGAGCGTGGCTCCTGCTGCGAACACAGCTATCGCTGCTGTTTCAAGCGAGGCCTCTGTCGTCGAAGCGCCCGTTTTAGCCTTGCCAGCGGGGACCACCGTACGCGACGAGCCCGCAAGCGCGACGAAGACTTTTACCCCTTCGCAAGCCGCAGCAACCGCATCTGCACCGGCTGAGAATGCAATTCGGCGCAAGGCTGCGGCAGCTTCGAGCAACAAGGCCCTTGCACGCGACGGCGTCGGCACTGCTTCCCCAGCTGAGGCCCCAGCGCCACACGGATCAGCCACAGCGTCTCCGGCAGAGGCCCCTGCCCGGGACCCGCTTGCAGTAGCGTCGCAGGCAGAGGCCCGTGCGCGGGATGCTTCAGCAGCAGCATCGGGCGCTGAGCGGGTCCAGCGAGACGCAGCGGTGCCGGCTGAGCCTGTTGGAGGTCCAGGCAACTGGCACTCGGCTACAGCAGCCGCGGCCTCGGCCCGCGGTGAGCGCGCAGCAACCGCCCCAGCTCAGGCTCCAGCACCGGACGCAGCGTCTCTGGCCGAGGACTCTGTTGCGGGCGAGGAGGCTGCATCTCCGCGGGCTGGGTCCCCTGTCCGGGACGTTGGGGCCAAGGCCTTGCTGGCCGAGGCACATGGCCGGGATGAGACCGCGAAGCTCGCGGCTCCAGTGGATTCATCCGCGACAGCTTCGTCAGATGAGGTTCTTACCCGGGACGCACCGGTCCCAGCTCCCCCAGCTGAGGCTGCGCCCAGCGTCGAGGCCCCTGCAGCTGCACGGACTGAGATCATTGCGCGGGACGAATCGGCTCCAGCTGCCAAATACTCAGTGCCTCCGTCGGTGGCTTCTTGCCAAGCGGCACTGGTTGCAGCTGCGCCAATCGATGTGCCAGTCGCGGACGCGCCCTCGGCAGCCTCGCTACACGAGGTCCCTACAAGCGACATGCCCGGCGAAGTGTTGCAGGCGGGAGACGGCGGCACGCCATTCCTACCGGCCGCATCTGCGCTGGCTGAGGCTGCTTCGCAGCGGGAATCCGCAGCCGGCTTGCCCGCTGACGGTACTACCTGGGATGCGCCGGCTGTAGGCTCCCCGGCTCTGTGCTCCGCCCGAGATAACGCCAGCGCGGCTGCCAGGGTCGAGGCCACGGCGCCGGCAGAGGCTTTTGCCCAGGTTGCGCCAGCTGCAGCGTCGTCTGCTGCGCTCCTCGTACCGAGTAAGTTTGTGAGCGGGACTTGGAGCGGACCGTCTGCATCAACTGGAGCAGCCAGCGCTCATCATGACTGTGAAGGTGGGGTTGACTGGCGCATCTGCGGGTGTGGCGATTCTACCTGCGACTTGTCATGTTTGTTTGCTTTACGCCATAGAAGCCTCAGCATATTGAAGGTGTTCAGCGCGCAATTGGTGGTCACGGGTGTCAAGCTGTCAACCAAGGGTGCACCTTCTTGCTGCTTGCAGAGATCCCGCTCGGGTCGTCTCCAGACATGCCGGGAAGCGTGGGCCAGCTGTTCACCGTCGCATGTACGCCCCCCACAGTAGATGAGGTGGACGAGTGCAAAGCCGGCGTGGACGCGTCCGTGGAGTCGGCAGCGTCAGCAGGCCAGACGCCGGCGGCTGACCGGGCAGAGCACGGCGACAAAGCGCCCGCCGTCCACATCGCAACCGCAGCCCCTTCGTCGGGCGCAACGCGGGGATCGGACGCCCCATCCGACGAGCGCACGGCCCAGCCACTCGTTACCTCACTGGTGGTTGGTGACCAAGGAGCGCTTCCAGAAACAGCCGCAGAGCCATCTGCGCACTCTGGAGAGGCAGACTCTCTGGGCGCGGCTGCACCTGTTAGCCCGCCGTTACAGGATGCTGAGGCTGTGGAGCAGCCCGGCGACCTAGGCGAACGTTGCGCAGGTACCGTTGTTATTAATCAAGGTGAGAGATGTTGCTTGTCCCTTCCAGTGCTTACATGGATATTCATCGCCTTCGCTCTCTTTACGCCGCAAGCTCCCCCTGCCGTCTTGTACTGTACGCAGGCTCGTCTCATGAGGTGATGCAGGAGGCTGCGGCGTCTGCGGGTAGTGAGGGGACTGCTGGGCCGGCGGCATCCACGACTAGCGCGCGTGAGGCGGCAGCCACTCTATCGGGAGGCGCCGGCAGGGTGCTCATCCTGATGGACGGCGCCGATGGTGACCTCGTCATGAGCACTGTCTCGACGGACGGCATCCCGTCGGAGGATTCCAGCGATGAGGGTGAGCGCCAATGCATGGGGGAGTTGACGTTCTGCGGCGCTCCTGCTGCTGCGGGCCATGATAGCATAGACGCTCTGACCAACGGAGATTTCTGTGTGTTGAGTACCGTAGAGGGGTGTGCGCAGGCTTGACGCGAGCACTCGTCCATCCCCAAAGCCAGCCAGCCCCTTAACACTGTTTTCAGTGCAGCAGCAGTCTGGCGCTGCTTAGGGGTACGACGCCATGGCGCTGCGCTAAACGGCATGACCTCGGGTCTGGCATTCTTGGGTATGGTAGCCTGGTGCAGTGCCGGCGTTTCACCAAGTACAGTATCACACCGCCAACCTTCCCGATGTACACTTCTGCAGCGCTGGACCCACTTGTCGTCGAGAATGCTGCGACGGAGCAGCAAGAGCTCCCCAGGGCTCACGGGACAGGCCACGGCAACGCTGCGAAAGGCGACATTACCAACAGCTCCGGCATGGCATCGGCACTGGAAGCGATGGCAGCGCGGGCGAGAGTGGATGCCCCCGAGCTGTCCAGGTACGACATTTGATTGTACAACTGCGCAAACTTGCTGTTCCGGTTTTGATGCGTGTCTGGATACCCGCATCTTGCGTTCCATTTTGAACGATGGGCCGAACTCAGGGATTACTGGATTTCCTTCCTTGTTATACATCCATCTGCATTTTGCCCCGCAGGTCCATACCGCTGCCTAAAGATTCATCGACTAGGGCGCCGCAGCTGCAGCCGGCTGCGGAGGCAGCCGGCGCCGGGCTCGGCGCGGCAGCGCGTTCGCAGTCTAAGATCCCCAAGCCGCCTCTCGACGCTGCTGCCTCCAGCAGCACGGCGAGCGGGCGCTCAGGCCTTCCGCAGCTGTTGCTGCCTGCCTCATCAGCAGCCTCACGAGATGCGCTCGTGGCAGGTGACGACGATGCTTCAGACCAGGGAGCCGACCTCGGCGACAAATCGAAGAGTATGGCCGCCGAGCCGCGGCCTCAACGGCCCTTCCGGGGGACCGCGGGAGGCCCGGCATCCTTGGCCGCTATTGCTGCGACGTCGCTTGCATGCCCAAGCGCGCTCGGGCTGCCCAAGCAGGCCGCTACGAAGGTGTCGGGGCCAAGCGGCAGCAGCGCCCGTGCCTTCGGGCTGCCGCCATTCAGCCCTACCAGGCCCACCGCGCCTCGAAGCGACGGCGGTGACGTGCGTGCCCACTTTGCTGAAGCCGCCCGAGCTCCCACTGCGACTATCTCTAGTCGGAGCGCTGGCGGCGCGGCGGCCGGCGCAGGCCCTGGGCACGCCGCACGGTCGCACGCACGTGCTATGGCCCGGGCGTTTGAGCAGCGGGCGCTCGGCGCGGCCGCAGCCGCTCCGCAACTCCTGGAGCCTGCCACCAGGCCGCCAGCCGGTGGCAGCGGCGCCCCGGGGCCCCGAGTTGAGGCGGACCCCGGCGCTGGTGGCAGGGCGCACGATCCACCGCTGTTGGGCAAGGCGCGCGGCGCGGCCAGGGGCGCCGAGGGTCCATCGGCACCCGCCAACTCTCCATGCCCGAACTATCCGGCAAAGCAATTTTCGGCAAGCATCGTGGCAGAGCGGCGCGAGGAGCAGCCCGTGCTGATGGGGCCGTTGCCGAGCGACACACCGAGGCAGCGCACGGAGCCAGGTGCCGCGCCTAGCCTGGAACGGTCCCTGGCTGCGCAGCAGTTTCTTGGTGAGGAACAGCAGGATGTCAGCTCCGACGAGGAGGGTGGCTCCCCTCATCTGCCACCGCCGCCGCGGGCGCGGTCAGCTGCTGGTGCGACAGAGGCCCCTGGTGCTGCCGCCTCTGAGCCGGCAGTGGCTGCCGGGCCGGCCTTCAGCGCGGCGGTGGCTGCAGCAAGGGCTGCAGCGCCATCTTGTGTGCCCGCAATGGAGCTGAAGGACAGTGGAAGCCGGGGCCGCACCCATGCGGCGCCCCAAGAACCGGGGCAGCCTGATCAAATGCCTAATGCGTCGCTGCGGCTGAAGCTGCGTCACGTACCCGCGGACGATCCGGAGCTGGCTGAGCCGTTGCAAGACGCCGAAGAGCCCCCAGTCGAGCCACGACAACAGCAACAGCAACGCATATACGCCGCCATGTACCGTCCCGCAGCGCACCACGCCCCACGGGTCGTCCGGACCACCGGCACGGCTTCTACTCAGCCATCGGCAGCCGCAGCTGCGGTTCCGAGCCTCGCGCGTAGCAGCACGGGTGGCGGCGGCAGCATTCGCCGAAACCCAGACGGCCTGGTGGCGCGTGCCGCAGCCGCACTAGAGCACCACACGTCACGGATGATGCAGTCCCTGAACGCCCCGCGGCCTGGCTTGAGCGTGGCTTTCGGGCGGAGCTCCAGGCGCTCCTCGGGCCGCTCCGAGAACATGGAGGCCCTCATTCGGTCGCATGACGAGGCCGCGATGACGGCGGCGCTGGAGGGGGCGGGGGAGCGGTCTCTTGTGCGAAAGAGCGTTGGCGGCAGCTTCACCAGCTCGGCTGCCGCAGCAGCCCAGGACCGCCCATGGCGGACAGGCGCCGCTCGCGTTTCGCTGCAGCGCTCCTCCGCGCCGCACCCATCGGTCCTCAACGCTGCAACGGCCGAGCGCGCAGCGTGTCCGGGCGGCGAGGAGGAGCCGGCGAGAGGCGTCAGCATTGTGCTACCGCCGCTCATGCAGGAGCTACAGACCACCATATCTCTCCCTGTGGGGACGATACAGCAGTGTCCGCGGTCTCCGGAGCCAGAGACGCCGGGGGCGCACGCGGGAACGCAGCCCACCGCAGCCACTGAGGTGCAGCACATCCCGTCCTTGCCGATCCCGCCGTTCCAGTCCCCGCTTCCGACGCTGTCGGATCTGCCGTGCTTTCCGCAGGCGCCCATGGCGGACACACCGGAACAGCAGGCGCTGCGCAGCTCACCCGCCGAGCGCGTGACGGACACAGCGTCTTCGGCACAGCAGGAGAGTGCTTCGGGGCCGCTGCGGGTTCAGTCCCCGCTTCCGACGCTGCTGGAGCAGCCGCGCTTTCCCCAGACACCCATGGCCGAATCACCCGACCAGCCGTCGTCGCTGGGATCGTCCCCCGACCGTGTTTCCGTCATGGCGCCACTGGACGGCAGGGGAACGGCTTCGCCGTCACGCCCGCCGCCGGCTCCTGTCGTGGAAGCGGGCATCCTGGACATGGTGCGGCCCTTGCGGTTGGATAGCGACTCGGGGGCCTGCACGGAGGTACCTAGCTCTTCCCCTCCTCCTTCGGAAGCAGTGGCAGCAGCCATGCAGCACGGCCCGGGCGCGCCGTCGGAGCGCGGAGGCGAGTACCTGGGCGCAGGCGAGGGGCCAGGTCCGCAGCAGGGGACAGCTCCCGTGCTTGGCGTGGCAAAGCGGGGTGAGGGGGCAGCATTTGACGGCGAGCAGGATGTGGAGGGGATCGAAGAGGTGGACAAAAAAGGGCGACAGGACAGCAATGATCTGGAAGTTTCTGAGGCCACAGCCGCGCAGGAGGCCAGCTGCGAGCGCGTCAAGAGCACCATAGGTTCGGACAATGGTGGGCCTCCAGTGCTGCAGGGCCTGCAGCAGCACCAACTTGCGGAACGGGACACAGCCGCTGAGGCCGCTGAGCTGTATCATGAGATTTTCGGGACGGACAGCGAGGAGGACGACGAAGATGAGGAGGGAGACGATGAGGATGAGGTGTCGCCGGAGGATCAGGCGGCGCTGGCGGCTGTCCTGGCCTCCGTCACACGCAGTCGGAGCTTCAGCCGCGCCCTGACCGGCAGCGCGCAGCGCCTGCCGTCCTTGGCCGCAGCCCCGCAGCCCCACACGGCCGCAGCGTCACAGCGGGGCGCGCTCGCGTCCGGCGCCTCGGCGCGCTCAGCAATGGCACCGCCGGCAAGTGTCGGCGACGCACCCAGCTGGGCGCGTCCCTCGGTCGACGCCTCGGCCTCCGCCAGTGGCGCCATCTACCGTCTGGACATGCACTCCCGGCCTGCGGCCGCTCCTTCCGTCGCCTCGTCAACCCTTAGCAAGGCCTCTAAGCTGAAGAACAAGGTTGGCAAGGCGCTGAAGAACCTCTTCAAGGCGGGTGGCAGCAAGGGCGGTGGAGCCGGCGACGGCGCGACCTCCGCAGCGCCCTCCCTCGTCGGTGGCGCCAGCACATTCGCAGGCGTCTCGCAGGCGGGCTCAGCGCTGGAGGGCTTGGCGGCACTGGACGGCTTCAGCCTTGCTGAAACCAGCGACACGGGGATGACCCACGGGTCGGCCGCCACGGAGCCCGGCGGCAGCCTACCAGGCAACAGAGAGAAGCGAAAGAAGAAGAAGCTTTGGACGCGCATGAAGCGCAAGCTGGGCAAGATTATTGGGGTGATACCGCGTTCGTGGGAAGTGGAAGCGCTGGCAGCGCAGCGGGCGGCCGCAGGGGTAGGGCCATCCACTGAAGGCGCATCGATTATGTCGCCGCTGGCGCCGCCGGTCGAGGCCACGCAGGAGGGGCCCGCCAAGGCCAGCACAGGACCGCAAAGCCTGTAGCTGTCTGCATGTATGTGCATGGGGTATACCCAGAAGTTGCCAAGTAAATGCCAGTGTTAGGTGTTCTTACTGGTGCTGTGTTGAAAAGGAACAACGCTGGTGCTGTGCGCGAGGGACGGCTGATACGGGTATACTTGCGTGGACAGGGTGCCTCTTGCCCGCCAGTTTTGAAGGATTGCTTCTGGATTCCGTGCGTGCGTTTCAGCAGGGTCCAGGCAAGTACATGTTGGGATCGTTAACAGGCGAATTTGCAGGGGCTAAGGCCTTACGAGACGCAGGCGTGTTTCGGCGTGCACTGGCGCCCGGCAAGGCGAACAAGACTCATTCAACGTCCAGTGTACATTCTTCCTGTACATGATATGGCTTCCTTCGTGTCAACTGACAGCGCCGATTAGCGCATTGCTGGCTCATGAGCGCTCAGCGGAAGGGCCGCCGTATCAGCCATATCATTGGCTAATGGTTGCAGTCGTGGAAGGGCAGCATGCATGTATCAATGCATGCGTTTGTACTGCGGAGGGTGCTTGTTTGCCGTATTCTTAACCATTTTGCTAGTCGCTGTAGCTAGGCTTTGGGCCGTGGATGGACATGAAGGGCTCGTCTGGCTTCGGATCTGAACGGGGGGTTATCACAGCTTTTGGCGCGGTACTTTTTGTTTACGGAGGGTCACACAGTATGTGTACTGCGTGTAAGCACTTGTAAAGGTTGGAATAGTGGAAGCACCTTTCAAGAGCAGGGTTTAACAAACGTCTGGAGCATGCCCACAGTTTGCTATTGGATTAACGTATGCTCGGCTCGGCAGACCCTCGAAGCAACCCCGTACAACACTGTGTGTAGCGAATGCCTGCTGGCATCGGCATGACGCACAAGCACCCATAAACTACGGGTAGCCTGCACTGCGATCATCGAGTCTGCGCTCTCGTCGGGCGGCCGCACTGGTGCACTGCAGCCGCTCAGCCACGCTGGTAATCGCCTACATGATGTGGCGCAGCGGCAAGCCGTACGAGGAGGTGGGCTTTGTGTGTGTGTGTGTGTGTAGAGGGGAGCGCGCGTGAGCGTAGGCTCGGGGATGGCAAGAGAGACGGTGGGTTGGTGCTCTGCTCTGGGCGTCGGGAGGCCACGAGCTGCGAGGTGTACGACCCCCACCAACACACGGCATACAGGTTCAACTCAACACCGCCGGGTTGCCACATTCCCCCCACAGCACCGTCACCTTCCCCCGGATCAACACATTTCCGATTGCCACGCCGAAGCCAAGACTCTTTCACACATCACCCTACCCAAATGGCCAGTGCAGCAGATGCCGAGCAGCATTCAGCTACCATATACGATGTGTATCGCTTCGTCCGGCCATTCGTGCGGGACAGGGCGTCGCTACGATCGTTCCGTGTCTGCAGCATCGCTACGAGATTGGTTCACGACCGAGAGGAGATGTGTTTAGCTGTGAATGGTGTATCTGGAGAATATACGCTTGTGGCAGAAATTGAACGGCCGCTGAGCGCCATCCTAGCTCGCGGGTGTCGGCCAACCGACCTCGCGCTGAATTGCCATGATGCACGAGACACCGCAACCCAGGCTCACTGGTATGCACAACGGCGTAGGAGACATACTACTAGGGCGGTCCTCGTATCCGATGTGCCAGGCACCGTTCATGGACATCACACGCATGCCATCACCGCCACCCATCTTCACCCATCCACCATCAACTATGCCAGAAATAGACACCAAGAGCCAATTATATTGCAACTGCTGCGCGGTGCCCATTTTGCTCTCACTATGTCCTTCCTTACCCCCGCAGCGTCGCCGCTCTGTCGAGCTTCGTAGGACTCGGTGTCACAAGCGTAACTCGCCTGTCGGCACATGGCCTCAACTTTACAGCGACGGCTGCAGGCTGCGCAGCGGCTGCGGCACCGTCCCTGACCTGCCTCACCCTGTCGGGCTGCCGGCTGCAGCACCTGCCGGTCGTAATCACTGCAGTCCGCACCTCCTTGCGGGAGCTGTCCCTTGCGCACTGCACCGCCTGGCCGCCGGACCTTGGCCCCGCGCTCCGTACGTGCCCCTGCCTGAAGCGCTTGACGCTTCATAACGACCTCGACACGTACGCTGACGGCGACTGCAGCGAAGGTTGTGCCCACAGCGGCGGCGGCGGCGCCGACGCTGGCAGCGACGGCCGAGGCGGTGTTGGCAATGGCAACGGCGGCAGCTTTAGCGCCAGCTGCAGTGCTGATGCCTGTGCTGGCCCGCCTCTGAACGTATTGGCGTTGACGGTCAGCGGACTGACCGCGCTGACGCAGCTCCGGGAGCTCAGCCTCGACCTGCGGCTGTCGGCTTACGAAGCTACGTGCCACGCCGCCGTTGATGGCCTGTACGGCGGTACAGCAAGCGTAAACGGGGACGGAGAACTGACGGGGCAGTTGGCGGCCGAGCTCGCCGATGGCCTGGCCAACCTGACGCATCTTACGCGGCTGGAGCTGGGGGAGGCGGGGTCCGTGCCGCACCCCGACTGGCGCGTGCGCCTGCTGGCCTCACTGGCCCGCCTGCCCCGCCTGGCTGAGCTGACGTGGCCGCGGCTCGAGTGCGATGCCGCCGCGTCACGGGCACTAGCGACATGTTCGTCCCTCACGGCGCTGAGCGTGGAGAAGTTCCGGGCGCCGGGACCACTGGCGGCCGTCACGCTGGCAGCGGCAGCGACTGCGGGAGGGACACCGGCGTCGCCAGCGGACGGCAATGCTGCAGCGGACGGTGCTGTTGGCGCCCCGGGCTTATCCATAACCGCACCGACGGGTGTGGCGGTGGCGAGGATGGCAGCGGCGGGAGCAGGGCAGGAGGCGCGCGAGGCGGCGCCTGCAGCGGCTGACGTGGATTCGGCCGCGGCAGGCTGCCACCCGATGCTGCTGCCGCTGCCCCCGAACCTCAGACGCTTGACCGCGCGCTACAGCGGCCTCGGCGGCGTCTCCATTGCGGCGTTGGCGGCGCTGCAGCTCCCACCGGGCCTGGAGCAGCTCCAGCTCCGAAACCCAAAGCTGGAGATCGGTGACACAGACGTGCAGCAGCCCGCCGGGACCCGTCTCCTTCCGGTGGCGGCCCTGGCGCTGGGCCTGGGTCTTGCAAAGCTAGCGACACACTGCCCGGGCCTCCACACGCTGCGGGTCATTAACGAGAGCCGGCAGCGCAATGCGCTGGCGGCGCCGGTGGGCTGGGCGCGCGACAGCGGTGGAGGCGGAGGCGGGGCCGGCGGCGGCCACGCGCCATGGCTGTCGGCGCTGTCGGGGCTGCGCTCTCTGCGGCGGCTGACGCTGAGCGGTCTGCAGCTGGGCAAGGTGGACGCGGAGGCTCTGGCTCGATGCGCCACGGGGCTGGAGGTGCGGTGCGGTTGGGCGGGTTGCCACTCCGTCCCATGTGGCCACTGATTGGTATCGGCGACGTTAGGGCCCCACGGCATCCCTAGCGCTGACGATGACAGCACCCGAACTCAAGCCTGCATTCTGGGAGCGCGGGTCGCACTTTGGTGCCCAGGCCACATGTCGCGTCCAACGGGTATGGCCGTTTGGTATGCACTGTAGTTAGGGCAGGGTCTCGGTGGTTCTCATCACGGGAGGGCTGCATGTCCCTCCCGCTGTCTGCGCCCTTTCTCGCCTCTCCGCCTGTAACCTTTCCACAGAAAAAAAAACTGGATTTTGGAGTTAAAAAGCTCTTCGTCCCGATCACATACTTGTGCATTGTCCGCCTTCCACACCCACACCATGCCCTCCTGCAGGAGCTGTATCTTGTGCCGCTGGGGAGCGTCTCATCGGCCGCCGTGCCGGTCCTGCGCGGCATGGGCCTGCGCCGCCTGGTGCTGCCGTACGAGCGGCACGCCTAGGCGCGTACGGCAAGCATGCTGACTGGCCCCGCGGAGCCAAGCTCGCTCAGCCCACCCCAGCAACGCAACCTGACCAAGCAAACGTCGATGCACGACGTCCTACAATCCGTGCCACGTGGACCCCCCCGGGACAGCCTGCAGGCAGGGTGTTTGGAACGTATACCCGCAGGGCACTGTTCATCGTGTCATGAGGCAATGCGAGCATAATTGTGTATACCCATCGGGGCTAAGGAACGTCGAATGCTTGAGATAATTGAATTTGTGGCCTGTCGCTGATGCGGTGCCGCACACCCGCACTGCGCACTATGGTACGGTGCCCGTCAGCCCGTGCGTGCGTCCTGGTCGTACCGCTGGTGAAGCGGTGCGTGCACATACACTATCTACACATCTCCTGGCATATTGGTTGTGATGGGCCAGCCGTTGGCTGGCCCACCACTGGTCACCGGTGCGCTGGCCCATCGGTGAGCACCGTATGTGCCCCAGGGCCAAAAGCGCTGTAAGCGTCAGCATACCGGTACTTGACGCGCAGCGCACGAAACCTTCCTCTGCGAGAGGGGAGCGGGGAAAAGCAGCGAAGGCACCACAGGCCCGTTGATGCACACTCTCTTGCCCCTTAATAGGTAGCCAAGCTGGGTGTGGAGCACAAGTGCAGTGCGGGCGTCTTAACGCTTGCAACACGGCTCCGCAACTCGACATTGCAAAGATTCTCGAGGTCCCCTGCCCACCCCGAAGCAACAGCTGCCTTGCCGTCCCAGCCTCGCCCGCAAAGGTCGCGCCGCATCCAGCCCCTGAAGCTGGCAAGCATGTCTTTTGGAGACCCTTACCTATTGGAGACCCTTAACGCCTTCCACTTCAGTGCTAGAGGCCTGTGCGGCGGGCCTGTAGCATTTGGCCGTACAGATACGTCCGCGAGCTCTGGTAAGAACTCAAAGTTGACAGGGACCACGCGGTCCTGTATATCGCGCCTCTCTAAGTAAGTCACATCCGGCAGCCGTGGCAACAGCCACGGCCACCAGCAACACAGGGCCGTGCTGCAGGCCGGCCAGCCACCAACAGTACCAGGAAGGAGGTCAGCAACAGTGACAGCGACGGAAACACCGCCGGCGACGGGGACGTTTCCAAAAGCACTCGCGGAGGCGCACCTATCTCACCCTCCTCCTTTCCATCTCCTCCCCCATCTCCTCCTCCGCCTCGTTCTCTCGGAAGTCCATGACCCTGCCGCCCGCATCGCCCTCAACCCCGGCACCATCCACGATCGTGGATGCCTTTCGCACGCCACGGCCAGCTGCCGGCTCTGGCAGTGGCGGCGCCCGCGGTGCGAAGCTCAGCAGCCCGCATGGATGGCGCTTCGCGTCCAGGAGCCGCCGCGCCTCCTCTGCCGAGGTATCGACAGTAGGGTGCGGGTGCAGGCCCAGGCTCCGCGCAGCCGACATCAGCAGCCGATCCAGAAAGCTGACAACGCGGCCGGTCCTGAGGGCGGGTCCAAACGAATGTGCCGCCTCGTACGGTGCCACGTGCCAGGTAAGGTGTGTCAGTCATGACGAGGGGGCACGCAGCAAGGCGCGGCGAACGGATGGGACTAGGGCGGGATTGTGAGGACTGTCCAGCGACGGCCAGCTGGCCAAGATGACGCTTGGGCAGGTTCACTACATGTGGCGCCCCCCGTTGCCCCCAAGCAACCGTGCCACCCGCGGCTGCGTCGTGCGTCAACCCCTCAGCATGCACGGGACGCGATGTGCGAGGAGGAAAAGGTGCAGGTCATCAGTATTCAGGAGAGACTCCAGTACGTATGCTATGCAATCCGCCCGTGTGCTCCTACATCCGAGGGGAACCACCTGCCTCCTCCACCTCCACGCCCTTGCCCCGGCTCGCCTGTACAGCTGCCTGTCCGGCTCCTGCAGCGGCAGCACCTCGGCCAGCAGCTTCTCGTTGCGGCAGCCCTCGGCGTCCACGCTGAAGTTCATCTTCTTGGACACATCGTGCGACGTCCGTGTTTGCACCTGCGAACAGGCACCAGGAACCGGGGTTGGTGGGGTGCAGCGCACCGTTCGCTCGGGTGACGAAGCGGAACTGCACATACACCGGCGCCAGGCTCCCCAGGAGGCAAGGATTCGCGAGCCTCAAGGTTTGCGGCTTGCCCTGTGCACATTGCACACCTCCCCTCCCTCGCAGCGGACGCATCTGGCACCCCTGCTGCCTCACGCATTCATCCCCCTCACCACATACCGCCCCGGCCAGCTATCGCCCTATCTGCAGTTAAGCCCTCTCCGCCCACGCGCAGCCTACATCTGCCACTGTGGCGCTCCAACCCAGCCCCTGCCGCATGATGACCTCAGTCGCCTCGCTCCCCGCGTCCAGATCCATGACCAGGTCGAAGGTGAGCAGCTGTTGCCGTGCCAGGCCCACGTGCTCGGAGCCCAGCGTCCCGAGAGGCGTGTGAAAGCCCGCCTCACCGAGGAAGGACCTGCAGTGCGGGAGCCGGGGCAGGCGGAGGCCGGGACGAGCCGGGAAATGAGAGCGGGTGGAGGTGAGGGGATGCGGTGCGAGGCCGGGGCGAGGCATGCTGTGAGAGACCTGAACCTACGTTTGTGTAGAGGGACGCGTCGGGCAGGTGCTGTTGGCACACGGGAGGGCGCGCAATGGTTCAACCCAGATGGACCTTCGCATGGGCTGCTCCACGCGGCAGGGGAAGGGGCCACGGCGCCCTTGCGGGGCTCGTGAACATGGACCCGCCTGCCCGTTTGCAACTGTGGTTGCTGCTGATCAAGGCCGCGCTCTAGGCCGTTCGGATGTGCCTCGGCTCACTCTACGGCTTCCATCGCCTCCAGGTGCACATCAATCGGTGCGTCGGTTTGCCCACCTGACGTTGAAGTTATCAATGACTGGCGGCGCCACGTCACGCCAGATGGTCAAGTTATTAGAGCAGAACACGCGATTAAAAAGGTCGCGTGGACGGTTCTTTCTGCGCGCTGCGCTGCTCAAGAACGCCAACATGAAGTGCATGTGAGACACGAGACGCTTGTCGGGGTTCCTGCAGGGTCACAGGCGGATTGCAGGCACAGACGACAGTTTTGGGCAGGGGCCGTGTTAGTTGGGGCCCAGCACCGTTGCCGTGGCCTGGTAAACCCTGCTCCAGACGTGTCAGGTCGTCGAAGAGCCCCGTTCATCTCCTCTCCTTCCCAAAGGAGCGAGGCGACCGGAACCACCCTCCACTCCTTGAGCCCCTCCTCCCCTGCCTGCGAATAATCCGGATCTCGGTACACCTCCCCACCGCCCCTTGGCACCCACCGCAAGGTGACCACGTTGACCAGCTGCGCGCACACGTGCGCCGCGTGCATGCCGCCCAGCCCTCCGTGCAGGGTGTACTCGTTGGACACGTACTGCAGGCCGCGGGACGAGATGGCCTCCAGCCGCTCCTCGCACGTCTGGACGTCCGTATCGCGGCGCGGCTTGCCCCACAGGGACCACCTGCGTGCGCACGACGTGTCGAAAACGGCTTCGTTGTCAATTTCCGACGAAAGGCCTGACGCCGCCAAAGGCACTGGGGGCAGCCTATGAATGCCTGTCGGCAGGCGCCACGCACGCCTGCACATCGCCACCCTGCCACAGCCTGGCATTTTATGCACTCGAAGAGACCATGCCCTTTCGTACAATCCCGCACCAGGCCCTCCCGGACTCACATCGTTTCGGCCCCCTGGGTATAGCCCGACATCGCCGTTCGGTTCAGCCAGTGCGGGAAGTCCCCCAGGTAGGTCGGCTGGCCCAGACCGGCGTCCTTGCGGCAGTTGCTCAGGCCTAGAGTCCAGAGGAGCAAACAGAAAAACCGGTTTCGGGGCCCTCAGGAGAGGTCCGTGCGAGGGCAGGAGGGCGTGCTAAACGAGCCTCCGTGACACTCGGGTCACGCGGGAATGCGTTGTGTAAACAGCTCTTGGGCCCCTCCAGATATCGAGGCCCCATGAGTGTGCAGCGCTTGCGTGTACGCGCTGACTATATGCCGCCTTGCCCCCGCATGAGGGCCCCCCTGGCATTCTCTCCCCGAAGTAGCCACTCACGTGCTGCCGCGCTGAAGCTGGTGCCGCCACTCTTGCTGATGTGCAGGTGCTCCACCATGCCCTGCCTCAATACGCGGCGAACGTGGACCCTGTACAACTGCATACGCGACCATGAGGGCCAGGGTTTGTCGAGGGGTGATGAATTTATGTAAAGCTTGTAACGACACGCACGGACAAGCGGTGGTTCACAAGACGGCTTGGAAGGACATGATGAGGCCACAAAATGGTACCAATCAGCCACGGAACGGTCCCCTACCCGGGCGCTGGCCCTCTTCGGACGTACCGACGTGCACCACACCGGCAGCCTTACCTCCTTGACAACGTCAGCAAGGACAGCACCCTGCTCCCCAAGCTCCTCCTCTGGCTGCTGACGCGTTAGCCAGAGCAGCACGACGCGCGCCAGGATGAGCCTCCGCGCCAGGATGGCGAGGACCGGGTGGCTTCCCGCCAGCTGCTCCACCGCCGGCAAGGCATCCCGTGCAGACCGCAATGCCGCTCCCAGTGACGCATTGTCCCGTGACGGTCGCGCAATCAAGGGGCCGAGCTGCGGCAAGCGATGGGCGCCGGGCGACGACGCGTTCGCGCGCTCGGCGACTAGCCTCGAGCTGGCCTCAAGGATCACGCCCAGCTCGTCTCTCAGGAGCTTAGTGTCATTGAAATTGTGTATTTGAGAAGCAATAGTGACGAGCACTGTTGAAGCTTGCAGCTGAAAGCTGCTCAGCAGACACAATAACAATAACAACCGCTCGCCGCCCAAATGTATTAAAGCAATGTACATCATGCAACGTGGTTCATAAATCCTGCTCGGCGAGTAGGGACATAATGTGTACAAATATGTACATGCATTTTGCTCAACGACTGCGCACTGCATTGTAGTTTAACTCGACTTCTGACTGACTGGAGATTTGAACATGCCCGTTGCCCGTCGCCCATGACTCACGCTTGCAAACGGCAGCCTTAACGCATCTGCAAGAAAAGCTGGTAGGCTTTTTATTGCGAGCAGTCGCGAAATCATGAGCCCGTCGCACGCGGTCGCCAACGGCCCATGCGCGTGGGACTCCCAACTCCCTCCACCGCGCCGTGAGCAGCATCCCCCTTGCCGTGCCAGCCTTGCATTCACGGCTGCGCTGCACCCAGTCCCTACAGCTGCCTCTGCCGTGTAGTACCTGCCCTTATCCTGCTCCCCCTCGTCCCCCTCCTCTCCAGCGCCACCTCGTCCTCTTCACTAAGCTGGGCTTCTTCGCCGCTTCCCCCGACATTGTCCCCAACCCGAACATCTACCGTGCTAATGCTCGCATTCTCACCGCCCCCGTCACCTGCCGGCTGGGGCAGCGGGGCACCGCTTGTATTCATGCCGGCCTGAATAAGCAGTTGGCCAGGTTCCGGCGGCACCGCAGGTGCGGGCTTTGGCAGTCGCGGCGCCCGCGGCGCGAAGCTCAGCAGTCCGCAGGGGTGGCGCTTCGCGTCCTCGAGCTGCCGCGCCACCTCCGCCGAGGTATCGACATTAGGGTGCGGGTGCAGGCCCAGGCTCCGCGCAGCCGACATCAGCAGCCGATCCAGGAAGCTGACGACGCGGCCGGTCCTGAGGGCGGGTCCAAACGAATGCACCACCTCATACGGTGCCACGTGCAAGGAAAGTACGGTCCATCTATGGCAGGAGCCGTGCAGGAAGGCACAACCAACGGTCAAATGTCTACTTTCGAGTGCAAAGGCAGGACCAAGTGACCAGACCAGACACGGCCAGGTTGGCTGGCCGAAATAACGCGATGGCGTGTAGCCCTGCGTGTTGTCGCTCCTCCTCTCCAAGCTGCCGTACCCTCGGGTCACGCGTGGAGTCCTAACCAAGCACGGCATGCGATGCGCGGGAAGGTCACGGCGCATGCTGCCCCGTAGCAGAGAGGCCCCAGGCCCCCAGTACCGTACGTAGGCTCTGCCCTCCGCCCGTGTGCACCTACACCCGAGGGGAACCACATGCCTCCTCCACCTCCGCGCCCTAGCCCCGGCTCGCCTGTATAGCTGCCTGTCCGGCTCCTGCAGCGGCAGCACCTCGGCCAGCAGCTTCTCGTTGCGGCAGCCCTCAGCGTCCACGCTGAAGTTCAAGTTCTTGGACACATCGTGCGAAGGCCGCACATGCACCTGCAAATAGGCACCGGCACCGTAGGCTGGGGTTTGGTGGCGCGCAGCACGCGTGTTGAATGTACGGCACTGTACAGCACCGAACACCAGGCTCCGCCAGGCCAGGCATAACGAGTCTCAAAGCATGTGGCTTGTACTTTTTCCGTTTACGGGGCGTGTGGCTTGCCCCGTAAACGACATGCCCCTACACGGAGCAAACACATGCCCCGCGGCTATGGTACTGGGAAGACGAACTATGTCAGGTCGGAAGGTCGTCTCCGTCGAACGCGTTATATATGCGTTCCCTCCCTCCCAGCCGATGCAGCTCGCACCCAGTGGTCGCCTCCGATCTGTATCCCCCTCACCATATACCGCCCCGCCCATCTATCGGCCCCCTGTGCAGTCGACCGCCTCAGATCCAGCGCAACTTCACCTCTGCCAGCGTGTTGCTCCACCCCAGCCCCTGCCGCATGATGACCTCAGTCGCCTCGCTCCCCGCGTCCAGGTCCAGGACAAGGTCGAAGGTGAGCAGCTGCCGCCGGGCCAGGCCCACGTGTTCGGAGCCCAGCGTCCCGGGCGGCGTGTGGAAGCCCGCCTCACCGAGGAAGGACCTGCGGTGCGGACACTGCTTTTGCATGGGATGGCGGGCAGGAGCTTGGGATAGGCTGCCTCCTGCGGCGCGCTGAAGAGCAGGGGGCTCAAAACACGTGCAAACGGAGCCGCCAGCCCAGCTCTGGAAAGTATGTTTGGAAAGCCTTTGGGCCTTGGGCCGTTCAGATGTGCCTCGGCTCAGTTCCCTGCATGCGTTCGCCGCCTCTGAGTACACCATATCCGGTACGTCGGTCTGCCCACCTGACGTTGAAGTTGTCAATGACGGGCGGCGCCACGTCCCGCCAGACCGTCAGGTTATTAGAGCAGAACAAGCGGTTTAATAGGTCGCGCGGGCGGCCCTTGCTGCGCACTGCACGGCTGAAGTGCGCCAACAAGAAGTGCATGTGGGACACCAGGCGCTTGTCGGGGCTCCTGCGGCCACGCAGACGAATGGCGCAGGTCGTGGGCAAGGGCCTAAAGAAGGCCCGAGCACGGGATACGCCGTAATATGTTGCGTGCTGCTCTTTGCGGCGTGAGGGGTCAGTCCAGGCGCATGTATCCCCTCCTTTTCAACCACAACGGATCCACCCTCTGCTCCGTTGTCGTAAGGCCTTTGCTTGGCCCCTCCTATGGAAGCCACCGGGTGGTGACCACGTCGCCAGACCAGGCGCCGCCAGGCACCCGCCGCGGAGTGTTGAAACCCCTGACCCTCCTGCCCCATGCACCAGAGCCCCTCCTCAAGCTGCCCCAGCGTCCTTTCCATGGTAATGGCCGATATGGATGCGCCTCCCCACCGCCCCTTGGCACCCACCGCAAGGTGACCACGTTGACTAGCTGCGCGCACACGTGCGCCGCGTGCATGCCGCCCAGCCCTCCGTGCAGGGTGTACTCGTTGGACACGTACTGCAGGCCGCGGGAGGAGATGGCCTCCAGCCGCTCCTCGCACGTCTGGACGTCCGTATCGCGGCGCGGCTTGCCCCACAGGGACCAACTGCGTGCATACGCCATGCGAAGGTTTGTGTCCAAATCCGAGAACGGCCACCTGAAGTCTAGCAGGCTTCTGCACGATCGTTTGCAAGCCTGGAAACGCCTGCTGCCCATGCCCAGCGCCTCCATGCGACAGCCCGGCACTTCACGTCGACAAACGACCGTGCACTGGCCCCGATGGGCGCATCACGCGCTCCTTGCACAGCACATGCTTGCCAAGGGGCTTGGAAGTCAGGGTGCGAGTGCATTGCCGTGGGAGCCTCCCTTCCCTGTCGCTTGGGACTCACAACATCCGGACCCCGAGGGTATAGCCCGACAGCGCGGTCCGATTCATCCAGTGGGGGAAGTCAGCCAGGTAGGGCGGCTGGCCCAGACCGGCGGGCATGTGGCACTTGCTCATGTCTGCGGTTCAAGACGGGCAAGAAGCAGGGCGGGTTCGGGACCCTCAGGAGAGGTCCATGTACATGAGGCTCTGAGAAACGCGGGCCGCAGTATGTGGGTAGCTTAGGGCCCATCCAGGAGTGAACTCGCTGACCACGTGCCGCCTGGCCCAACACCGGGCCCAGGCGAGCACCGAACCCACAGTGGTGGCCCCCTGGCAGACCCCCTCCGGACAGACCACTCACGTGCCGCCGCGCTGAAGCTGGTGCCGCCACTCTTGCTGATATGCAGGTGCTGCATCATGCCCTGCTGTACAACGCGGCGGACGTGGACCCTGTACAACTGTGTACGCGACCATGAGGGCCAGGGTTTGTCAAGAGGTGAAGAATCTATGTAAAGCTTGTAACGACACGCACGGACAAGCGATGGTTCACAAGACGGCTTGGAAGGACATTATGAGGCCACAAAATGGTACCAATCAGCCACGGAACGGTCCCAGGCTGTGCCTCCCTACCCGGGCGCTGGCCCTCTTCGGACGTACCGACGTGCACCACACCGGCAGCCTTACCTCCTTGACAACGTCAGCAAGGACAGCACCCTCGTCCCCGAGCTTCTGTTCTGGCTGCTGACGCGCTAGCCAAAGCAGCACGACGCGCGCCAGGATGAGCCTCCGCGCCAGGATGGTGAGGACCGGGTGGCTTCCCGCCAGCTGCTCCACCGCCGGCAAGGCATCCCGTGCAGACCGCAATGCCGCTCCCAGTGACGCATTGTCCCGTGACGGTCGCGCAATCAAGGGGCCGAGCTGCGGCAAGCGATGGGCGCCGGGCGACGACGCGTTCGCGCGCTCGGCGACTAGCCTCGAGCTGGCCTCAAGGATCACGCCCAGCTCGTCTCTCAGAAGCTTAGTGTCATTGAACTTGTGTACGTGGGCTGCTAGGGCGTCGAGCAGTGACACAGCTTGCAGCTGAGAGGCGCTCAACAGAAAAGTAATAAGTATAATGCTGATCATGAATGCATTCTGCAATGCAGATGCGCTTAGCACTGCTAGGCCGACAGGCCGACAGGCAGGCCGTAGTGGGACTGGGGAATTCAAACAGTCACACGGCGACCAGCCCGCTGTCTCTGCTGCGACTGCATACAACTCACAAAGGTTAATGAGGTGGATGTGTGAGGGAGGAGTCGCGGGCGATTGCGCTGGCCCTGGCCCGGCGGTTGCGCCGTGAAGTTGCACCCTGGCCGCACCCTCACCCTCACCCAGAGCTTATGCCCACGTGCGGTCACAGGCTTTGTCCTACCGGCTGCCTAAACCAACATACCGGCATGCTGTGCGGATCTTAGCGAGAAAAGCGGTTGGAAAGACCACGCAGCCACCCCCCCGCCTCCCCCGCTCGCCCCCCGCCTTCCGTGCACATGCCCCGGACTGGGCCGGGGCATGCGCCCGACTCAAAAAAAATCGGGGGCAGGCTGGGTATACAAGTACAACGGCGTGGGCTGCCGCAGCTCTCGCTTCAAAGAAGGGACAATATGACTACGGAACTTTCCAGCACCACGCCCCTCAATGTGGAAACGCCCTAACAAGCTTCGGTCCTCAGCAGGGCAGGCGGTTGGCGATGCGCGTTCTAGGCAACCTGGGACTAAGCGCCAATGTGCGGCACGGGGGCCCACGGATCGCCGCTTTGCGACGGCCGCGACCCGTGATGCTATTATGCAAGGTCGGTGCATTCCTTGTCTCAGTTTACAACATACGCAAAGGTGCCATGTGCTAATTTGCGCTTGTCTTTTCGGGTTCTGAGCCTAACGGCTAATCAGAACTCTTAAGGGTGTTTTACCCTTTCTGCTAAGGCGGGTCGGGAGCCAGTCGGCTCGTGTGGCCTGCAATCCCTCTCTGGGGGAGCCTGTAATCTGTAATTTATGCGGCGTGTCGGCGACCTGTGAAAGCCGGACTTCGCCTGACTTGGACAGATAACGCGTGGTTTCGCCTCATGACATCGGCAAGAGGCCTTCCCGCGCTCATTCTCCCCGTGCCGCAATGGTGCTTTCGCACACATCCATCGTTTGTCAATATCCTCTCTGTCTGGTGTCCCGCCCCGATGGCCAAAGCGCCGATCCGCGCGTCCGGACTCTCCTCCTGAGCGAAAGTAGCGCAATCTTCAAACCCTTGGTCTTCGGCCCGCTGAGTCCAAGAGGCGGATCCTTCAGCCTGGGACCGCAGCTGCAGCTGCGCCATGCCTCCATGCGCTGACAGCAGGTGGCGCCAGCCGCTCCCTACATACAGCTTACACGTCCGTCAAAGCCGCGGGGGGGGGGAGGCATGGACGAAATGCGAGTGGTGGGGTGGGGTAAAGGGTCATGATTGCCGTCTCTACCTCGCTTCAGCGCCTGGCGCCGAAGCATGGCGTGCCTTGTGTCCCAGGCAGCCTGCAAATAGGCTGCCAACTCAGCAGGTGGGGCGTCCTTCATAATCGTTATCATGACCCGGCGCTTGAACTGCAATGTGCCTTCAAATTGGTCGCGAAGGTGCTGATAGCACGGGCACTCACAAAACACATGCAGCTCGTCATCCATCGGCGTGGTGGCATCACCGCACACCTTGCATGTCCGCTCGCACCTCGCCCGCCCTGCCCGCCCGTTGGGGCGGTTGACTTCCGTCTCCCTTTTATTTTTAACCCAACCGGAACCGCGTGAGCGTCTGGTGCAGGCTAGGCGCCATCACAGTTGCGCCGTGCACCATTCATTGCACATATGGGCAAAGTTTAACCCCGGCCTCTCCGCAGGGAAACTCGCGGGGCGCACCATTCATATGCGGCAACCGCCACCACGCGTCTAGCCTGTCCGCGTACGAGCCCAACTCTTTCGAAATAGGTACATTGAAGTTAGCAACGTACGATGTCTGAGCGTTGGTCACTAGCCCTTCGGGTGCCTTCACTCCAGCGTCAGCCAGAAACCGCAGCACACCAGCCGACCAACAGTCGGCCATACCCTTCTCGATCGCCATCTTCAGGTCTGCCACGAAAGTTTGATGGCACAGCGTGCCCGGGCGTTCAGTGAGGCCGTTCCAGAAGCGCAAGACCAATGTAGCCCAATGGTACTGCAGTGGTCGTTACGCTAACTCCCGCGCATGGGTGGGACATCGTGCCCTGACAACGGCTCGCATGTAGGCCCGCTGCTCCTCAACCATTACGTTTGTCACAGCACTCTCAAACGTCATGTTGATGAAGTCCGGGCCCCAAACCTGGGCTCCGTACGAGAAAACAGGTACCACCAACGACCAGCAAGAGGTCCAGGCGGATCCGTAAGCACAGCCCCGCGGCCGGCAGGCCCTACACCAGCGACGCAACCCCATGCGCAGCGGCATATGAGCCGCACACCCGGGCGATGTACTTTACAGAGGGCTGGGCGGCGAAGCGGCTCGGCGCGTGTGGGACTGTGTCCATGGTGGCGGGCCGGCACATGGAGTCTGGCGCTGCGGATGGCTCCGCGGACACGGCCCGCTTTCGCGGCATCACAGCGCTGGCGGCCGACCTCGAGGGAAGGCTGAATGTGGCGGACCAGGACTCCCTCCGCCGGTTGCAGGTGGCCCCGCCGTCGCTGCCACCTGGAGATGGCAGCAGCACCCCATTTGCCGCTACGGGTGAGGCGCTGCACGCCCGCCATGATCGTCGTCCCTGGACCGGCCTCGCCATGTACCCCGCCGCGCCACCGGCTGCCTGCTCGCCACCACCGCCACCGCACTCAACAAGATGAAGCTGCCGCCGCCGCCGGCGATGGAGTCGGCGGTGCAGGCGGCGAAGGGAGGCCGAGGCGGCGGCGGCGACGGCAGCGGCTCGCTCCCAACAGATGTCATACCGCTGCTTGTGTGCGGGATGAAACGTGCTCTCCGCCCAGACGGGAGCTGGAAGACGGAGTGCTTTCTGAACATCAGGGGCGTGGCGGTGGATGCGCGCAGTGGCGTGGCCTGGCAACCGAACGCCTCCCGCCTCTGCTCCGTCGACGTGTGCACCGGCGCTGCCACAATGCTCCTTGCTGACTTGCCTCAGTACTCCCGGGCCCCGACCGCGTTGCCCAGAGGGCACCTGGCCGTGTGCAGGACGGAGAACGATGGCTGCATCCACCTGCTCGACTTGGGCCTGGAGCCGCCGCCTCATGAGCCCCCGAGTTGCGGGAGCAGCACGCACAGCCGTCCGTGCGGCCCACTGCGCCGGCTGGGACACACCCTGGTGGCGGCGGCGGTGGCCCCAGCGTCCCTCCGGCGCCTTCGCTGATGATGCTGCGAGGCGCGGATCCCGACCTGTACGGCAATCACGACCTGACCACTGATGTGACGGTGGTGGTTTCGTGGGGCTCCGAGCTCCCGGTCCGCTTTACCGCTCACAGGGCCGTGCTGGCGGCTGTGTCAGAGTACTTCAGGATGCGCTTCTTCAATGCGGAGGTGGCCGCGCCGCCACAGGCAGCGGCGGTGGAGGCGGAGGCAGCGGCGGAGGCGTTGCCAGCGGCAGCGAAAATGACAGCGGCAGGCTCGAGGTGGTGCTCACCGACACCAATCCCGCAGCGTTCGCCGCATTCGGCCGATAATGCTACCGCGCCCTTTCGGCGGAGGTGCCGGACGCAAAGGCACCAGGTTGGCCGTGGACCTCCTGCCCGGTACGCCGCCGCTGCTGCTGCAAGCTGTGGCGGAGCTGGCCGACCGGCTGCTGGCACCGGTACCGGAGCTGGCGGCTCCTGTCAGGAGCGGGCGGTTGAGCTGCTGATGTGGGCGGAGGGCCGCGGGCCCACCGTTTGGTAGCCTGCGGGAGGGGCTTCGGGCCTTCATGATGCAGCACGCCTGTGTCATGGTGGACGCGGCATCGGAGAGCCTGGAGCGGCTGGCGGTGGGCTGCCCCAAGCTGATGGTTGAGGTGTACAAGGCGGCGGGGAAGGCCGGGCGACGATGAGCAGGTGGAGCGAGGCTGTGACAAGTGGTTGAATGGGCTGCGGCCGAAGGCCCTTACCCTGCGGGTATGTCGGATCGGTGTTAGCACCTGGATTACCGATTGACACTCAGTACTGCCTAATGTAAGAGCACAGCGCACAGTCAGCATAATGCTGGGCATGGAGAGGGTTCGAGTGAGCATACGTGTGCTACTGACGCCAAGTCGGTGCGCCACGGTGCACTAATCTTTCGTGCCCTGGGCCTCACACCTAACACAGAGGTTGTTTCACCCACAATGCTATGGCGCGTCGGGATCCAATCGGCTCATGCGGCCTGCAGCCCCAAATATGGTGAGCCTGTAATCTGTATCACGGGGCGCTCCATGTTTGTTGAAACATCAAGTGCATCGTTGATTTCGCCGAAGAGAGCCAGGTGGATGCCGCTCCCACGGATTGGGGCGGGGCAGTGACCGGGCAAATATATTGCATGCGTGTTTAGGCGCAAACTCATACAAGCCGGAAGCCCAAAGCGCAGCCAGGAACCCAAACTTGGGTTACATCCATATGGACGCTCCCTGCTGTGGCCTTGCGTCCTTGCGACGACAATTGCACCATGGCTGGCGCTGTTGGCCACAGCACATCGGCAGCAGCGCCCGTCCAGAAACAAGCTGCACAGACAGGAAGCCCACAAAGTCGCAGTCTTATGCTAACAGGGCGTCCTGCCAGCACCCCTGTACGGTACTGCCAAAAAGCAGCACATGACGGTCCGCTAACACACTACACCGCTCCATCAATGCACCAGTAGGGCCTTCCGTGCACCCAGGCATACCAACACGAGGTGGGCCTAATCAACCGCAGAGGCAGAAGTCCACCGCAGAGGCAGAAGTCCACCGCAGAGGCAGAAGTCCTTCGCTGATGGTCTTGAACCGTAAAGTCAGACTAATAATCGGATAAAAGAAAGCATCTGTCATGTTGGCGCCCATAGTCCGGCAACGCTTACGTGACAAGGCCAGGCCTGGCTCCCTGCTCATTCCCTGAATGCAGACCCAACCCTTCTGCCGGCCGCGCGCCGCACAAAAGAGGGGCGTCCATCGCACGCTTTCTTACAGCATTCCACACCTCGCATAAGGCGGGCCCCAGCGCATCGTGCACACCAGACACCTACGACAGGGAACAACGACCAAGCCTTGACGGCCCCTGACCCCAACCTGCCAGCTGCAGCGCCATCGTAAGGCGTTCCCCGCATCACCAGCGCATGTCCGATCCCGGTTTCGCAAACGCAAGATGCGGAGATCCATTGCATCATGTCATCATTTACTTTCCCATAGCCTAGATGCCAATGCAGCTAATAGTGCCGGTAATGCGCCCCGCGCCCCTATCCGCAACTTGCATGAAGTCCCACCCCGGCGGACGCTCCTAGGCCACTTAGGCGGTGGCGGCGTGACGCGAACCCACCTAAGCGACCTACTAGAAGCCCAGAGCGTCCGCCACAGCCGACTTGACTATGTCTGACACGCCCGACCGCCGCGCCTTGATGGCCCGCCGCTGCTGGCAGCCGTGAGCCGGCTGCACGTGGTTGGAGCCGGCGTCCTGGCGGAGCGGGCGACACGGGTTGAGCAGGTCAGCATGCGGACGACAAGAGATAAGCAACGGGGAAAGGCTGCGTGCTGAGGCCAGAGAGAGCATGTTACAGCATCCTCCAACGGACACCCCCGCGCTTCCCGACGCCTGCGTCGCCTGCGGTTTCGCAAACACGCCAGCAACCACGCGTCACAAACCTGCCCGCACTCCGCCATCGCGGCCGCGCCGACCGGCCCGTGCCGCGCATCGCTGTCCATGGAGCCCGTGGAGCAGGACATAGGGTGGCCGCTGCTGCCGGTGCGGCTGCCCACGCACATGCCCGCCCCCACGCCCATGTGGCCCATGCTGCCCACGTGGGGCAGCGCATAGCCCTCTCCGGGGTTGGCGGCCAAGCCGCCGGCGGAAGCGCCAGGCGGCCCGTTGTCTCCGCCGGCATCGCCGCCGCTGATCACGCCGCACCCGATGTGGAACGGCTGTGGCTGTGGCGCGAAGAAGTGCTGCTGCTGCGGGCCCAGCTGCAGCAGCTGCTGCTGCGGCAACTGGGAAAGCTGCGTGGGCGCCAAGCATACCCGTTTCGCCACGGTGTCTGCGCCACGGCATTGCGCGCCGTATCCTTGGCTGTACGGCAGGTCATGGCCCTGCGGCGGGATGGGCGGCAGGCCATGCGCACCGCCACCGCCGGCGCCGTGCGGCGGCTGCGCTTCGTGGCCATGCCCCTGGCCGGCTCCCAGCGGCATCGCCGACAGCTGCTCCGCCACCACATCCACGTCCGGTTCCCTCCGCTTGCTGCCGCAGCGAGGTGATATGCTGGCCATGAAGCTCATCATCGCCAGCGCGCTGGCGTCCAGGTTCAGGTCGGGCCCGTGGTAACTGCCGCCGACACCGCCGCCGCCGCTGCCGGAGGCAAAGAGCCCACACGAAGGGTCGGCGCCGGAGGAGGCCCGCCGTGAGAGCATGTCGGCAGCGCCCGCGGCGATGCTGTTGCGGCGGCGCGAGGAACGCATGTCGTCCACAAACTCGTCCAGCAGCACGGCCCAGGCACCCGCCGTGTCGTAGTTGGACAGGTCCTCGTGGATTGTGCGGCTGAAGTCTAGCACCTACAGCGCCAAGAAGCATGCAAGAAACACGGCTTTGATAGAGTCGCAGATGGCCCCCGGCAGCACCGCGCATCCGTGCCGCACCATTTGGGGATAAGAGCATCTGCGGGCCCATTCCTGCTTGCGACGGCAGCGCCCCGTAGCGCCCAGTGCGCATACGCCTTAATCTCGCCGCTCGTGGCACTGCGCTGGCGCTGACAAGCCCTCAACCGTTCCAGCGCTTCCTTATCTAATCCCAACCGGTTAGCAGCGGGGTGATGATGGGAGATAGGGAGGCCTCTCTCCACTGAGGAGGCTTTCAACGACCCCGAACCCTCGCACCTGCCGCCAGGTGTCCTCCGTCACCACGCGGGACTGGCTGGCGGCTGCGAAGGCGCACCAGCGGTCCAGCAGGCGGAAGCGCCCGGGCAGCAGCAGCCGCCACGCAGCTACGGCCAGGTCCATCTGCGAACGGGCGGGTGTGAGGTTCGCAAAGAGGGCGTAGGCAAGCTACAGGATAAACGTAGGGATGCGCGAGGCTGCCGAGATCCCAACGCGGTGGCTTGCGTACAATCGGGCTGCAGCGAGTACGGGTAGTCCTCCCGAGCGGACATCATTCTGCCCGTATGTAATCAGGCCTGAGGCCTACCGGTATGTTGCGCTTTCCAGGTTCCCGGCAAATGTAATGAATGAAGCGGTAAAACTTGCCAAACGGGTCAGGCGGCATGTCCTGCGCCAATACACGGTCACCGAGTCAGGGCACATAAAGGGTTAATGGGCAGGTTCCGTACGGGCGATGTTCCGGAACTGACTTACCTGCCACGCTATCTGTGCCTGATACTGCGTCACTGTGTTGAAAGCGTTCGCGCTGCACACATGATGAGGGGACGAGGGAAGGAAAGGCGCCTTATGCCCCGCGTGTGTGTTTCGGCGCGTGGCTCGCACACCACTCACCCGAAGAGTCCCCGCTTCTGCCACTGCTCCTGCAGGGCCTGGAGCTTTGTTTTGCAGATATCCCACGAACTGGCCTCGGCAGTAAGAACCTCTGCATGGCAGGCCCTCGTGAGGTGAGGTGCTGGGCACTTAGACGTCTGCACACCCTACCGCTGAATGCTACAAACGTTTCGTGCAGAAATAAAAGAGTCCCATCGCTTGTCGCCATGGTTTGGTTCAGTTATGTCGACAAGCGCTCATGGCGAAAGCGCTAAAGCGTGCTTGATGTCAACCAAATTGCAGGTATGAAGCTACATGGAGTGGATATTGTATAGGAAATAGCGATACGAGGGGAACGGGGGTATGCTCAAATTGACCGTGTCCAGCTTTCGAGTGGGGATTAGCGCAAAGGCGACACAATATCGAACAACTGTGTCAATTGCGCAGTGTAGGCACTGCACCCCACCGAAATGCGTACGGCAGCGTGGAGGAGAGGTGTGTTTTAGTAGTGTATCAGGTCAGCATGCGGCTGCTGAAGCGGGGTTGCATCCCGTTGGCCTTCTGCAATGTTACAGAGCAACTCGGAACCTGCGTATCCCTCCGCAACCCACTCATGCCAGCATCAGCCATGCGGTGGCCGACTTGCCGCCGCCCACCTCGCGCCATCAGGTTTGACCTACACGCCAACATAAAATACAGGTCTCAAGAGGCGAAGAAGAGCCGCACCGAACATACCCTTGGACACGACAACGACACGCTCTTCACCAGCCTCCAGAACCCGGCAATACGAGTGCAGCACCCATCACGGACGTCAGCAGTCAGCAGCTCGAACGGGTGGCAACATCATATAGGATAGTCAGACATACATAAAGGCACGCATTGAGTTGAGTTTGCGCTCTTATGTTCTTAGGGACGTCATTTGTGTGGGCGCGTACTTACGGCAAGTAACACGCGCCACTTGGCACAACAGCGCACCAGGCGAGACGCCTGCCCCATAGCAATGTCCACCAAACGTGCGCCCAACAGCAAAGACTCCATGCGCCTACACACACAAGATCTCGATCAACCAATTGGCAAAATCAAGGATTACAAGCCAGCAAGCCTGCCCAAAAGTACATTCAAGGGAAGGTTTCCTTAAGCGTCCCTAGCTCTCACGCATACTCTAAAGATACGTACGGTCGGAGCTGTTTGGCAATCGCTGCCAAAGCCCGCCGGAATGCCCACACCTCGCCAACACCCCGACGGGAAAACGCCTTGCACATGGGCTCGGGACAACACTCTGGTGGATGCACCTCCAGTACAGCAATCTACGTTTTGGCCCCATGTGGTTATTCGGATGAATTGCCGGCAAAGATATATTTGTGCCGCTTGCAGCATAACGCCCAAGCTTTAGGGCTGGGGATGCACGGCGGCAGGGCCTCCTGTTCGCCCGCACCCTTCTGCGTGCGGCTACCGTACCCAGGGCCGCACCAGGGCCTCAAGCATCTGTGCAATTTCCCTTGCCAGAAGCTACCGTGTGAATTCAGCGCACTCTTGCGCTCCAGAATGCGGGTATCATCCCCTCGATGAAGTAGTAAGCATCAAATACCATACATCCTCGGCGGAGTTGCATCAGACCCTCGATGCAATACCCGTACACTCGGCGGAGTTGCATCAGACCCTCGATGCAATACCCGTACACTGAGCCCCGCTGCAGGTGGCAACCCACATCAACTCAGCCAAAAGAACAACCTTTCCCATCCGCATCACACTCCACAACAGCCAAACGACAACGTAGCTGCTTTACTCGCACCTCCCTCGCCACGCCGCTCCTACGTCGCGCTGGCGGGAGCGCCACCTGCCGATCATAAGGGGCGCGCCCGGCCGAGCTGCTGCCAGCGCGGAACGCTCTGGTCGGCGGGGTCCGGGCCGCGGTAGGTGGCGTCCCAGGCGCCGTGCAGGCTGACCGGAAGGCGATGCGGCAGGTGGATGGTCGCCAGCGGGCCCGCCGACAGCGCCTCCGCGTCAAAGATGTGGAAGTCGGCCCTGCCAGTATCCGCGTTGTGCACCCCCACGAGCAGCCAGCCGTCGCCCTCGCGCGTCGAGCCCGGGCGCGGCACGAACATGGGCTCGCCGGGGAAGGTCCGGTCGCCGAGGTACCATTCGTCCACCGCCACGCCGGCTACCGCACCGACTGCGGCCCCACGCTCGGCACCGGGCGCCGGGCGCGGCGGCTCAAGCTGCCCCTGGCCTTCGCCCCGCCCGCCGTTCCCGTTGGCACTGCTGCGGGAGGGGACTCCAACGGAGGGGTCGGTCTCCACCCGAATGATGGACTGGGCGGGTCCCCAGAGGACGGAGTGGTCGTACGCGTCGGCGATATACCAGTTGACGCGATGCGGCCGGCCCATGACCCGCGGGTCGGTCATGGGGAACTCGACGGTCCGGCGCAGCAGCTTGTGGCGCTCCACGCGGCCGGTGCGCAGGTCACACGTCAGGCGCGACAGCTGCTGACGGGCGCCGCCTGAGGAGAGGGAAGGAGAGGAAGGAGGGTTGGCGGGAAAAGCGGCGGCCAGTGAATGCGGCCAGCAGCTTGTCAGCACCAGTCCCACAACCGTTGTTGTTGCCCGTTTGCACATCCGCTGGACAGCACACTGAACACCAAGCATATGTCCATGACCTATCGCACTGATGAGAGATATAGCAGCAAGCCTCAGGCGCCGCGAGGAGCCGTGCGCTCCCCACAGCTCAAGCGGTGTTCCGGCTTACCAACGAACTCCCGGAGCCCCTCGGTCGACTCCTTATCAAAGATTCCCAGGTCAAAGGAGATGTCGTCCCACGCCACCGTGTCCAGCACCAGCACGCTCCCCCCATCCACCTCGTAGCCGTTGACATTGTGAAACACGAAGAACGGGTCCGCCGTGAGCACGCGCGGCTCCAGAGCTGCAGACATCGTGTGGGCGTATGCGCGTCAGGGGCTGGGTAAGCACACACCGCCGCATGCAAGAGCTCGGTACAACGCCTCCCATCAAGCACCCCATGAGGGTCGCCGGACCGTTGTCTCCCCTGGAGCCCGCAGCCCGCCCACTGCGCCGCGACAGGCCCCGGTACACCTGAGCGCTGACCGACAGCTGCCGGGCGGCGCACCTTTCTTGCTGGGGCGGCCGGGTCGCGGGAACAGCAGGATGCGCGTGGGCTTGCTGCTGTCGAACACCATGCACTCGGCGATGGAGCAACGGCCCAGCAGGTACTGAGGGAGGTTGCAAGACGAGCAGCGATTCAGGACCTTGGCTTGCGCCCGCCAACACCATTTCCTTGTTGCCACGAGGCGGTGTCAGGTCGGGACTGCACTGAAGCTGCTATACAAGTGCAAGACAGCCGACACCCCGTGAACCCGTTTCAACAAGTACTTCGGCAGGGGGGTGGGTGAAGGGAAAAGAGAATAAACAACGACGAGCTGGGCGCTACCAGCGTAAGTCCCGTCCAGGGGGGGCTGCCCCACCGCGCACCTGCGTCGCAAACTTGATGGGGTGCATCTTGATGGGGCCCAGCACCAGCGCGTACCAGTGCTCCGTGACGAGCATGTCGTGGATCAGCGCGATGTCAACACCCTGATAGGCACAGCGACATAGAAAGTGGGGACCAGTCAGAGGGAATGCGCATTGTACAAACGGTAGCCCTGCAGGATACATGCTCGCAAGCACAATCGGGCCCGCGGCAAGCAAAAGCAGACTCGCAATAGAAGAGGCAACGCAAGGCCGTCGACGCACCGGCAGCGTGTGCTCCGTCTCGTGCAGCAGCGCCCCCGACTCGTCAAGCTCGTAGAACACCGCTTTGGCGCCGCCAAAGCCGAACTCATTGGAGAACGCCACCAGCCGCCGGCTAGACCCGCCCGCCGCCGAAGCCGTCTGCCCCGACCCAGGCTTTGCGGCAGCAGCACCTGAAGCGTGAGCAGTGGTCGCAGTTGTTGGCCCATAGGCTGCGGCCGCAGCGGGCGGCTGGTGCTGGTGGTGCTCCTGCACGATGCGGTAGTGTGCCCCGAAGGTGTTGCTGTGGAGCTTGCCGCCCATGCGCGTCTCCCGGAGCGTATCGAGGGTCGTGGGGTCCATCAGGTACGGCAGTCCCGCCTGTGGTGAGGCGGTGGCGTATTGGTAAGGAACAAGAATCAGCGCGCGACTCATGGAAGTTAGCCACTTAGGGACAAGGATGCATCATGTAAACCGCAGTGCGCATCATGCCTTCCTTTGCAGGGCATTGAGGCCGGCACACCAGCGGGAAGTGTGCCACGAGGGCACGCGGGCTGTGGTGTTCTCGGCCAGCAAGGAGTGCGGCTGGCATGAGAGTTTACATCCTGCCACATGGGAACTGGCAATGCTAGAATACCACATTCGGTAAGCATCGCCGAATGGTTGAGGCGCATCCGCAACTAATACATTCAAGGATGCTGTCCACATGGTGATGGCCACGTTCTGACCGCCGTAGGGGCTTACCTCCCAGAGAGCAAAGAGCTGTCCGGCCCAGGGCAAGACCCCGGTGTTGGCCACGTTTTTGAAGTCCAGGTCGAAGGGATTGAAGGCCCCGCTGCCGTCCACCGCGCCACGGGTGAAGCTATTGCGGAAGAGAGGCCGACCCGCAGCCTGAAGGGGTAACCACCCGCGAAAGCTGAAGATGCCGCACCTTCAAGGTATGCGCGGCAGCTTGTAATCATGCCACATACCAGGAAGGCGCATGCAACAGGACAACTTGACTCATGAATTGGTTGGACTAACAGGATCGAAGCCGGCCGACCTGCGGTTGCTTCACGCAAGAAACTCATGGCGCCCGCCCGCACCTGCTCGGCCAGGAAGCCCTTGGTGCGCACGAAGCGATTCCGAAAATATGCCTTGCCGTTCGTAAAGGCTATGCTGAATACCATGCCGTCGCCGTCAAGTGTGTGTCGGCGGTAGCGCGGGTTGGTCACTTGCAGGCCGGGGCCGTTGCGGTAGTAGGTCCCGCACAGCTCGGGAGGGATGGTGCCCGTCACCTGACGCCGTAACGCAAGTTGCAATTTATAAGACATGGCATCGCGTCGGCAATGGCACAGCGCGAGTATTTCCAGGAATGCATGGGAACAGCTGGAGGTGTTTTGCATAATCCCTGGGGGGTGGCCCCGACCCGCAGCCAGGGCCTCCGCGACTGCCCGCCCTTACCCAAGCGTCGTCGACCCAGTAGGCATACTCCTCCAAGAGCGATGAGAACATGGAACGGACATCGTTGAGCTGAGACACTGCACGCAGTATCGAGAGGTATCGGAAAGGGACAGCTGAAGGGGCGCCGAGGTGGTGGCCTCTGTATGACGCCGATACCCACCGACACCAACAGACCCCACCAACACCCACCTGTGACCGGCACTGTGTGTCGCTTCATTTTTTGGATTGGTGTCGCAGGACCAGGCGAGCTGGGTCCAGCCGTATGCCTACTCGCGCGGCGCTCCTCTTGCTCGATGTGCTCAGGCTGCGTTATGCCTACGACCGACGCCGCTGGCTGCGCTCTTGCCTGTGTTCGTATGTCGTTGGCCAGAGCTGCTCTCACTGCGCGGCGAGGACTGCAGGTTATCGCACTGCGCTTACAACGGCTCTTGTTGGCGGGTCGCAGCGGCAGATACCTAGAGTGCCAGCGCGTCCGAGACTGCGCCGCAGGCCGGTTCTGGCCGGTTGTGGCGCGCCCGACCTAAGCATTGCGACCCAATGACAGTGGTGCGTTTCCGGTACTATTTGGTCGTCTTGAGATGATAAGCAACTATGTGTTCAAGGTCAACATTTTACGGCACAATGAGAGCATAACGGCGGAAGAGCACAGCGTAACAAAATCCTGTACAAAATCCGAGAACAGTAATATGTCAGCCAGCAGCTTCCTCCTGATTTGTTTTCTTACTGCAGTTTAGCTTCATGCAGTAGATAACATATGCGACGCTGACCGACTGACCGACGCCCATCTCACTGCGAGTTTCGTCGTTGCCCCTTTGGACCTGGCTGTCTTCCGTCTCGCTCAAAGGTTCAGCCGCGGCATGTGATATTCAGATGTTCTCGTAGCTTTGCCAGGGTCCACCAGGGTCCTCACGCTCAAACCCTGTCGTCCGGGCACCCATGTCGTTAGCCGACGCCCTTAACGGAGTTCTTGCTCACGCGGTGGCAGCTTTGGAATATGAGGATAGGGGTGAAGCCCTGAATAGCCTCCACGCCTACAACAACGCTTGGACATCCTTATCCTACGCCCTTGATGTGCACGGCGGCGACTTCAACTGCCCGCTGCCCGCGCTCGTGAGGGAGACCTGTGCGGCTCTGCTGGAGACGTATAGCGCACGGTATGAGGTAAGCCCCTGAGGCTGATTGCACCGAACCTGGCGGCAAGGCAACCCTCAGAATAATGTCGGACTGGACGTACTTCCTTGGCGGCTGGCCACCCCGCACCTGTTGCCTCCGTCTCCCTTTTAAGGTCAGCCGTCCCCAACAGGCTCTTCGGATGTCACTTGCGGCAGGAACCGCCAGCCGTTCGGGAGAGGGTGGCTGTCCCAAGGCGTTCCCCCAGCGTGAAGTGGGTCGGCCGCCTTGCCGGGAGCCGCCTGGCCACGCAGGCTGCTCGGGTAGGCATATGTCCGGGTTACGGTTTCACGATGCAGGACCTTCCTGCGAGTATGCTATCTGGGTCGTGCACGGGTTCTCCGGTTGCTTGTATAGCGCAATACCCCGGACAACGCTGCAGAGGGCATGTGAGCGTTGTAGTTAGTTCAGACGACCTCGGTTGATTTCTAAACGCGAAGTGACACAAAGAGTACAGCAGCGGAGGTGCACCACAGCAAACGAGAACCGTATCGTGCACATGCGGCCAATACCCGTATGTTACTGCATTCTCCTGCCTCCCATTCTGGCCAGCCGCCCTTTCTCTCCACAATCCAGGGATGCGCAGCACCGGCGCTGACGAAACGGCGCTGTACGGGACCCACGACGACCGCGGCGACGAGGGCGCGGGGCCTCGCCGGGCCCCGCCAACGCCTACAGGTGGCGGCGGCAGCACGCGGCAAGGCAGTGGCACGGGACCGGACACCGCCGGAACCCCTACTGCGGATGCCAGCGACGCATGCGGTTCGGGGGCCGCGGCAGTGTGGACGGAGCAGATGAATGAGGTGCTGCAGCAATGCAGACGGCCCGTGCAGCCAGGGAAAGGGCTGGACGACCTGGCGGGCCTCGGGTGCGTCCCATTACATCGGAGGCGTCTGCAGCGGCATGCTGGCAAAACAGACGCCTTTCTAACTTTTGCATCAAAACTCCGATGATGTGCACATGAACACGTTGATGTCACACAGACACCCGAACCCACAACTCGGCCTTCGCTGTAACTTACTCATTCCAGGCTGGGTTTCGATCGAGGCACGGGAAGACGGGGGCCTCGGTGAAAGCACCAGGGTCATGCTCGATGGAAGATCGGTCTCCGATGGGCTATGGGAAACTGGAATCTATGCGCTCGCATGTAGACCCCCTCACGCCGAGACCAGCGCTGACCATCTGTTTCCGCTCCTGCGCCAGGTCGGTCAAGGAGGAGGTCCGCATGGCGCTACTGCTGCCCATGAGGATGCCCCACCTGTAAGTGGTACGGCATTGGCGCGGACCGTGCGGCACGCCGGCACCATTGTACAATTTAGCTGCCGCCGCTATGCGTGCACATGCCGTCGAATGAAGGCAAGATCAGCGTGGCTAGACTGAGGCAACCTGCTGCAGTATGCCGCGTATTCTGCTGCCTGACGTAGCGCTTATTCCCGTTCTGTCAATCCAGGTTCCAAGGCATACGGCAACCTCCACGAAACTTCCTGTTGTATGGCCCTCCCGGCACGGGCAAGGTACGGACTTTTTTGGCGCAGTGGATGGATGGCTGTGATGTGGGTTTGCTCACGGGAGTACTGCTAAGGATGTATCGGTTGGCTCCAGGAGAACTGCTCAGTCATCATATCTACCAGACAGTGAATCGGCATATGATGCTTCTATCCATCTCTTTGCATATCACTTCGTTCGTACTGCTCTTTCCTGTTGCCTTGGCCAGACCATGCTTGTAGAGCGGACGGCCGCCGAGGCCGGCACCACGCTGCTGAGCATGACGCCCGGGGTCATCCTCTCCAAGTGGTGCGTACGGAAACGGTGCAGAGCAGCGAACCAGCCCGCCATGTACACGCTGCTGCGCCGTCGCCCGAGCTTGCTGCGCGCAAGGCCGTGGTCACAATAGAATCGCCACCCGCATGTGTAAATGGGTTGGTTGCGATCCTGCCCTGCTTTTTGACTGGTGCAGGAGTGGCGAGAGCGAGAAGCAGCTACGGGCGGTGTTCGAGGTGGCGCGGGCGATGCAGCCCTGCATAATCTTTATGGTGAGACCCTGCCATGGGTCTTGCCCTCTCTCTGCATTACACGCTTAAAGCGCCGAGCTTGTTGCATCCTGTCAGTACGTGCCATATTTCTGCTTATCAGGGGTCGAATCGCGTTCTTGCCTCAGTAATGCTTAGTGTCCATAAGGTAGCTCTCGCTCCCTCTTCTCAGGACGAGGTGGACAGCCTCGCGCCGACCCGCGGGTCAGGGGACGACCCCGTGGCCCGCCGCCTGCTCAACGAGCTGCTGGTGCAAATGTCTGCCCTGGCCAGCGGGGAGGCAGGCAAGAGCGGGGCAGGGGTGTTTATCTTCGCGGCAACCAACCGCCTCGAGGCAAGTACCCATTGCATCTTCCAGGCTGAAGGCGGCGCACAAGCTTGCACTCCCTCGCCAACCCTTAAAATGACGCCAGCATTGTGAAGCTCGACAGGCCCTAGATCGACGTTCACATGGCCATAACCTACTCTGGACCTAGCCGCGCCTTGCTGTGCCGCAGGACTGTGACCCGGCGCTCCTCCGCCGCTTCGACCGGCGCATCATGGTGCCGCTACCCGACAGCGAGGCGCGCAACGCCTTCCTGATGGCGGTCCTGGCAGGCCCGGAGCTGGCAGGGCACGGACTGCGAGGCGAAGACGTCCAGCTGCTGGTGGACAGAACGGAGGGTGAGGCCGCCGCGCGTATGCGCACTGGTGGCGAGCTAGCTACACGCCTTTAATTTGCATGTTGGCCTTGCAGATAAGCATGTGGTCAACGGGTATGTGCACAACACAAGGTATCTTCGCTTGTCCGTGATCTGCTTCGGTATGTGAGATGCCGCTCACCTGACCTCTATGAAGCGCATGGACCCCGCGACCTCGATGCAGGGTACAGCGGCAGCGACCTGTCGCAGCTGTGCCGTGAGGCCGCCATGCAGCCGGTGCGGGAGCTGCTGCGCTGGGGGACCCAGTATATGCCCGGGTCGTCCGGGACTCGGCACGGCATCGCGCGAGGTGCAGCAAGCAGCAGCGGGCAGCCCCAGCAGCGAGAGGCTATGCGGCCGCTGGGGCTGCGGGACTTCGAACACGCACTGGCAGTCATCAAGCCGGCGCTGTCCGTGGAAGGGTAGTATGGATGTGAACGCTGTGCCGGAAGGGTAGCGTGGTAACAGCGGTGTCGAAAAGGGTATTGTGTGGGTGCGAATTTGAGGAGAGACTGTGCACGCCGTGCGTGACACTGGTGGAGACCGGTGTGTGAGCTGTAGGAAACTCTGGGTTTGCTAGGCGATCGTGGCGCAGGCGCGCAGCTGGGACCTGCCTGATTTCATGCCGAGATAGCCACCCTGTACCCTGAGGCATCATGGTCCATTTCAGGGTGTTTGCGTGGACCAACTGTACGCATGCTGTATGTACCGAATTTGCAAGCTCGCGCCGACGAGAGAAGCTTGCACCTGCGTGCTCAGTTCTTCAGCGCCTATTGCATGTGGTCTGTGGTGTCAGGCACGCGTGGCCACCCCTTAGCTCTGGCCCCAGTGTCTTAGCCGTGACCCCTGTAGTGAGTGTATGTCTACAGTACAATCCTGATTGTAGTGACGTGATACCATTGTGTGGCGAGTCAGTCGGGGGACTATCACAGAGAACCAGTCATGGCTGACTGGCGCACGTCGGATTGAAGTGTAGGGGAGGTTTCCGGGTGCTGGGTCCTCCTGGACGGGCTGTTCTAGGTACGGTGATGTACGGTATGAGGGAGCCAAGGCGGGGCAAGGCTATGCTGCTGTGGCGTTATTCGAGCTGTGTATTGTCCCCTGGCCCCCCCTGCATTTCGCTTCGGGATCTTGATGTGGTCAATGCGCTTCTACATACAGGCGCAACGCTTGTCACTGTAGCGCAATACAGTTGTGCGGCGATGCCCCATGAAGACAGCCCATGGACGGTCTTGCCAATGCAGCAACGGCGGCGCTGTCCAGTTGGCGACGTAGTATAACTTTAACTCCCGCATAACATGTAGAGCTGCCGCCAGGGGCAATTAGCCCCGTTTCTATGGGCTTCCTAGCGGTTCCTAGGCCCCCAAACCGTTTCCGGAGGCCCTAGGATCCGGCCTAGGAATGCACTTTTTGTTCCTAGCCTAGGAATTTTCCTAGGCGCCAAAAACCCCGCTAGGAAAATAGGAACGTTCCTAGGACGTTAGTCTGTTACTTCTGGAGCATCGCTGAGCCCGGTCGCTGCGTTCCGGTGTTGAACCAGGCGCGATCACCGCGCGTGCGGGTGCCTTCCTATGCAAGAACAATGTTCCGAGCCCAATTAGTAACAATACAGAGGCCTTCGATGGCGATTGGAGCTTACGTGACGTAGACTGCTGTGGACAGTGGACAGTGGCTGGCAAGCATGGACCCAACGCAGCTGCCCAACCGTGCCGAGACTCCATACGGGCAGCCGCACATGAGCTTTACGCACATGCTTATGCAGCAGACGCCTCAGCCGACCGCCCCTGGACACGCCGGGCTCGGTGGCGTAACTCCGCCACTTGGTTACGCCTTCCCGGGACTCGCGCCGGCCCGTATGGCAATACCCCCAGCGGGCGTTGCGTCCCCGTCGAGCAACTATTTTGGGTACGGACAACAGCAGCAGCAGCAATAGCAGCAAACCGTCGCCCCTCCATCTGCAGCAGAGCAAGCAAGGTCCCTACAACAGCTGCTTGCCCAAGGGGTACCGGTCGATCCCCGTACCCTGCACGAGCTCTTGGGCAGCTTGGCTTCCCAGCTGCCTCCCTTGCAGCCGCTACCGTATCCTAATCCGCCTACGGTGCACACGCCAGCTCCAACAGCGCCGGCTGCAAGTGTTGTTGCTGACGTGAAGCTCTGACCTGAACCGCATGTCGTCCCATGTGACCACCGACCCGAACGTTGGCTCAGTCCGCTGTCGCTTAGTGCGGTTGCTGGGATAGTACCGAGTGCGTTCAAGGGGCGGGAGGCCCAAGACGGACGGCGGGACCGTCGACTGGACTTGCGCCGCCGCGATGAGCAACGACTGAATAAGGATGCAAGTCACACAGATCATAGCCATTTGAAGAAGCAGCTTCTTCTTTAGCAACAGGAGAACGACGAGCTTTATGAGCACTGTTCGGTCGGGCATTTGGCGGAACCAAGGCGGACTTCTGAGGCCATAACAGGTTATGCTATTGCCTACATAGATTAGTCGTCTTACGCATGCAAACGGCTGGTTTCGCCGTGCGTATGGAAACGGGGGACCTAGGAATTCCTAGCGATTCCTAGGTACGGAGGCCGATTCCTAGGATGGTTTCGGATAGAAATGGGGCTATTGCGGCTGTTGTGCAGGTGCCCGCCAAAAAGCGGTTAGCCTGGATCCAAGGCTCAGCTTGAAATTGGGCTTGAACCCTACCATATGCGGTCTGCGGCATTGCAAGAGCAACCAATACTTTCGTCCTTCTTAGTATTTGACCAGGTCTGCAGTGCCGCGCTGCTTCAGTGACTTTCACGCACGCGGGCTGTTGCCGATCAACGAGAGGCCAGACAATTTGTGTGTGGAGGAGTATGCTGCTCAAGCCAGTCAGCCTGCGCTTGTCGCACCGCCCAGACCCGAAATGGCCCGCTGTCGTAGGCCGTGGTCCGGCTCGCGCGGCGCGCACCAGTGCGATGGACCGCGTGCGCTTTACCATTAGGCGACTTACTGTGGTCGCATTCCGGGATGGCACAGCCCAGGCTCCCTCGGCACCCCCCAGCAGCAGTCGCAGCATGTCTAGCAGCGAGCACGTCTCGGTGCCAGTGGACTACTACCGGCTACTGCAGGTCCCGCGCGTCAGCAGGCCCGATGCCATTCGCAAGGCCTACGAGCAGCACATGCGGCAGTCCCCCGCCACGGCCTACTCGGCCGACACCCTCTTTGCCCGCGCTGTGCTCCTGAAAGCTGCGGCTGAGTCGCTCACGGACCCCGACCTACGCCGCTCCTACGACGCCAAGCTGGCAGCCGGGCACTCAGCCCTGCGGGTTAGCCAGCAGGACCTGCCAGGGGCGCTGGTTGTGCTGCAGGAGGTGAGCTGCCCAACACGTCCTCGTTGGCCCGCAGCGGCAACAAAGTATGCAGCCCTGCCAAAGTTGTCCCATGCCAAGCAGCCCCCCATCAACCAATAGCAAGCAAACTGTAAACCCCCATACATCGCCGGGTCTTAGTTCGTGGTACTGCTTGCGGATCCCCAATCCTAGACGGCAACAAACCCGCCGCAGATCGGTGAGTACCAGCTGGTCCTGGAGTTGGGCGCCCGCTGGCTGGAGCTCAATGGCAACCAACCCGACGCTGGCGACGTTGCGGCTGCCGTGGCGCTGGCGTACTGCGACCGCGCCGGCGAAAGGCTGGCAGCGCCTGACAGCGGCGGCGCGGTGCTGCCCGCCTGCGACGACCTGGACGCCGCGCTGGCCCGGCTGAGGCGCTACGGCATGGCCAAGCAGCTGCAATCTCAGATCGTCAGCGCGCTGCGGGTGGGGCTGCGTAGCAGATGACGTCGTCTTTACCGTCGTCGCTGTACGGGGTCGACACGCGCTCGTGCAATGGCCTAGACAGTTTTCCACGAGTGGTGACAAGCATGATTGGCTAACTGCTTACCGTTGCACTGGGGATGTAAACGCGAGTTTGCAGCCGGTGCACATGTTTTCATCTCCCATCATCTCCCACTTCCGGGAATCCTGAACAGAGTGCGCGCCACTCGTCCCGACAGGACCTCGCCCCCGACTACGCCTGTGAGCTAGCGGCCCTGCCCCTGGGCCCAGACAACACAGCCCGCCGCGCCAAGGGCGTCACGCTCATGCGCGGCGTGCTGCGCGCCGCTGCCGCCGCGACGGACGCCGCCCGCGGCACCCGGACGGATGCAGAGGCGGTGGCCATGCTGCAGAGCGACGCCCTGGGTGAGGCGGACGACGAGGCGCGCAGCGCTTGGGGCCACGCGCGGCGTATGATGCAACGCGGCCGCGACGTGCTGACGTGCAGCGAGCAGGTGGGGTGCAGGGCTTTGGAGACACATCGTTGTGCTTCTGGCGCCTTGACACATGCTGTTTAATGTTCAGCCTGTCAGGACACAGACCCGCCTGTCCCTCATCCAGAAGCGCTTGGCACTCACACAAGCTCCGCACAAACGCATGTCGTACGCCCAGGTATCACTGCTGCCCGACGCGCTCAGGGGCAGCGGCCCCGTGCCGCACCCCGACGTCGTGTACGATGGCGCCCTTGCGCTCATCGTGGACGGCTTCCGCAACGGCTGGCCGCACTCCATCCACAAGGCCGACAGCCTGCTGGCGTATATGGAGCAGGGCGCCGCCGCAGCCTTCGCCGTCGCGCGCGAGCAGCAGGACCTCGCGGCTGCCGCTGCGCTGCGGCGGGTGCATTACGGCGGCGCTGCCGCGGCGAGCTCGCCCGGCGTTTACCACTATGGGGAGGAGTCTGCCGGCTCCGTGAGCGGGCAGGGGCAGGAGCCACGGCACGGTGGCGCGGGTGTGGCGCTGGAGCGGGCGGTGTGCGCGGTGCTGCTCGGGGACTACGAGGCGGCGGTGGAGCTGCTGGGGCTGCAGGGCGGGGGCGCGGAGGCACATGCAGAGGACGGCGATGCGGCGAGGGCGGCGCAGGAGGCCGCGCAGCTCCGGGAGTTTGTCTTGGTGCGCAGCGGGGCCAGGTGCTACTGGCTGGGGACGCAGCCAGCAGTCAGCCAGCGGGAGGGACCATAAGACTGTTGCAGGGCGCGACCAGAACTATGCGGTGAGCGTCGGAGGCAGTTCTGAGTTCAGCAGCCGGTGATCCAGAGCCATCACCCTTGTGCTCACGCCGCATGATGCGTCCCCTGCCGCCCCATCACAGGCCAACTCGCCCAGCGGCGTGCAAGACCTCCGGCCCGGCCTGTGTGCCCTAACAATTCGCTGGCTGGAGGGCGTTGCGCTGGCCAACTTCCGGGACACGACGGGCCAGCCGGTGCGGCCGCTGCAGCAGTCCTGGTTCGCGAACCCGCGCGTCGCAGCCTACCTTCAGGTAATGGCGGGTCGGGAGGCACTGCATCATTGGCTCTTGCGCTCGTCTTGCTGTCGTGATGGAGTAGGTATGCAGGAAAGGGGCCGCTCCCGCAAAGATAGCGCGGGAGCAGGGTCGAGGCGGCCGCATTCCAAATATACGCTTAGCTGACGGGCAGCCTCAAGTCCCCGACACTCCAGGTTGCCCCATTCTGCCTACCTGCCTCGGATTAAGGGCAGCAGCAGCTCTCTCGTCTCATGGTAACGGCCTTCCCATCCTTACTAGCTGCGTACACCCCTGCCGCCGCCCTCGTGCGCACTGACCTGCAGGTGCGGCGTATGTTCGACGCGGAGCAGGTGCTCGCGGCCGCGCACTTCCTGTGCAACCTGCTGCCCACCACGGCCAAGCTGGTCTCGGAGCTGGCCGCCAAGTTGGCCGTGGTCATGGCGGCGATGGTCGCCCGGGCGCAGCGCATCGCCTTCATCCTCGTCAGCGCCGCTGCAGTCGCCGCCAAGAAGGGCGCCTCGGGCGCCGGCAAGAGCGCACCGGCGCCCATCCCCGCTGTCAAGAGCCGGCCTCCAGGCGGCAAGCAGGGACCCGGGCCGCACGGCCCGGCGGCCGGCGCCCAGCTGATGCCAGCTCACGGCCCGGCCGCGGAGGCTGGGCTAGGTCCGCTTCCAGTCGATCGGGATGTCGAGTTCCCGACCGGCCCAAGCCGCCCGCCCGGCTCGGCCTCGAGCAGTCCCTTTGGCCACCCCTACGGGAAGCCTGTGTCTGCCATCCCGCGGGGCAGCATCGGTGCCGCGGCGCCTGCCGCCGCAGGTCTGGCCGCCACGGCAGCGGTGGCGACGCTGCCTCGCGCCGTACCGCAGCAACTGACGGATCAGGGCGAGGAGCACCAGGGCTCGGCTCCTGACCTGCGCCGCCGCTTCGCTGCCAGTGCTGCCACCGACGCCGCCCTCATCGATGGGAGTGCCCGCCTGGCGGCGGAGCGCGGCGGCCAGGCGGACGCCGTCGACCTGGACGACCACAACGACCTCCACGATGAGGTCGAGGACGATGTCCTGCAGGACGAGTTGGTCCCGCCGGCCAGTGGGCAGAGCGAGGCGGAGCTGCGGGCGCACTTGGCGGGGCTGGAGGCCGCAATGTGGGACAGCGAGGAGCCGGGAGCGGGCGAGGCTAAGCAAAAGCAGCTGCTCATCTGGATCGCCGGGGCGGTGAGTCATGGGGCTTGGACGGCGGGCACAGGTTGCGGGGGTGGATTCCGGTTTCTGACATTGCGGAGCAAGACCAGGGGCAATGGGCGCACGGCGCAACCCTGCATTGCGTGTACCGTAACGGCACGACCGCCACATACAGCCTAGGCTACGAAACAGCCAAGAAAGCGGCCGTCAGGCTCCTGTGCTGCACCAACAGCCGTCGCCCATAAAGGTCCCTGTCCCTGTCGTGTGCTGGGGTCTGATCCCCGCAGGTCGCAATCGCGGCCGCCTTCTTCGCCATCTTCCTGCGCCGGCCCAGCGTGCCTTCGCCCTCGTCCAGCATGGTGTTGATGGCGCCCGCCGCCGTGAGCCTGGCGTCCACTTCGAGCTCCATCTCCGCCTTCCGCTTGCGGCCTGTACTGCGAGTGAGCACCGCATGAGCGACTCCATGTACGAGAGTGTCTAGAGACGTTGCAGGAAGCGAGCTAGTGAGATAGGGCGTAGTGGGGTCAGCGGGGATGCTAGTAGTTTTTGCTGCCCGTGTATTGCTTGCGCACATGATTCAGTTAAGGAACGTTCTACGAGAGGTAGTCATCAACGTGAAGATGGTGGATCTCAGGTATGGTCACCTGGTCCCGCGCGCGGGCGGTGTTCAGGTAGTTGCTGGCATCAGGTAGATCACGATGAAATGTGTCGCAGGACGTGCGGTTATCGGCAGGCTGTGGCATGATGTTTGCTCTGTACCTTGTATCCTTCCTCTGTGCCAACTTAGAAGGCTCCAAAGGGACATTTGAGGTTTGTCTGACGTGGCATGGCAGACAGGCGCCGATGGCTTACACGGTTAATTGCCAGAGCGGGAACTCCACACGGTGCCATGCCGACACGGCAACAGCACCTCAACAACCATGGGCCGTGAAGGGGTGTGGCCCATGGGTCACTGGCCCAAGTTGCCACACGCGGCAACATGTTTAAGTTTCAGCCCCGTCATGAAGATCGGAGGCGGCTCACCAGCATACGGTAACAGCAACGACGCAACGATATCATGTCAAGCCCAACACCACATGATGACATGAATACTTGAAGCTCTAACGCCAGCTGGGTGATAACTTGCCTGAGCGCACACTCAGCTGCTCCGGTGGACAGTTTGCAGCCAAGGTCACGCGACTGACATGCACTCAGCTTCCATGGGTGCACGGCGCTACGCTGCCATACTGTCAGCCTGATGCCGATTAGCCATGCCGATGCCTCATGCGGTCGACATCTTCGGCACGCTCGGCGCGACACTTGGCGCCCTGGTGCGTCAGGATCACGGCGTCGCCCAGGACAGTGGCGCAACAGATCGCCACGTAACCCTCCGCCTTGAGCTTGGGCGTCAGGCACTGCGGCTCGTGCGTATATGCGACCTTGCCGCTCACCAGCTGCAGCAGGGCGAAAGAAAGTAATGAGGCCGGCCGGGCGGCAAGGGCGGCATGCTCCACGGAAAGGATAAAGAAGGCGCGCATGGGACCCAGCCGCCACCTCGACGCGGGGTTTTGACACCAGCTCCCAGCGCAGACCCCTAGCAACCTGGGGATGCAAGGGGATGCACGACCTCACGGCGCACCTTGCACACGCAGGAGCTACAGGAGCCTTGCTTGCACGATGCCGGCAGGTGTAATCCAGCGCGCTCAGTTGCACTGTATATGTTTGATCCTATATGTAAGGTAGCAGCAGCAGCAGCAGCAGCAGCAAGCTTCCATGTGAGCGTTCTGCGTTCCGTTGGGCGCCAAACACAAAGTTTCGGCTTGGAATCAAAGTGCAGCCAGCTTGCCTCTCGGCTCAAAGATGACCTTCGGCCCGATTCGCGTCTGAAACGTGAGGGCGTGAAGAGGTTGAGCAGTCGTGTCGGACCGCGCATTTTTGACAGCAGCAATGGCTGTGCGTAGGATTGAGTGCTGTTTTTTGGAGAATGCATGACCTATGTTGCGCTGCTGCTTACGCCTCAACTTCCACACGTCCATGGGCCCGTCGTCGACTCGTCGTTAGAATTACGCAGCAGTATGCTTTGATGGGGGACAGGGACACGGCATCATCTACTGATATATGGTCACGGTTTAGCAGTTGGGATTTGGAATCACAATCCGTACCGCATGTACCCTCATGTACCACAATGGAGGCGTGTAGCCGTTCATTCGCGCCCTCCAGGCACGAAGGTGTCTGTACTGGAACGCCAGCAACATCGCAAGCCAACTTATCAATAGCTACGCCGAACTTAGCCTTGACAACCATCAACTCATGCATGAAGGCCGCTCAAGCCGTACGTGCGGTGTCACACAACAAGCAACCCTGCTCAAAACATTTTTGCTGTGCATTTGTACACACTCCCACGAGCAGGCCGCACTACATCACGCAAAGCAACAGATGAATACGGCCCGCTTCCTGCTGACGTGCATGCCAGCACCTGTCCGCCTGTGCCCAGTTGGCGAGCGGGCTCCCTGAGGCCTTGACCCACGCTGTACGGCGCACGGCTGCACTGCGTCTCGCGCACCTCCTCGTGCACGGGGTGGCTTCGGAATGCCCGCCTGCGGGAGCATGCGCGCGCACGCACGCACGCCCACACCACCCAGCACCGCAAGGGCTTAGCTAGGCGGGCTGCAGTACATGCCACAGGAAGTGCACTGCCGTACATGACTGTACCAGTGGCAACTGCCCAACACCTTGCAGTCAGCCGGTTTAGGTTTCCGTGCTTCATCAGTCGGCAGCAAACGCAGCTCGTGTGCACATGTCAGGTACGGGGCGCGCCTATATTCACGACACATCGTAGCTTACTGGGAAGATGGACCGACGCGCCCACCATGTGCGCGCTTTGCCCTACTGAATGCTGTTGGGCGGTTTATTGGGCGTCACGCCGTGCGCGTCGGCGCGGACCGCGGAGTCCGTGGACGGGGCCACATCTCCCACCACGGGCCGGTCGGCGGGCGGGGTGCCGTGGGGCGGCAAGCCCGCGGGCACTGCGAGGGACGGATTGGACGGCAGATGCAAATAATGAACATAGCGTGCCATACGCGCAGTAAGATGCACGAGGAACTGTCCTGAGTCAGGCAAATATATGTTGTGCGGATGTAAACTGCAGGGACACTCGAGAATAATGTATGGCGCACAGCAGCTGGTCGGCGTACAAAAGGGTGGGCCGTGAAACAGGTCCCGAATCCTACTGTAGCGACATGCCAGGAGCCAAGATCCTTGGGCGCAAGGAGAGCACATGATGAAAACAGCAAGGCCACCAGCACGAGGCTCGGGTTCTAACCGTGAGGGCAAAAAAAGCCGTACAGCGCATGCAGACGCGTGATTCGCCCTGCACAGCTACCGGTTCTTCTCGACCCTGGCGTGGCTGCGGAACGCGAACTCTTGTTGGCGTGCGGCGCTGCCAACTGGATACAGCATGGTATGCTGACAACTGGGCTAGTACCCGGGCCCTTCGTAAATGATCCTCATGCTTACGACTTCAAAGCTCTTCCCACAAGCGAACATTCCCCACGTGTTCTGTACTACCCGTCCAGTCCCCTACTCCTCCCCTTGAGCGCCGCACTCACGCTCAGCGGTGCCCCCGAATGCCGCCTGCGGGTGCTGCAGTGATGCCGCAGGGTCCTCGTGCACGGGGTAGCACCCCGAGGGCAGCCGGTCGTCGTCCTCGGCGCCCTGCCCGCGGCCGCTCACATCTGCGCCGAAGTAGTTTTCCTTGGCGGTGCCGGGCCAGGGCGTCGGGCAGGGCTGAGACTCCTGAAGAGATGAGGCGTGGACACGGGAAGGATTTTTTTCTGTGGAAAGGTTACAGGGGGAGAGGCAAGAAAGAGCGCAGACAACGGGGACAGGCAGCCCTCCCGTGATTAGAATCACCGAAATTCTGCCCTAAGTACAGCGCACCACGGCAGCCAAGACCAAACACCAACGCCGCACACAAGAGTGTCCCCGGGCGGTGGCCCGTGGGTCACAGGCCCGGCTGGTCCGTCCGCAAGCGAAGTCCCACCCGCTGAAATCTTCACGCCCTCATCTCTACAGCTCGCGGCACCGCGCACCTCGCGGGGTGCCTCGTAGAGGCCGCCGGTCGCCAGTTCGTGTCTCGGGTCGTCGTTGAGGCCGCCCGAGAGGGGCACGCCGCCGTCAAGCGGCGGCGACAGGTCAGCGTACGCACCAGAGCGCGTGTTGAAGCAGACAAGACGGCCAGCGCATACGTAAACGAAGGGGCAGTACACGAAAGGTAGATGTTCAGGGTTTGCGAGTGCGCGCAGGCCCGTAGGAATCACCAGGCCAGGAGCACGCAGGTGCAAGGCTCATACAGGGCGACGTAATTTTATACCGGCTGCTTGGCCGGTAGCTCAGACGCCGTCGCTCTAGTTCGGGCTCCAAAACTCACCGCAAGACTGGGTCCATGCCGCGGCTCGGAAGGCCTCGATCAGAGCTATTGCACGATAGGTGAGCATATTGTAGTCTGGGAGCAGTCAGCGAAGAAGACAAGCTGGCCCGGGCTGGCTCGCTAGTCATGGCAGGATCCGACGTCACCGCTTCAACAGTCACCTTGATTTTCCTTGCTGTTCAACTATAAATGTCACAGGGTTTCGAAACATATGCAGGTCAAGCGGCTAATTCGTGTGTGGGGGGGGGAAGAATGACCCACGGGTCGCTGTATGCCAAGGACCGGGTCCAGATGGGACAAGGTGGCAAGATAGGGGCATAGATATTTACATTTACATGACGGGAAGTATTATCTCCCAGTGAGACACATCATATCGCCCCTCGCCCTTCCCGCAGCTCAGACTAGCATCAAGGGCCTTGCTGCCTGCACATGCAGGCGCCTCACTGCCGTATTCCTTGCGCTCCTCCTCGGCTCCAAGTTCGGTACGCAGCCAAGCACGAACGCTGGGGGACCGCGGTATGTGCCGTACATTGTCCTGTGTCTTAGTGCTGTGGTCATCGACCCTGTAAACCCATTGTACGTGCTCGGACCGAGCGACAATCCTGTGGCGGGTGACGAACCCTCAATCCGTGTTGACGACCAATAAAACCACAATGCGTTTTCAACGACCTTTACTCTTTCACGCAACAGTCCGGCGCGCACGATGCATCGCCATTATCTGAAGGCGCAAAGCGACCCTCTGGATGCGCTCCCTACAGTACAAACCCCCCCTCTCCCTCTTTTGTGTACATGACCCGTCAGTGCCTGTCTGTCTGAGCCCAGTCGGCTCCCTTGTCCAGCTTTCTACGCGTGGACTCCTTGAGGTCTTGCCCCATGCTGTGAGCCGCAAAGCTGCGCTGCGCCTCGTGCAGCTCCCCCGGCGTAGACGGCTTCGTGGCGCCAACCTGCGGCGCGGGGTCAGCACGACCGGGTGGCACGGCAGCGATTTCATCCGTCATGTATGGTGCAGTACAAGCCGCCGGAGTCATGATGCACGGCAACGGTACCACTATGTACGAATCAACAAGAGTCAGTACGTGTCCGGGTTCGGCTCATCAGCTGCGAACCTCTGGTAGTTGAGAGCATGGCGCCGACCTCGCTTATGCTACCTGCCAAGTTTGCACAGCAACCGCTTATCCCTCCACGGGGCGGCCGGACGGCGGGGTGCCGTGCCGGGGCGAGCCCGCAGCCACTGCGCGCGGAATGGAGGGGGCAGCAGTCACAAACTGCTATTGCAAGTAGGCAACAAGACTTGCCGTGCATGTTTGCACACAATGTCGAGATGTGCGATGTCGTGTACACGCTGGTTGTGTGATGTATATATATATATATATATTGTTGCATCGGCAAGGGCGGATGTCCACATGAGCTATAAGGTCCAGGACACGCCGTCCCTCTCTCACAACTGCGAAGAGCAGTGCACCTAGAGTCCATCCTCAACCCTGGATGCCGGAGCACCAGGACCACCTAGCAGGCTATCTAGTTGGCGGGCCGAGCAGCCAGTGTCTTGGATCAAGGGGTAGCTAGCACGACGCTCGACGTGCGATGTCAGATCCCTGGGAGACGGTAGGTTCATTGCGCATTTGAACACGAAGTCACCGGCGTAAGGCCCGGCGCCCGGGCAAGCAAAACAGGGCGCGTGCGCGCGGTTTAAGTGGGCAAACCGCATGCTGGCACATAGTCAACGGGTGTCCGGATGCTCGCCGCACTCACGTTCAGTGGGACCCCGGAACGCCTCCTGCGGATGCTGCTGCGATGCCGCAGGGTCCTCGTGCACGGGGTAGCTCCCACGTGGCAGCTTGTCGTCGTCCTCAGCACCCTGGCGGCGGCCGCTCACGTCTGCGTCGGCGTAGCTCTCCTTGGACGTGCCGGGCCAGGGAGTCGGGTACGGCTGGCGGTCCTGATAATGGGGAAAGGGGAAAGAAGGTTGCGGGGGGCAACGAGCCACATGGGAGGGCAATCATCAGCCTGTACTCGAGGACGCCTGAGGAAGGGCTGAGCATGTAAGTGACAAACGAACCCGCCAATGCTGGCAATGGAGGTGCCCCAGTAGTTCCCGGTGGTACTTCACAGGCGACGTGCGCGCCCCCGGGTGGGCTTTTCTCGCCCGCCCCCGCTGACGACTTCTCGTTCTGCCTCCACAGCTCACGATGTTGCACACCTTGCGGGAGGAGTCATAGAGGCCGCCGGTCGCTAGCTCGTGTCCCGGATCGTCGTTGAGGCCACCCGAGTGGGGCACGCCGCTGTCGGGCGGCTGCGACTGATCAGCGCCCGCTCCAGAGCTCGTATGGAAGCAGACCAGGCAACCTGCGCAGCGTGAGGCAGAGCATTGACTAGACAGCGATGCAAGGTCTTGTGACGCGGGTATGGCCAACCGCGCGCTCTAGACGTCGAGTCAGAACGTTAGTGACACGCAGATGGATACATACACAGAGGTTACTTGGACAATGCATGGCATAGAAAAGGCAGCTCAATGCGGGCTGCAGCGCTCACCGCAAGCTCGGGTCCATGTTGCCGCTCTGGATGCCTCGATGAAGCTGAATGCGCGTGTGGAAAGCATGTGTTGGCCGTCGACTCGTCGTTTTCAAGAAACATGCGGAAATAAAGATGTGCGTCGCTGCCATTGTATACGTCGGGGTCTGACGTCACGGCTTATATCCCTAACAATGTCTAACACGTGCCTTTCAATTGAGCATTATAGAAGTTCAATGCTGGAATGTAGATAAGGGCCCCGGCTGGTTCATTCCATGAGGCTGGAGTACACGCGTGTCACAATGACCCCTGGGTCAATTCACGCGGGTACGACTCCGGGGTTCGTGTGCCAGCCGGCTGAGTCCGCGCCCAAAGGCCCGCCCTTCCTTAAAAATAGTATACAGTATCATACGTGCACCCTATAGGAGCAGTCCTGGGGGCCTAGGGCTCACTCCTGTAATGTCGACGTGCATGGGTGTGGTTGGGCGAAGAGACCCCTTGCAAAGCTGTACAAACTTGTTCCACACTCCTCAGAAGCTATAGTTAAGGCTCTTTCGCAAGGAAATGCACAAATAGCCGCCAACTGTCGCAAACTGCCGCTCCGCTGGAAGGCAGATTTAAGCCTCAATCAAGCGGAGGATGACGTTTGTAGGTTCCTATATTGGGTAGGATAAGTACTTGCGTGTGGTGCCTTGAATGAGACCTCCGCCTCGCGAAATGCAGGCTGTTTTCGCGAGTTGGGCCGCCTGCTCCACTCCAAGGCCCGCGATCACGCGTTTAACTTTCAGGATGCTGCAATTGTGCGATTTACTTGTTTTTTTAGTGGTTTGGTCAAGGTCATCTGGCACCGTGACCCACCGACCCGCACTGTGGTTTGGTCCGCCCTAGGCTGGCCCAAGCTTCAGACAAGCCCACAAACACTCTTATATGATTACACACGCATATTGAACACAATTGGCACTGGATGGGCGGGTCTGACAGTGGTTGGTTTACGACTTTGTGCTTGCACACCCCCTAATACGGCAGACCAATTTTCGCCAAGACTACCTCCTCGGACAAGGATGCCACCTAGCCAGGCAGCAAGAGCGCTATCGAATTGTGGGGGGTAGGTCGGGTCAGCATCCTTGTCCGAGGAGATAGTCGTGGCGAAAAGGCCCTTGGGAAAAGGGGCTCCCGTGGACTCAGCCCAGCCGCCTAGTGGTAACCGCGTGGGTCAATTCAGGGTCGGGGCAAGGACTACGCGACGGAGGATGCGACATAAAGGGATTAACAAGGATGTGGGCAATCTCTGGCGTATACGCCATTGGCGCTACTAACCATGCACTTCATATATGAGGCTGTCGGCTACTTCCCAGCTCCAGCCGCAAAGCCGTCACAAAGCGTGTCTGCCGTCCCTTGCCTGACTTTGCCCGCACTTCTCCGGAAGAAAGTTCACCCGGCTGCGCAAGGAGAGCAGAGTTACGGGTACAGGTGCCTAAGCAGAGTCGTTAGTGACCCCTGTAAGCTGCAACCATAGTTTCAGAGCCCACGAATGGCGGTAGTGTCTTTCCGCCGTACAACGCATTACAGCGCCATGTCGGTCCTGGTGTCAAGCAACGTACGCACGTCATCCCATCCATTTGTTACTGATGGACTATGGGACATTGATAGTACACTAAGGCAACATGCGCTTGTAGCACAACAAACCGCAGACTGGTGCGTACACAAGCGAGATGCATTGTGCGGTGAGATGCAGGCCGCTGCAGGCCGCTACCAGGCACACCGCGTTCGCGTTAAAGCGCCTCTTCTGATTCCATCCAAACACGAGTGTTGCCCTTGCGCACAGAATCAAGGGAATTGTGCCGCTGCCGCCGTGTTAGCTATTCAACTCCGCATGCCCGTCTTCCTCACTGAGGATGTTGGGCGCGTTGCACGTCCTGCACGTCCCCAAGGTCGAGGCGGATAGGGCCGGCATCGCGCTCGATGTCGGCTTCTTGGTCGATGCGTCGTACAACCGGCCGGACTGCGCAAAAAAAGAGAACCAGAAACGGGGAAGGCAGCCTCTACGGACATACACACCCGAGGGTGTGATGTTTCCAGCAGGGCGCCGAGTACAGGGCATGGCGGGCGAGGTATACGAGTAGACGGGCCCCCCCGGTGTGTTACCATAATAGTTTCCTGACGATAAGTAGTGGGTCCGGCAAGCGGTCGACGAAGGGGCCAGTCCATCGGCGGCCATCGGCGGCCAGCGGCCAGAGGCGCACTGCGACTCGATGAAGGGCATGCCCAGGTCGCACTCGGTCGGCGGGAGCGGGCCACACGAGTCGTTGCTGCGAAGCCGGACGCCCCTGCACATAAAAAAACGCGAGAGTGCCCATGCGGTGGCTCTATCACCTGTCAGCAATCAAGTAAACGGTGCCCAGGCCAAGCATCAGACCCGCGCTTGCATGAGCCGTAGGCACGCGCCTGTCACTAGTGCACGGCCCCCCTTTCCCTGCACCTACGTGTATCAGGATAATCGGGACGCCATCCTCGTCCAGGGTTGCGCATCCACTGAAGGCGCCATCGGAGTCCAGCCCTCAAGGCGTCAGCACGACGGCATGCGGGAGGTGCTCCCAGGTGACCAGGTCCCGCGAAACGGCGTGACCTGGGTTGGAGGGGTAGGTGGGCGCGGGTTGGCTGGGGCCCGGACATAGGCGCACAAGGGCGTGCACCGAACTGACCCCATACAAGGCCGAAGCTGCACTGGCACCCTGTCTCAACGTGCTGTTAGAACCTGCGGGCAGAGCGAGGGCAGACGTGCTGTCACATTCCATGTAGCGATGCAGGCGTTTCCGAGACTCGTCACACCGGAACCGCGCCGCAAAGGCTCCTGAGCCCTGCCGTAAAAGCCTTCCTATTACAAGAATGGTTGATCTGGGAGCGGGACATAGCCAACATACTATAGGTTAGGATCACAGTAATTTAGGGTACGGCTGCTGGGCGTGGCGCGTGCTTCCGCCGCCTCGGCGCGAGTTTTTAAACCTGCCGGTCTGCCGTACGCGGGGGTGTTGGAAAGCGCCCGAGCTCGCCGCTGGCCGCCGCCTCCTAATCTGCTGCCACTTGAGGCGGCTACGGCCGCATGCGCATGCTGTCTCTGCTGCCTAAACCGGCATTGCATCTGTACGGAGTAGCCACGCCAGCCCTTTTGTGAGCCCTAGCTACTGGGTCTCGGCTTGTCAAGGGCACCACCTGCCCTGCTCCGACGACACGCACTCGGCGGTCCGCTTGCCCAGCGGGCTTGCGCGGATTCGCTTCCGGAGTCGGCACAGTCGGCTTTCTGTGGCGGGGGCTGCAGCGTCAACACGCAA
>LSYV01000020.1:1277928-1320938 GCA_001584585.1 Gonium pectorale
CGTCTTACGACGCGCCACTGACGTTTTGCCGCTTGCTGCTGCCTGCCCGCGCACCCGCCCGCCCGCAGCCTCCGGGGCCGCCCAGCTCCCGCATCATGAGCCCCCTGCCGGCCAGCCCCTTCTCTCCTACCTTCGCCGGCCACCTGAATCCGCGTCGCACGCCGCCGCCGTCGCCGCGCCAGTCGCTGACGCTGCACATGGGCGCGGCGGGCCCAACGCTGACCCGAGGGTCACCCACCACCCCCGTCAGCCCGCGCAGCCCAGTCAGTGCCGTCACCACCCTGCTGGAGCGGGTCCCGACCAGCGACGTGGCGCCCATCCTGCCCGCGCCGCTTTCCCCGCCGGGGCGGCGCACACCGGCGACCGCCGTTGAGCCGGGCGCCACGGCGCCGCCACCGGCGGCGGCGCGCGCCACCTCTGGGGACTGGCGGCGCTATCAGACCCTTTTCTGCTTGTGCCCCGACGACTGCAACAGCATGGCGGTGTATTACCTAGGCAGCTATGACCCGCGGGTGGCTTCGTTCGACCTGGATTCGGCGCTGGGGCCCTTCCCGCTGGACCTGGGGGACATCTTCTACGCGCCCAACACCCTTACCGACCCTGAGGTAACAGCTGCGCACACCTGCATGCAGGATGGTCTTTGTGTCCGTATTATGATAGTACGGTACCTGGATTCTTGATGCGATGCCGGTGCAAGACGTGCACATGTTGTTCGGTTCCACGGATGGGGCACCAGCGTCTGCGCGCTCCGAGATGCTGCAGCTACGTCACGGGCAGGTCGGCTATACTGTAAGTGTTGCCACCCTGCTGCCCCTCAACGCAGGGCCGCTGCGTGCTGTGGGGATGGTTGCAGGAGAAGCCCCGCAGGGTGGGCGCCTACGACTACGCGGGCTGCCTGTCCATGCCAAGACTGCTGTACCTCGAGGTGAGCGTTTTGCGGGAACCGCCGAAGATTAGCAGCTAGGCCGCAGTCAAGCTGGTGGGTAGCCTCCTGAAGCGCATCGCAAATGCAGGCCGGCGTCAGTGCGTGTTGGGCAGTCAGCAGGCTGACCGGCAGACGGGCCGTGCAGTTGAGAGCGACCGCCGTTGCACAAGGTTGGGCATGATGCACTGCGATCTGACTACAGCTGCTCCGTGCCCGCTCAAGCTGTACCCGTGCCGCCTGCGTCCTGCCGCTAGCCTGCGCCTTCAGTCCAGCATAGTAAACAACCCGCCGGTATGCCCCGCCCCGCCAGGTGGACGAGAGCGACCGGCCCGGCTCGACGGCGCCTGCCGTGCACCTGGTGCAGCGGCCGCCGCCCGGTGTCTCCAAGCTGCGGGTGAGCTCTCTCTCCGGGACTGGACTGGCCTGTAGTTTGTACTGCTGGATCCCGGCAACGCACGTGTGGCCGCCTCCGGTACCCCATGCGATATTGGGTTCCAATGCTTCAGGTCACCCGAATACCGTACTCACCCGTGATTGACTCTCCCACGAGCTGGGTCGCCCGCTGTTCGTCGATAAATAACTGCTGATTCAAGCTGCCTCGCGAATGAGAACATCGCCGTCCCGGTGTGCGCTTCCTGTCGCTCCCCGACTCCAGGTTCCCGGAAGCGAGTGGCTGGCGGAAGGGCTGCTGCTGGAGCCCGGCTCGACGCTGCCCGTGCCGCTGATGAGCGGGTGCCACATCGAGCTCGATGTCACCATGAATCGGACGCAGCCCGCCCTCAAGGGCCTGGGCGTGGGCGCGGACGGTGAAGGAGGCAGCCGCTGCAGCGGCGTGCTCTTGCACAGCTGGCGCGGCGGCGCCGAGGGAGCGGCGGCCCTGCTGTACCATTGGGACAGCGGCGTGCTGGAGGTGGTGTTCGAGGCGATGGACCCCTCCAACCTCACCTTCAGCCTGGCAGCACAGGGGGCGCGGCGCGTGGGCGGGCGGCTGCTGCGGCCGCCGGCGCCCGGAAGCCCGCTGTCGCTGCGCGTGTTCCTGGACTACTCGTGCTTGGAGGTCTTCACGGCGGCAGGCGAGGTGCTCACGGCGCGCGTGTACCGGGGCGCCGCGCCGGCGGCGCCGGTGGCGCACCACCCCATCCACCCGAGCACCGCTGCGCATATGACCGCTTCACCATCGCTGCCTTTGTACGGGTACGGCGGCGCGGCGGCTGCGGGCGTGGAGCTGGTGTCGTTTGGTTGTAGCACGGCGTTTGAGAGCGTGGCGGCGTACGAGGTCGGGTCGATGTGGGTCGAGGACCTGTGAGGGGAGATGCATCCCTCTTTCTTTGCAGGGCCCGGTTTCTTAGAGGGCTTTCATAGCAGGCTGGCAAAGCGGCATGGAACTGGCGTAGGACAGTGTGGTTTGACAGCGTGGCTGTAGGCTGGAATTCAATTGTTCACCAGTGGAAGGCAGTGAGAGACCTCTGCGACAGCTGAAGTGGTCGAGGGCGTCGCGAGTTTGCTTCTGCCGCCTGCCGGCAAGGGCCGCAGCCCTTGCGTACGAAGATTTGAGGCCAAGCTTTGTTGGTAAGAGCACGAGATATAGGTTGCCCGTTGGGGGTCGCTGGACCTGGGCTGACTCGGTTCGGTGCTGGGGGGCTGTTTAGCACGCCGTGATGATGTGGGCTGTGGACTAGCCGGTTTTCAGCGCTTAACTTAACCTCGCCTTAACGGCGTAGCACGCACAGCAAACTTTCTGCGTGTCTATGGTGCGTATACCGTGGATCTCACGTGGGTCTCCCGTGCGTATGTACATGCCTGTAGGCCCTGCGTCCAGTCGTGTGGCGTACGTGTCCGTGTAGCTGTCCCTGCACACATCAAGTTCGGCGCGGACTGGGAATTTGGAGATGGATGTGCGCTGACGGTTGCCCAAGGATTGAGTGTGTCAGGAACGAATATTCGAGTTCGCCGGTCGGGCGTGCTGTGACGCGGGCGCCCGTAAGGAGTACGTCGTGCGCTGCCCGTAGTAGTGCAGTAACTCGATGCGGTCATGGAGTGTGTGCGCTGCGCGTTAGGCGTCAGCGAGTTTGTGAGGGCGCGCTGCGGTCGGGGATGAATGAATGGCAGTAGATAGGAATTGTACTTCGGGAACTTGAATGTCCGCGTGAGCCCTCACGTGGTCGCTTCGTGCATTCATGCATGCACAGTAGGCTGTCGCCGTTTGCCGCCGTGCACATGTTGAAGAGTGCGAGAGATGTCGTGCAAGCGAGTACAGACAGGACCGTTGAAGCGGGACTGCCTTATGGGTCCTCAGTACGGAACGCACCGTGTGCATCTTGAGGTCTTTCCACAACCCTAAGAGCCCATTTGCACGAGCTGCACAAAGCCACACGCAGACGAACGGCACACATACAGGTAACTTTTTGTATGCAAACGCATTGATCTTTGGGCTCTTCTTTGAGCGCGCTGCTGCAGAAGGACAGTGGCCGACAAGGCATCGGCTATTGGGATACGAGAGTTACAAACGAGGCACATAGCCTCGGCAGGTTGGTGTTCGGCGGCCTCCAATGCCCTCCGCCCCGTACTACCTCCAATGGCGGGAAGCCCACGGCAAAATGGGCTCCCTTGCAGCTGGTGAATAGATGCACAGAACATATAGGCGCTGCTCAGAGCCCCGCTCAGACTTGCAAGAAGTGGTGGACTCGCTCCATACCAGCACCAGGTTGGTCCAAGCAGATGATGTTTCGCGTTACTGTGATCCCAGCGGCGTGAAGAGCGCAAGTCAGTCCATGACTGGGTACGTTGCACCTGCACTGAAAATCCCATCAGTGCCGTATATTCCACGCAAAAGACAAAGATCCTCAAAACCAACGATCCTCAAATGAACTTCAGCGCTAGGAGTTGAAACCAGACAAGTTTCCCTGCTCCACGCAGGGTACGACCCAACAAACCAACAACTGACAGCACACTGCCATTGCCACAATACGCAGTCGCCGCTGACGCTTTGGCCAGCAAAGCGATACCGCGAGGCAGAAGACAACCATTGTGGTCCCCAGAGTAAAAGTAGGCGTTGTCGAACCGCGTGTCAGAACCCACATATGCCCTCTGCCGGCTGTGTTCGATTGTTCACTGTATGCCCCTACCCGTGGAACAAGAGTGTGCACAGGAGTGCACGTGACGGGATGCTACAACCCAAAGGACAAGAGGTAAGAGAAGCAGATATTCCTGCTCAGCCGTCTTGCAGGCAGGCAAAACGTTTTTGCCTGGTCAGAACCCATCAACCCATCAACCCGATAGAACACCCGACAGTGCAGTCGCACGCATGTCAAGAAATCCGGGGAGGGCCTCCCCTGCGGATGCAACACCCACATCACCCATGTGGAAGGGGGAGACCACAAACGACAGCGGTGCTGTAACGCTCGTTAACGCAACACCCTGCGTTATCTCGCTCCCTTGTTCGGTACACATTGAGTTCCTTGCAGGCTCAGAAGTGGAGCCGAGCGACGAGAGCGGGCATATGAGCGACACATACACACCCACCCACACCCAATGCATGGCTGCGCAGAGGGAGCAGCATGAATAGGAGGACACTACACGGGACACGGCACACTGCATCACTGTGAAACCTCTCTGCACCTATGATGAAACACATCCCATGAACTGTCGGTTGTGACACGATACCTACAAGCAGACAGTTGATGCAGGCGGTTTCCTGCAGTCTGGATGTTCAATCTCCAACACAATGCCCTTAAGGCAGAAAAGCCTGCAACTACTGTCCACATGCACACGCGCACTTAAAGGTGTGCACCAGCATTGCCCTCAGAGCGCTCTACAGGCAATACACCCCCCCTAATTTCCGGCCGCACCGCATTTGCCTGCGCACAACTGATGCGCCACAGCGCCCTAGCGCTGCTCAGCGCAGGGAACTTCGGTACAATGACAACCTGCAGCCGTACGCCGTACGCGCGCTGTGATTGTGCACAAGCTGGCAATTGGCTGGGCCGCCAGGCAGTGCTCACCGAGGCATGCTGCGCAGGTTTCTCTGCTGATAGGGTGACTGCAGCGGCCTGCTTGCGGAGGGAATCGGGGAGCTGAGGCTCTCCAGGAACTGGGGCACCACCAGCGACGCCACCTGCATTGCTTGCGATGCCAGCACGGATACCTGAGACGCGAAAGGGGAAAAACGCAGCAAGTTTAGATTGGCAGTGCCATGTCTGCAGCCCACGCACATTGTGATAACCCACGCACCTGCCCCGATCTCGTGGCTTTGGCGCCGCCCGCGTCGCCTGCATCCGGACCCCTCTGCGCCGTCTGCCGCGGTCCGAGATCCGGCAGCAGCTCCGTGTGCATGGCGCCGGCCGGCCACGTCGTGGAACTGGGCGGCTGATGGTGTGTTCGCCACGATGCCGCTGCCAGTGCCGGGATGGGCACTGAGACGGCTGGCGGGTGGGGAAGGTGCGCGTCGCCACCACCACCACCACCACCATCGCCACCGCCAGCAGCGAACCCACAGACGTCTGGCTCCACCAGCGCCGCCGGATTTACGCTCCATGGGCCAGCTGCCTGCTGTGGCGAGGGCTCTAATGACCCATGGGTCGCACGGACGGGCGAGGGCTGCCGCAGCCGCTCCTGCAGCTGCAGCAGCAGCTGCTGTGCCCTCTGCTGCTGCTTGCTGCCGCCCTGCCCATGGCCGCAGCTCGGCTGACCGTGGCCCCCGCTGTTGCTCCCGAGCCACTCTGCCGCCGAGACGCGCGCAGGACCTCGCGGCACGGCACCGGGTGCGGAGCCGTGCTGATGGAACTGGTGCAAGTGTTCCTGCTGTTGCTGCTGCTGCCGCCTCAGGGAGGGCGGCTGGTGCCTCTGCACTTCTGGGAGCGACAGCGTCAGCTCCCCCGGCACCGTAATGGAGCCTTTCAGGCTGGCCCCGGAGGGCATCGCCGGGCTCTGAACACCTGCAGGCATCCCCGCCCCTTCGCCGCCGGTCGAAGATCTGAAGGAGCCGATCGAGCTTATGGAGGAAGCGGAGCCGCCGCGCGCGCAGTTGCTGCTGCTCATGTGCTCCAGCGCGCGTCCCGGCGCCGTGTGGTGGGCGGCGTGGCCAGCCCCTAGGTCGTTTGCCAGGCGGCCATGGGTGCCGCGCGCGGACCCGCCCACGTCCGCACCGCCCGGTTGCGAGTGCGTGACCAGGCCCACGGCGCCACCGGCACTACTGCTGCTCACTGAGGCAGGCAGGCCTAGACGATCCACCCCGGGGTGGAGGGAGACAGAGGCCGAGCCCGGGGCTGACGGTGAGGCCGAGCTCAAGGGCGCCCCCGGGGACAGGGCGCCGAGCGAGCGCCAGGCGTGCGGCCGTGGCCGCTGCGCATGGGGCTGCTGCTGCTCCGGCTGGTGCGGCTGCGGGTGCGGCTGCGCCGAGGGCACGAGCGATGGGGAGATTGAGGCCGCGCCGGGCGGCGGCACATTGCACAGCGGCTGCAGTGCCTGCGAGGCGCTGACCAGGAGGGAGCCCTGCGGGTCTACGTGGAGAGACCTGTCCGGATTGGGCCCATGCACGAAAGGAGGGGCAGCGCATCAGTGGCCGGTGTGGTTCAGGGAACGGGCAGGAACGCTGTCCACAGTGAATGCCAAGAGCGGCCAACTTATGTGAGCGACACTGGTCAAACGGCAGCAATCTGGCCTGTACGAAGACTCTGCCGCTCCGAGCCTGCCCAAGAACGGCCAGCAGACCTGGGCGCAGCTAATTCGAGGGCTTTCTGGTGCGGCACAAGGAAATCGCGGTTGGGCCCATCCCCAGCGCGACACCTGCCCGTTGCGGCATCGATCCGAAGCGCACCTGGACACCGAGTGGGCCGCGTAGGAGGCTGACGGCCCCGTCCTCCTGGCTGGACTCCGCGACGCCGGCAGGCTCTCGCGGGTCAGTCGCTGCCCAGCCTGCTCTCCAGACAGGCTGGACAGGATGGAGGGCACGGGGCCGCGCCCCGCCGCCTCCGGCACCGTCGCCACGCCACCGCTAGCTGCCGGCGTTGCGGCCGACGCCGGCGCCGTAACCCGCGGGCTGCTCTCCGCCACCAAGAGTCCCTCGGCCAGGGCTGCCTCCGCCACACCCTTGAGCGCCGCGAAGGGCGTAGCCACGGGCGCCGCCAGGCCAGCGCCCCGCTGCTCGAATGAGGCATCCACGGCTAGCCGTCCTGGCCTCGGGGAGTTGCCCGCAGTGGCCGCGCCTCCACTGCTGGACGTGAGGCGGCGGCGCGCCCAGACGGTCGGAGCGTAGCCGCCCCTGGGCCCAGGAGAGGGGCTGCGCGCCGCGCGGCCCGGCGCTGGAGCCAGCTGGCCCCGGGCCGAGGCCAGCACGGCAGAGGGCGGCGGGGAGGAGGGCGTGGGCGAGGGCGAGGGCGAGGCCCGTCCGTTCAACGCAGCCTGGCGATCCGCTGCACTTCCGCGACCGAAGGTGAGCTGCGTCACGCTGAGCCCCTTCTTGGCCGCCGGTACCGACGGCACTGCGGCTTGCGCCGGCGCCGGCGAAGGAGGCGGTGGCGATTCGGGAGGATCCGCAAGTAACAGCACGGGGCTGGCGGAAACGGTTCCGGAGCGATACATCGCCGCCACGGCGGCGTTTCCGCCGTAGAGCAGCGGTCCCTTACAGGGGGAGCATGACAGGGCGCGGCCGACTGAGGCAGCGCGGTCGGGATCCTGTCGGGCCCGCAGCGGAAGCACTGAATAGCGGGCCTGGGTCGCTGCCAGTGGCTGGGCGGCCCGCTGAGCGGGCCCCTGTGGCGGTGCCTCCTTGGCGTGTTCGATGAAAGCTTCCGCCTTGGCGCCGGCAGGGGCCAGGCCGCCACTCAGGCTGTTGGCGTTGGCATCTGCGGCGTGGGCAGTGAGATCAACCTCCAGCGGCGGTGGCGGCGGCGGCGCTGTAGGCTCTGGTAAGAACACGTGCCGCGGTGGCCCCGGCGCCTGCAGAAGTGGCCGCAGCAGCGGCAGGAGGGGCTGCGGCTCCGCCGGCGACACCGTCACAAGCGCGGATGCCAGGCTCGGCAGGTGCGGGGTGCCGAGGATCGACAGTCCCGCCGTCGCGTCCGCGCTGCCGTCCCTGTCGCCCTCGAATGGCAGCGGCGACCGACTGTCGGCAATGCCGGACATGCTGAGGTCAGCTGCTTCCAACTCATAAGCCGCAACCCGCTCTCCGGCCCCAGATCCTGCGGCATTTGTGCCCAACGAGAAGCTGTTAGGCCTGTCCGGCATCCGAACGAACTCGACCGCGGGGGCGGGCTCCGTCCGCAGCCTGCTCCTCAGGCTGCGGCCGCTGTTGGCCTGTGTGGGGAGAAAAGGAGCCGGTGGTGCTGGCACCGCGGAAGTCGGGGTCGGCGGGTTGGGTATTGTCGGTGTTGTCTGTTGCGCCTCCACCGGCTGCAGCTCTGGCGGCTGCGGTGAAGGTCGTGGCGGCGGCGACGGCGGTCGGGGAGGCGTTTGGGGCGGTTGCGGCGATAGCAGGTGCGAGGAAAGCGGCCGCGGCGGATGGGGCGGCTTGGGCTGAAGCGGTGGCGGCTGGAGTTGCGGTTGCACTGGTGGCGGTGGCGGCAGTTGTGGTGACGGTTGCAAAAGCTGCAGGCGGCTATGGGTGGCGGCGGGCCCGAGCGGCCCTGAGCCGCCGGCGAAGAAGGCGTCCATCCCGCCTAGGCGAAGCGTGTGGCCGATGGACTTGCGGCCAGCCTCCTGGCCGATAATATGGCCCGCGCCCAGCTGGGCTGAGCGGCCCGCCTCCTGTGGGGTGGGAAGGGGGAACGATGAGGCGGCGGCGAATGTGGAACGATGCAAGGCTGGCTTGGGCCGCAGCTAGGGCAGGACGAGCTTCACGGCCAACAAGGCGTCGCATAAGCTGAAGCTGGACAGGGGATTGCGTGTGCAGATGAGTTTGGGCAGCGCGGGGACCCCGCTGCCCTGTTGAGGCTCGTCGGAGGAATAACTGGCGGCAGAGGCACAGGACAAGAAGTACAGCCGCACTCAAAGGGAATCCGGGTTTTGCCATCCTTTGCAGCAGTTGACGTGGGGACATGTACAATGCGGGGCGTGCTGTCGCTCCGTGGGGCTCACCTCTTCGGGCGTACCGGAGGCGGGCCCGCGCGGCCCCGCCAGCATTGAGGAGCGGTGCCGCATGGAGGGCGCGTGATTCACCGCCGGCTTGAGCTCTCGTGGATGTGCCTGGGAACGCACAAGAGTACGGTATGGTTAGGAACTTGGGACTGCGTCGCGACCCCTCGCAGCCTGCAAGGCAGTCGCGTACACTGGCGAAGGAATGTCTCTATGTGTTTGGCGTTACTTTCCGGGTGTTGGGGCCTGCCAGCAAGCACACGCGCAGGCTGGCGGGTGTCCGCAGCGACAGGGGTCCGGCCCACCTCTGATCCCTCGGCCTCTCGGCCGCCGGACCGCAGCGAGCCGCTCGGGGGCCTCTCCTTGGACGGCTCAGTCAGTGGGGGCAGGCCCCGCGCGCGACTCGGGGCACCCGGCCGCAGCGAGGGGCGGTTTGGGAGAGCAGCGTCACCGTCACCGCCGCCCTTGACCGCTGGCGATGCCCTGCAGTTACGGTGGTGTGCCATGGCCATGTCAAGGCAGGTAAGGGTATAAGGTGAAACGAGCGACAGTCAGGCGAGTGGCGGCAAGGGCGCATGCGCACGGAGGCGGAGGCGCTCCGTTAACACTCCGGATCTTGGTGCAGACGCTCTTGTTTCTGCCATGCGTTAAAGAGGCCTGCACGTACACGCCCCTCCGGGGCTTCCAGTCGACTCACAGTACGAGCAGGCGGGCAGCCTCTTCAGCTTGTCCGCACGCACGCACGCACGCACGCACGCACGCACGCACCCGGTGCCGTCGCGGGCAGCTCCGGCTGCCGCACGTTCCCTGTCCCGTCCACCGCCATCAGCGCCCGGCAGAGCAGGAGAAGCAGTGGTGCCGTGGGCACCAGCCGTGGACGCACCACCTGGATCATATTCCAGGTCGTGACCGGGTGCGGCCAATCCTGCACGCTGCCGTGGCACGCCGTCCCCAGGCCGGGCGGTCGGCCGCTCTGCCGCTGCTGCTGGGGGTGAGGCCGAGCGTGAGGAAGCCGCGGAGGACGAGAACGAGGACGAAGAGGACGAGGCAGAACCGGTGGGCTCCTCACCAGCCGGCCCTTCCGCCTCAGAGCCTGCGGCCCGCTGCCGCAGCTTCCGCCGACGCCGGCGGCGTCGGCGCCGGCGGCGCGCGATTCCCTCCACCACTCCGGCATCGGGCTCGCCACCGGCGCCGGAAATGTCGCGCGGGTCCTCACAGTCGCCCATTCCATCTGATCCTTGGGCTTGGCTGTCGTCCTGTGGGTCCAAATGTATCTTAATGCGTCTCGGTGGGCATGGGAGCGGGCTAGCTGCTTGCTTTTGAATGGTCACAGCATCCTTACGCAATGACGCGAAGAGCTGGCGTGAAGGCGAGGCCTCCTGCGCAGCCTACAACCCACCCGGAGCGCCCTTATACCCGCCGCCCCGCCGCATGCCCCGCCTCACCGCCGTCCACAGCCGCACGCCCTGCATGGCAGTCGCCACCCGCTGCTGGATGACGTCCATGGGCGTCAGGTCCTGTCGGGCAGGGGCAGAGACCCGTTGCCGTGGACCGCACGAGGGGCTCGGCGCCCACACGGGCATGAGCGCAGTCGCGCCGCCCTCCGCAGGGCCGCAAATGTCCGGCGGGCCGCACAACCGAGCCACCGGGCACGGGTGCGTGCGGTATCGCCCACATGGCCCACGACGAGGCCCGCATTGCAGGGGAATACGCGCATTGCCGCAAGCTGTGCCAGCATGCGTGAGGCCCGGCCTGATCCCGCGAGGTCAGCATCATTCCCGCCGTAGCAATGAGCGTCACCGGGTTTCGTTTAGACAGCTACAAGGCCTTGAAGCGGCCTAGGTTTCCAACCCAGTAGTTGTCTGCCCGCCCTGCCGGCAAGACCACTTCGTAGCCGGGCGGCGCCATCGCTGCACCATCTGGCCCATGTGCGCCAACTCACTACCTTGCGCCCCACCTGCTGGTGCCCCCGCGCGGCCGCAGCGACGCGCAGATCTTGGTCGGCATGGGAGTCCTGCGGCCAACACGCACACGCACAAGCACACGCATATGCGATCAGTGCGCTACAGGTAGGCGGCCTTGCCGCGCCTACCTGTGGCCACAAGTAACCCCAGGCAGCTGCTTCCTGACACCTTCAGAGGACAGTAGGCTGGCACTAGTCTGGGGGCTGTGCAACACGCGGTGCGGCGTGTCACACGTGCAAAGCGCCCCGCCTCAGCCCCGGCCCAGCCCAGCCGGCAACCTGTGCACCGCTCCAGACCCGGGCGACCTGCACACTGCCCTTGCCCCGATACCTATACACCGGCCGCGCTCTGCTGCGCAGCCCCGCCCAGGCCCCAACCCCCGCTTCGGCCGCTCGCCTGCAGCGCCATGTCCACCAGCGGCTCCATGCCCTCGTCCTCCATACCCGCCCCGAGGACGCCCGCGGCGCGCGCTGTCAGCGCGCGAAAGGTGCGCAGCCGCTGCCGGTGCGGGGCCATGCTGTAGGGGCGGCTGTCGGCCAGCTGCCGCGCGCGGGACCTGTCCAGCAGCAGCGATAAGGGCGCAGCGGTAGTGGCATGTTCAGGAAGGAGCGTGGGAGGAATCCACAGGGGATGCTGAAGGGGACCCGGGGGGGCTTACTTCCAACGAGCCAGCAGCAGGATCTTGCCCGCCACCCTGTCGCCAAACTTGGTACTGGCGGGAAGCTCGGCGGCGGCCTTCCGGAGGGCCTCCTAAGGTGGAGAGGGCAGCATGAGGGTCTGGAGTGAGGGTCGGGTGTAGGGAAGGGGAGGAAAGATGAGGGCGCGGTGTGCCAGGTCTCCCGCGCGTACTCCCATACAGGCGGGGCCTAGGGGCGGGCACGGCGGGGGCATTCGCAGCACTGTCGGTGCTCTTCTCGGATAGTCAGGGCAGGTTGACAGTGGGGAGGAGAGGGGCCGGGGAGGTATGAGCCTGGAGGCGGGTAACAACAGGCGTTCATGGCTACCAGGATACCCAGGGCCGGAGCGCGTCACCCACCACACCTTGAGCGCAAACTGGCTCCAGGAATTGGGAGGTTTCCGTTCGTGTGCCTTCGTATGCTGGCTATAGCGGTCCATCCACTTGGAGGACTGCGTGCCGTCCCCATCCCCGGTCGAGTTCTGGCTGCCGCCCCCCGCCTCGTCATTGCTCACGCCATGTCCCAGATGTATTTCCATGAATCTAATGCAGAATCCTCACACCAGTTGCCAGCATACAGACGTGGCAGCGAGCTGGAAGCCCGCGCCCCGCTTCATTCTTTGAATGCAAAGCGATTGTCTTCATGTAAACCATCTCTCATATTGCAAGCGGGTTTCACGGGCATGAACAATCGGGGCCCCCAACGCCAAACGCATCTTCCCCTGACAAGTCCCTGTGTGACGAAAGAGGACCCTCCTATGTTGTTAACTAACTGAGGGAAAACAAACTCTATGGAAAGTACACAGAGAGCAAAAGTGTGGGAGCCGAATTCAGGCTTGAACCGCGTGGCGCGAAAACTACATCTCATAAAGATAGGAACGTAGGCAAGCAGGAGCATTGTCATAAAGGCCTAGGTGCACGGACCGATCGGCCGCATGTCGACATGCCATGCGGATCGACCCAGGGGTTGGTCGCTGAAAAATTGGATGCTTGGAGGCAGGGGGGAGGGAAAAGTTGCGGCCAGGGGTGCGACGAAGGATGGACGGCTTTCCAGGCAAGCGGCGCAGGATGCCTTTGCATAACTCGGCTGCGGTTGTTAGCATCGGTAGGCATCCACCTGGGCGTTACTGAGAAGCCGCTGCCGCCGGCACCCCACAGCCCCCGAATATGGCCGGATGCCCGTCGCTTGCGCGGTCGCCCTGCCGAGGCGACGCTGCAACGCTCATGGGTATAGCCGGTGGGATGCGCTTCGCACATGCAGGCCACAGGCTCGCGCAGGCATGCGAGCACTCTACACCGTCAAATATGTTCAAGCCAGCTGCGCCCGGTTGCTATACTAGAGATACATGCCTGTACCCGCCTCGGGCGACAGGCATCGACGAAACATCGTACGGAAGGCGTCAGTACTGCCAGGTGGCAGGGCCTACGGACATGTCCTAAATTACCGAACGGCCCTTCGCACACGGCGAACAGGTGTCCCAACACTGCAATAAACCACGCCAACAGGAACTCATCCGGGAACACTACGTAAGGCAGCTCCGCACACAGGGTGGGGGGCCTCACGCGCCTCCTTATGAGCAAGGACAGAACTCGGCACATCCAAGGAACGGCGTGGCAGGCACGAGCCGTGCGTTTGGCATGCAACCAAACCGCTTGGCGGGGCATTATAAAGCGCACCTTCAATCCTGTATGCGGGTAAAGAATCAACAGATGTCACGTACTTGACCGCCCACACAACCCGCGTGAGGCCTGTCCGCCTGCGTCACACACTTTGACGGCCCGACGGCATTGCTCAGCTGTCGGCCTGGAAGGCTGGTGCGTTGTTCTACGAGTAATAACACCGGGTAGCATGCCCCCCAGAACAAAGCCGCTTCACGGGTATGTCGAGTCTCGCGCGGCCAGCATGCCCTGTATTCCAAGGGCCGGAGCTATCATCACTGTCAGTGCCGTACCGTCCCAACCACCTTGCCGGCCAACGGCGGCAGGAAGGCCTCCCTGCGGACATAGGAACGGGGCCAGGGCCCTTGAATCGCGCTGCGCTAAGTTTATCATGGCACCTTCAGCCCGCGTAAGTGGCGCATGTGTGCCAGACACGAGGAAGTCCCAGAGACCGCAAGGGTGCCGTGCAGACCGTACATAGCAGTCACATACGGAGCATGCACAGCCAGCAATAACCACATGACGCAGCCGTACCTGTACGCAGGACCTCGCAGGCCGCTGCTGCCCCCGCTGGCCCGGCTGCCAGCGCTGTCTCCGCTGCCGCTGCCGGCACTGCCGGCGGGCGCCGTCGCTGGGGCCGCACCCTCCTGCGCGGGATGCTGTCTGGCGGCGGCGGCGACGGCGGCGGCTTGGACGTTGATCCCACGCACCTGCAGCGATCGAGAGCGACCAGGGGACAGTGGGGAGCGTTACTTCGGCCTGGCAAAAAACCCACATCGCCATGACAGCGCCTAGCGCCCGCCTTAGCCCACCTCGTACTGCCGACCTCCTGGCACAACCTCGCCCACCAGCGTGCCAAACAAGGGCTAAGGCTGCCCAGGCGCCTTTGTTCATTGACACAGAGGATCGGTCCCGTCCCGCTGCTCACTGCAAAGGTGCACTCACCGTCCATGGGTCTACGTCGTCGGGCCGATCCCTCGAGCGCCTGCCGGTCCCGTTGTCCCGCCCGCATGCCCCGGGCTTGCTCCTCCTCCCCTCACCGCCCCCCCTGGCCCCGTTCACAGCAAGCCCCTGGCTGTGGTGCTGCTGCTGGAGTTGCTGCTGCGGCTGCTGCGGCGATGGCGCTTGGTTTGGTGATGGCGGCTGCTGCAGCGCCGCCGCCACCGGCGCGGACGCGACGGCCACGCCGTCGGCGTCGGCCGGCCCGCGGGCCTTGCGGCCCGCCACCTTGAGTTTGCCGCCCGTCATTGCGTCGAAGCTCATGGCAGGCCGCAGCCCAAGGCCACCGCCCGTGGCGGGTTGGCCCGGCACGGAGGGGAACGCGCCCGACAGGCGGGTCCGCACCTTCTCAACGCCCTGCGTGAGGGCCGGCAACATGACGTTGAATAAGTGCAGCACCGCCGCCGACTGCTCGTTGACGTAGCCGCCTGGGGCACCTGCGGCGCCTATGGCAGCGGCGCCGCCGCTGCTCTTGCGCGGAAGGAGAGGCAGCGACGCCGACGACCCAGCACCGTCTGCTGTTGCAGCGGCGGCGCCGCCATTGCCACCGCCACCGCCGCCGCCACCACCACCGCCACCGCCGCCGCCGCCGCCACCGCCGGCCCTGTCTACATGCGCGGCGGCCACGGCCGCTGCGGCGGCGTTGCTGTAGATCCGCTGCAGCTGCGCCACGATGTACCGCGACACCATCGGTGGCAGCGACCGAAGATGCGCCGGCAGGTTGCCGTACTCCGTCCCGATGGGCCCAAAGATGCCGGGGGAGCTTCCACCGCCACCGCCACCAACGCCGCCACCAACGCCGCCGGCGCCACTCAGGCCGCCGCCGCCACCCACGGCCGCCGCCGCCACCCAGGCCTCCGCCGCCACCGAGGCCGCCACCGCCAGCGGCAGTGCCCAATGTCACCATGCTCAGCGACGCATCCTGCCCGGCGGATCCCGTGAGGAGCTCCGCCGCGTTCAGCAGCACCGAGTGCAGCTCCGGCGGCAGGCGCGACAGCACCTCATCCACCTGCCGCGCCGCCTCCAGGGCCCGCGGCGTCGCGTCCTTGTGCGCCGCCACCCACTGCGTATATGACATGTCGACGGGGGCGATCGGCTGTGCCGCTGCTGCCGTTGCCGCCGCCGTCGCCGCCGCGCCGTTGTTCCGTGACGCGAGGTGGGACAGGGACTGCTGTGAGGAGAGAGAGGTCGGTAGCGGCGGCAGTGGCGGGGGCGGGAGCAGTAGCACCGGCGCCCCCACTGTCGTCGACATCAGCTGTGGCGGCGGGTGTGCCGGCGGCGGCGACCCGTCGCCTCCATGAGGGGAGGCCTGGTCGGCCCCGGAACCGAATGGCTGAATCCCTAGCCCGAGGACAACCTGCGGCGCTTGTCGCCGCGCGCCGGGGCTGACGAGAAGCCCACCAGAGGCGCCACCATCGCTAGCCCCTTCCCCTCCTCCTCCTCCTCCTCCTCGTCCGCCGCCGCCTCCCAGCTGTCCGGAACCGGGACCGGGCCCGAGTGACCCCGAGGGCCCCGGGTCTTGCGGGATGCCCGCCGTGAGTAGCAAGGGCCGGCGGCCCACCGGCGCCAGGGGTAGTCCCGCGGGGTCTGGAAACTGCTGAACGCCCAGGGGCGGATGCGCAGTGGGTTGGGGGTGGGGCCGGCGGCCCAGCGGTGAATGGCCGGGCGGCGTGGGGGATCCCCGGCTGTCTGGGGAGCTGTCGGGGCTGCTGCTGCGCGAACCCGGCTCGGAGCCGCGCGGGGAGCGTGGGGGCGACACGGGCGGCGCGAGGATGTGCACCGGCGCCGTCGGCGTCGGCGCTGCCCCCTCCATCTGCGCCGTTGGGCTTCCGGAGGCGGAGAATCCAGCCAGCGGCGGCAGCTGGTCGCTTGAGCCGCCGACACGGGACATGTGCAGAAAGGACAGCCGGCCGGCCGCGAGGGGGTTCGCCGGAGCGGGGGCCTCCGTCGGAGGAGCGGCCGCAGGGCCCGCGACGCCCCCCGCGGCCGCCGCCCCGCCCACGATCTGGCCTTGGAGTGGCGCCAGCAACCTGAGCGACGGTGAGCTGTACGGCGGCGGTGCGGCAGCGTACGGCGGCGCGAGGCCGCCCCCATGCCCGTGTGGGTATGGCCGGCCCTGGAGCCCGTGGCGTGCCGGGGCGGTGGCAGCCGGGGCCGCTGGACCGCTGACGTTGGCCGCACCAGGGGGTGCAGCGGCCTGGCCGCCTCGGTGCCACTCCGCGACGGCGGAGCCCGTCTTCTGGTCGAACCCCAGCATCACGGTCGTGGCCACGCCGGCGGCGCTGGGTTTAGACCTTGGGCCACTGCCTGTGCTGGTGCCAGACGGCTCTTGAGCGGGGGACGTCGGAGGCGTCGGGTGGCGGTTGTGGTGCTGGGGCTGCGGGGCATGGTGGTTGTGGTGAAGGGCCTGCGGCATATACGGGTGTTGCGGCGGGTGCGGCGAGCTGTCCGCCGCCGCCACCGTCGTCGCCGTTGCCGTCGTAAGCGGCGTAAACTCCCAGACGTGCGCCTGCGAGACCCGCCGCGACTGCGTCGCCGCCTCCTCCGGCAGCGGGGACGGCGACGGCGACGGTGAGGGTGACGCCGACGCTCTCACAGCCCCTTCCCACTCCTCTGCGGTCCCGAGCGCCTCCTCCCCTTGCTCTTCCGCCGCAAGCCCCGCCGAAGTCGCCTCCCCTGCCTCCGCGTCCGCCTGCCCGTCACCTGCGGCCTCCGAGCCCCGGCCCTCCGCGTCCACGAGCTGCTCGTAGAGCGCGTTGCACTCTGCCAACACACCGTCGAGCCACGCCCTCCGCCGGCCGTCCCGCTCCGCCCCCATCAGTGCCGCCAGCCGCGCCTGCTCCTCCTCGATCGCCCGCTTGGCCGCGGCGAACTCCCCCGCCTGCCGCCGCAGCTCCGCCAGCTCCGCCGACGTCACGCGCTGTGCCTCCCGCAGCCGCAACACCGCGTCCAACGCCGAACGCGCCGCCGTCAGCCGGGACCGGGCGGCGGCTGCGAAGCGCTCGAGGTCCGCTTCGTGGGGATCGCCGCCATCACCGTTACCGTCCTCCGGCGACGGGACGGCGGTGGCGGCGGCGTCCGTGGATGCGGTGACCGCGGCCTGCGCACAGCAGTCCTGGACTGCCGTAACGGCGGCCTGCACCAGCACCTTCGGGCTGAGGGCCTCTGCCGGCGGCGATGGGGGGCCTGACGCCGGCGGCCGGACGATCGCGGCAGGGTATATGGCCGCCTCCGCGTCGACGGCGGCGCACGCGACGGCCGCGGTGGCCGCCTCGGAGGCAATCAGCTGCCGGCGCGCCTCCGCCGCCGCCTGGCGCTCCTGCTCCAGCCGCCGCATCTCGGCCATCTGCGCCAGCTCCCGCATCGCCTCCTCCAGCCGCTTCCGCCGGAGGGCCACCTCCTGGCGGGCGCTCTCCTCCAGCTGCGACGGGCAGCGAGGGCAGGGCGGGAACGCAGGACAGGGGAGGACCCGGGCGGGACGCGGCGTCAACAAAGCACGGATCGGCAGGAAGGACCGGTGCGGTGGTGCATGTCTTCCCTTTACATGACACTTTATTCGCTATCCCTAAACCCTGAATCCAGAACCCCAACGCCGCTTCCACAGCCCGCTGGCACAATACAATATCCGGACCCGCCGCAACCCAGGGCCCAGAGGCCCATGGGTCACCTCATCCGCTCTCATGCAGCCCCTTGGCGCCCCCACCTCCTTCAGCTCGTGGAGCACTGTCTCGTCGTACGGCTTGCCGGCCTTGGCGGCCGTGCACGCCTTCTCCTCTTCCGCCGCCCGCAGCGCGCCCAGCCGCGCCTCGTCCCGCTCCGCCGCCCGCAGCGCCGCCAGCCGCGATTCCCGCTCCATCACCCACTCCTCCTCGCCCATCAGCATGGCCGCCATCAGGGCGTGCTGCCGAGCCTCGTTCTCGTCCTGACACGCCGCGGGAGCCAAGGCACGTCGGCAGCCGAAAGGAACGCGTGCGCGCCCTTCCCTCCCTAATCCCCCTGGGCGTATGTCCCATATGATTTACTGGTCTATGCGTAACAGTGTGCTACAGGCAGGCTAGCAGGCTAGCAGGAGCAGAACCTGGACCCGGCACAGTAACCTTCTCAAGAAACTCTCTGTTAACGTACCGCTGGAGGCTGGCTGCGCTGGGCTGCCCTGGCGTGCATATGTGTGCCCAAACGTAACCCGGGTCGTCCTCCACTCCCTCCATCCCACCTGCGCTGGCCGTGCGCGGGCCAGGTGCTATGCCCGTGCTAGATGCTATGCCTCTGCCCACGATGCCGATGGGGCCAAGCTGGTGCCAGGCAGGCAGGCATGCACTTCCCCACGATACTACCGTACCGGCAGCCCGGGACCTGCCTGGCGGCCACCGCACGCCGCGCTATTGGTTCTCACCTTCGCCTCCGCCATGCGCCGCTCCGCCTCCGCCTCAGCCCTCATCAGCTCCGCCAAATGGTCTGTCTCCTCGCGCGCCGCCACCTCCTCTGCCAGCTGCACGCACTCCTCCTCGATCAGCCGCAGCGCGTTGCGCCGATCCTGCCGCTCCTCCTCGCGCGCCTCCGCCTCGTCCGCCGCTGCCACCATCGACGTCAGCAGCTCCTCCAGCGCCGCCGCCGTCGACCGGCAGTCCTCCGCCAGGCGAGCCATCGCAGGCGAGGACCTGACGGTGGCGCCGACCGTGGCGGCGGCAGCATGGCCGTCACCGTCGCCGTCATCGCGGCTGTCAGTGCCGCTGCCGGTGGAGCCGCCAGCGGATTCGTTGCCATCACCGCCATGCGTCAGCCGTTGCTGCTGCTGCCGCAGGGCCGCAGAGGCCACGTGCAAGCGCTCCGCCTCCTGGCTGCCCCGCCACTCGCACAGCAGCTCGCACTGGTAGGCCATGTCGCGCTGCGCCGAAATGGCCTCCAGCTTGGCGTCATGCGCGGACCGGTACGCCTGCCCGGCCGCTTCCAGGCGCTCCGCCGCCGCAGCAAAGGCCGTCTCGGCCGCCGCTGCCGCCTCGTCGAGGACAACCTTCCGGCTGGCGGTGACACCGTCCCCACCCCCCACCGCCGCTGCCGCTGCCGCCTCCACCGCCCGCCCAAACGCCCGCAGCTGCTCATCGGGCAGCCCGGCCACTGCCGCCACCGCCGCCTCCAGCTCCGCCAATGGCTCCGACACGCCCGTCACCGGCGGCCCGCGCGGGAGCACCTCCACCTCCTTATCCTCATCCTTGGCGGCGCCGCCACCACCGCCCTCGGCCTCCCCCGCCCCATTCTGGCCGCTGGGCTGCACCGCTAGCGTCGCCTGGCTCCTGCCCCGTATGACGGTGCGCCAGTCCGGGGCCGGCTTGGCGGGCGGCGGCTCCGGCTCCGCCTGCACCTCCTCCACCGCCGCCGCGGCGGCGGCCTTGAGCAGCTCCGACTGGGTGCGGTCCTTGAGCCGCAACCGCCGCCGCCCGTCCCGGTTGTGCCCCAGGCCCAGCAGCTGCGCGGCATCGCGCAGGTCCAGGTCCTCGCCCTCGTCGTCCCCGCTGGTGAATTCGCCGTCATCGCCCCGGCGCTCCGTGGCTAGCCCGTCCTGGTTGTACGAGACACGGCGGTCATCCCGGAGCCCCGCCAGTGGGTGAGAGCCGCGCCGCTGCCGACGCTGGCGCGAGGCAGGCGTGCTGCCGTTGACGGTAGTCTCGGGGCGAGAGCCGCCGCGCGACGGGGGCACCTGCGCGCACATGCGACGGGCGTTGTTGGAAGCTGGGTTGATGGGCATCAGGAACGTGGGTGTCGGTCCCGGACTGCGACCCGGACTGCGACCGGCCGGTTAGGGAATCCCGGCCGTGGCGGTCACGTGGCGCCCGCGATAGCGCCTTGTGGGGAGGCACGATCGGCCTGGCCGCGCGGCGCCCCTAGCTGTGCTCATCTACAAATGGGGCACCGCTTCTCTAAGCTCTGCGCCCGCCAAGCAGGATAGGTTTCCGCTGGACCCCGCCCATCATCGCCCGCCCGCCGGGGTTACCCACCGGCCCCATCAGGCGCGGCGCCGTGCCGAAGGTATTGATGCCCGCCTGCGTCGCAGGCCTAAGGAGAGGGAATTGACGAGGAGGGAGAGGAGGGAGCAGGGACGCTGGGTCAATTGCCATGGGACGCGAGAGAGAGGCATCTCCGGGGCAGGGGTCCACAAGTACTAGTCCGTCCCGCGCGGCCTCTTGCCAACATATTCAATTGCTCAAGCGTTCCCAAGCGATGCCCCATTCTTGCCCGGGGCGACTCGGCCCGGCGGCTTCCGAGAGCTCGCGCGGTACGCTCTGTGTGCCCTGAGCGGCTGCTACCAAAAGTCAGTGTCACTGCTGGTACCAGGGCTCCCAACACCTCCAATCCAAAGTGACCTCACCGGGACACAGCACCCGCCGTTGACGCACGGCGGGAGGCCGCGGCGGTGCCGGGCGCGGCTTCGGCCTCGGCCCGCTTCCGGACCTGCCGGCGGGGGCACATACGCTCAGACCTCTTTGTTTGTCGAGTGGCGAGGGATGATGGTGCGCACAGGACATCATGCAGGTTCGACGAGCGCCAACGCTGGCATACATGGGTGCGATGGGAGCGAGTCACACGCGGCCCGACGGACGGGCGTTCCCTGGTCATGCTATGAGTGCCGTGCACCGAAAGGAAGGGCAGCATGCGGCCTTGGGTAGGACCAGTGCTGCGGCACGACCTGTCTGACTGTAGCCAGCCGTATCACGTGCTGTTCCAGGACTGCCCGGATGCCGCTGCAATGCGCTCACCGGCAACCCTGTCGGTCCCCTGCTGCCAGTCTCCCTTCGCCGCCTGTACACTTTGTTTATAGGCCTGTAGAGCGTAGCAGATGCCCCTCTGCTCCGGCGCTGTGTGCTCATGCCCACTCCTTGTCCGACTGCTTGGCCCCCGCTCACCCCCCCAGGCCCCCAGCCACGCACCGACAGCAGGTACTCGCGCGCCACGCTGGTGCCGAACGCCGCGCGCCGCGCGGGGCCCTTCCGCCGGCGCTCCAGCCACTTGGCGTAGATAGCCGCCGGGTCCTTGCCATCACCCTTGCCTGCAAGGCACGGGCGAGTGCAGGCAGTGAGTGGGGGGGGGACTGCAGATTGGCATGGCGTCCAGACGCGCGCCCCTGGCCGAGGAGGTGCCTTGTTGAGGTCAGGTTGGGGAGCAGGTGGGGGAAGCGGCGACGGCACGCGCGCCAGTGCGCGCACCCTTGTGATTGGCCACGTCCTCGTCGTCCGATTCGTCCTCGTCGCCCTCATCGTCCTCCTCCTCGGTGTCGGCTTGCGCCAGCGCCCGGTTGATGCGGGCCAGGTCACTGGCGGGGTACTGCAGAGGGCGGGGCCAGGAGCAACACGCGCGCATATGGGGCAGTGAACACGGGATGCTGGGGGCGATGCCCTGGGCCGGGGTCGCCGACCGGGCCGCACACCCCGTCTCCCTGCCTCCTCAGTCGCACCACCCGGGCACGTAGCCGCGCCGCCAGCCCCACCTGCACCCAGTTCTGCTCCGCAGCCACCCGCTTCAGCATGGCGCGGATAAAGGCGCGGCGGCGCAGCTTCTCCTGCAGCGGCCAGTCAGGGCGTTCCCGGCATCAGAGCAGCGACCGGGAGGAGCAGGCCTGGAGACGAGCACATGCAAGCTCTGGAGCCAGAAGCGGCCAAAGTGCACACCCACGCTGCGGGCAGGTGGTTACGTGCGGGCGGAGCGGATCGCAGCACCCACCACTCCTAGCCAGTTGCATACGGAGGCCGGCGGTGGCAACGAGCACTCAAGATGAATGCGGGTCATGTGCCCGGCGTCCGAAGGCTTTTATTGTACGGCGAGGATTGGCTTCTTTGCGCCCACTAGTGGTCCGTTACCCGTCGGCCCGCGGAAACGTACCCCGAACTGCTCTGCGTTCAGCCGGACGTTGGCCTCCTGTTGCCTCAGCGCCAGCAGCTGCGGTCGCATGGCAAGGAGGAGGGCGCCAGCAAGATCACAGACACGGCTCAGGCAGGGGGGCGGTGGAGCAGTTGCCGCGTTGCAAGCAGCAGGGTTGAGGGAGGCGCACGAGCGTCGCACGACAGAGGGCAGGGACACCCGAGGGCAGCCCAAGAAGTGAGCCCTGGGCGTGCTCCATTGCTCGGGCCCTCTCGCGCGGCTGCACAAGCAGTTCCCACGCACGAGGCCCGCCTGAACTGCGCCGGCGCCCTGATACTGTCGACGACCCATGCACAACCCTCCGAAGAAGGCGCGGCGGTGTGTCAGTGCTTGAGACCCCAAGGACCAGGTCCCACCTCCATTCCCAGCCGGACATGCACGTCGAAGGAGAAGGGCTGCACGGCGGCCTGCGCTGTGGCCTTGGTCCGCTCAGTGATGGTCAGCTCCCCGGCCTCCAATCCCTCCAGCTTAGCATCGCGCAGCAGCTCCAGGGTATCCTGGGGCTCTGCTAGAGCCGAACTGAGATTCATGGCGTCGATGCTGCTGGGGCGCCGTGGGCGGGGAGGGGGATGGCAGGATGGGGCGGAGCGCAGAAGGGTTGGGCGAGACGGGCGGTTGCCGCTGCGTTACCAATCCTCACTCAGACATGGTTGGTCTGGCAATGGTTTGCGATTCTCAAGCCCTCACCTCCCGCGACGCTCTCCTTGCAGGCAGGGTGATGCCGTCCGGCGGACTCTTGCCCCCGCTTTCCCTCACAAAGGGGAAAATAACGGATTACAGCGCGCTGTGCGCGGATGTACACATCGGTGCTAACGGCGACTCTCCATGTGTCGCCTTCGATGGCCCAGACAAAAGCGATGGCATGGGACTCCCATGGCCTAGGTCTTATTTATTAAGGATTCGACTACATTTCATTGCTTAACTCGAGAGCAGTGGCTGCCTGCGGGCACCAAACGCCCGACGGGTGCTTGAAGCACGGTCGAGTATCTTCATACGTTGCGAAGCATGTTTCAGTCGGTTGCCGACAGACCCCCGCATGCTTTCAGCGACCGCCCGTACATCACGGCGAACACACACCCCACCGAACTAACCCTGCCCCCCTCCACCTCCGCCCCCACCCAAAATCCCCGTGATGCACACAGTTCAACAGCAATGTGCGAGCGATTCATCGGAGCTGGCACGGGCAAACGAAGGCAAGGCATTACTGGGTGGATTCGTCGTTCCTTATCTGATGACACCTAGTATCACATGAGCATGCCCCCAAGAGTTTGATCCTCGACTATCCTCGTAAAAGTGACATGTAGCCCCCGGGACGGGATGGCACTCATTTGCATTGTCCGCCTTGCTTAGCCCCCACCCGCCCTCCTAGTCTATGAAGGCGGCGCCATCCTCTTTATGCGGCGGGACGTGACGAAATGGAAACGCTGCAATTGGGGAGTGACAGGACGGGGCGATAGGTAGACTGACACGTCCGGGCCCATGGACCGAGCGTTAAATGTGACCGCTTGGCCGTGGCTTAGCATGGCCTTACGAATGGGATGGACGGTGTGGGTGCCGTCACAGCGAGTTGTTGGACCATCAGTACTCAGGGGCTTTGACAGGTCAGCGTGCGCCGCGTGCTGGGCTAGCCATGGACAACCCGTCCTCGGGTATTCTTTGTGTGAATCAGAGGATTGGGTGCAGAATCAAAAGAAATCTGCAAAGGAAGAGGGAGCCCGCCTCTACGGTTATACACGATCGAAGGCGGGGCGTTTCAAGTAGGGCGGGCGGGTACAAATCAAGTCAGGTGACGTTCCTGCTGCCGCCCCCCGCCCCAAAAGACCGGGTCCACCGCAAAACTTGTCGACGCGAGGCCGTGGGTCGATTACCTCGGCCTACCTTACGGACGTGGCCTCTTTTTAACTTTCCCCTCGAGCCTCCACCCTTAAGGAGGAGCTCGGCGCTGTGTTAGGGCCCCAAGGCGGCCCGTGCCACAACCCGGCACCACACACACGATTGGCTCCGCTGCCCAATAGAAACTTGAGAGCACTTGGCGGAATAGGTCAGGGCTCTGATCGGCCCAACGGCCCAAGGGTGTGCCGGTTCAAAGGCAGAGATGTCAGAGACGAACAAGCCTCCTGCGGACTACATCATGGACCGAGCGGGTCCGGCGGTTACGGCTGCGGCGGCGTCCGTGCAGAAAAGGTGTATAGAACTATGCAGAGAAAGGGAGAGTCTGCCTCCACGTCCATCCTTACAGGTCTGCTTATCGACGTTCGTCGTTTTGGGTGGGCGGGTCGGGCGCACGCGGGTCTGGTGACCGCAGCTCGCCGATAGACCGGTGGTGAAGTCCGCAATGCCGAGAAGAACGCCCACGACCGTTCGAGCGAGGTAGCATCGTAACAACGTAGTATCAAGGACGCCCTGGTAAGCTGTCCCGTCCAGGACCGGGGTTTGGTGCGCCTGCTCGTTTGCTTGCCTTTTTCTGTACCGCCCGCCCGCCCTACTGGAAACGCGCCTTCGGGTGTGTATGACCGTAGAGGTGTGCTATGGATCCCAAATTGCAGTGTTTCATTTTTACGGCCATACACGCCCTAAGGCGCACATGTACGAACAGCGGTAGAAACCTGCACTGAAAAGGGGGGCCCGCCTCTGCGGCCATACATATCCAAGGGAGTACGGGTGCTTCATTGTACGGAAAGATGACCGGGATGTGTGATGGTGCACATGTGGAGCACGGCGTGTGCACACCTAATGTAGGGATGCATAAAATTCCGACGCAGCCGCCGTACATGCCGCTGCCTTACAGTAGTTACAAGGCCATGAGCAAGGGCTTGTGCCAACCACCGGCCGGCTCGTGAGTAATGGGAGAAGGGCGTGCGTATTGTGTCGCTGGCAGTCCAGGCAGGTCTGCCGTCGGATTAGCCGTCTGGCGGCCACCATATGATGGGGAGCAAGGATGTTCTGGTGGCATGCTCTCGCCAACTAGTAGCATACACACCCATTGTCATACTTCTTCACAGGGACCGTAGGTAGGTGGACCGAAGAAGGGCTGCGGTCTGGAGGTGGCCGGTTCCCAGACGTGCTGCTGCACACACACGAGCGCGAGCTTCCGAGCGTGCGAGCGGGGGACATATTACCCAGGGCGTTGAACTGCTGTGCTTTACGTGCCAATCGCACAGAGCAAGACTGTGTATGCACGACATGAAACCCCGGGGCCCTGAGACCCCGGGATGCTGGGCGGCATGTACAACCGCCACAACAGGTTGACAACAGATTCCGGCTTGGTACTTCGACCTTTACTGCATGGTCAAACTCTTATGCCAGGAGCGCGCGGGTCGATGAAAGGTCTGCCCTCCCGGACTCTGAGTACGGCGTAAACCGGAGGCCCATTTGGCATGCAGACTACTAGTATCGGCCCGACATGTAGCTTGGCTCACGAAGGAAGTTGCTTTTTGTGAGTGGCAGGAGTTCACTGCGAGCGGTTTGTTTTGTAGTGTCAGCTGCGAGTCGAACCCGCTGTGAAGTCTGTGAGCTGAGAGAGGCGGGTCATGGGGGGACACCCTCCTTGGTTTACACCGGACTTCCCAGGGCTCGCCGCGAAGCGCGACCCCTTTCCAGGTGCGCCGCAGAAGCCCAGAAGCTATGTATGGCTTTATCAAGGCGGCCCTGCGCGTTGTGGCCGGCCCGTTCGGTCGTTCGGACCCTCGTCGAGACATTGCAAATGGCCGCTTAACGCCCCGCGACGTTCAACAACCCGTTTCCAGCTAACCTGGAACCAGCGTAGGATGTCCCTCGTCTCCCTGTCGCTGGCCTACGGCGCGTGCTTAACGTGCGCCTGTCCTCTTGCGCAGATGTGGAGCGGTGGCAGTCGACCTTCGTTCGCTATGCCCAGACTGAGGATGCTCAGTCGGAGGGATGGGATGTCGAGAGCTGCCGGCGAAATCTGCGCAACTTGGGACGCCAGGACCACCCCGTGCTGGCACAGGCAAACGTGCCCGAGAGCGTCACGATGCGCATCATTGAGGCGCCTGCTGAGTTTGCACTTCCAGTCAAGCAGGACCGGTGAGCAAAGGTGGTGGCGCACGGTGCGCTGGGTTGCGCAGGCCCCCGCGAACCCTTCCAGCACCCACAGTATCCTCCCGCTTGCGCTTCACCCGCATCTCCTCTCCGCGCAGGCGCCTCCTGCCATGCTTTAAAGTGCGCCTGGAGGTCAAGCACCGCGCGGCCCTGTCCATGCCACTCACGCTCCGGGCGCACGTATTGACGCAGCAGGACAAGGACCACGTGGCGGGCTGGACGCCCCCCGAGGAGGGCAGCACGGACGGACAGGTGCGGGTTTATGGCATGCCAGGGGACATCTTCTTGTCCATCCGCAATGCTTGCCCTGATTCGGAGAGTGTTGTATCTATTGTTAGCCTGAGCACTATGCGGCCCACCCCGCGTGCCCTCATCGCCGACAGAAGTCGGTGACGGAGCTGAAGGGCACTTCTGTAATTCGGAGCATGTTCGAGGCCTGTGACATATCGCGCACGGTAAGCGTTTGTTGGTAATGCAGAGCGCGCTGAGGCCTTGCAGCGCAGTAAAAGTGCGGCGCCGAGCTTATAGGGCCCCCTGCAGTGATTGGCACACCAGCAACCGCCTCACCGGTCCCTGCAGTAACGCGCATTAATCTCAATACCTTTGTTTCACAGGGTAGCAGCAACGGCGAGTCCCGGAGAGGTGCCAACGGCAAAGACGCCCTCGCCTTCCAGCTTGGTGTCAGCGGCGCCAGCGGCTCAGGTGCGGCCATGGGCCACCACCTCATGGCCGGCGCGAACGGCGGTAACGCCTCGCGTGTCGCGGACAGGCCCATTAAGGTTGAGACGCCGTACAACGGAGGAGGCGGAGGCCTGCTTGGCGTGGCCGGCACCGGGCCCCAGCGTGGCATGCCCGCGGGCGTTCCCGCCGGCCTCAACGGGCCCCTCAACGAGCAGGCGCAGCAGCTGCTGGACTCGTATAACCTGAACGATTCACCCGGGCTCAGCAGCAACGCCCCGGGTCTCTCCAGACACGCCTCCGGTGCCGGCACCGGCGCGTATGGCCCCGCCGGGCTGCTCCGGGACGTGCCGGGCGCGCCGGCGCCAGCGCCGCCGCGTGACATCGACATGAGCACCCTCTTCGTGCCCAACCGCCCGGACCCGGTCGTGACCCTCGCCTCGAGCGGCCAAGCGGGCCGGCTGAGCGGCACCGGCAGCAGCCTGCCCAGCTTCAGCTCAGGCGTGGGAATCAGCTCCACCAGCATGCCTCAGGGGCCGGGTGGTCTCTTGGGCACGGGCGGGCTGCGGATGGGACCCGGGAACTCGTTCGACGCGGCGGTGGAGATGTTGATGCAACCGTCCGGTCAGCAGCGCCGGCCCTCGCCGCTGGCCGGGGGCATGCTGGACGCCGGCGGCGCGCTGCTGCTTGCCGACTTGCAGCGTAGCGGCCCGCATATGTCGATGGGCGGCCTAGGCAGGCTGCCGGTGCAACAGCAGCAGCAGGGGGGGAGCCAGGGGGAGCGCGGCCCCGGCACCCCACACGCAGGCGCGAGCTGCAGCGCTGAAGCGGGCAAGCTGATCACGACTACGCAGGTGCGGGCACGGGTTGAAACAGGGGCTTTTGCCATCTCGTAATGCGTGGGCATGGCAGCGGACGGTGGACTTCTAACGCGCGCAGCAGGGAGCGCTCTGTCCCTTGGAAGGCAAGTCTGAGGACTGTCATAGCACGTGTATGTGCTACTGACGCCACACAGCCGGTGCATCTTAGCAAGTGGTGTCTGCTCCGTAGGCTTGACCTCGTTTCGTCTCCTACCACGCGCACACGCATGCAGCTCACCTGTCCTTGTTGTGTCACGCCGTGTGCAGGACTTCGAGTTCACCAACCTTGAGTTCCTCAAGCCCACTCGCATGAACAAGGTGTACATGGCCTTCACCGCCAGCATTCTGGACACCGACCTGCTCTTCGTCGTGTTCAACGTGCCCACCATTGGCATCTGCCGCGCCGAGCAGCGCGAGAAGGCCTGCAAGAAACTCAGCATCGACTACAAGCTCCTTTCCCACTTTGACCAGGGCTCGGAGCGGCCCTCTCTCATCCCCTTGTCGGGCCTCAATCCACGGCCCCTCAGCGGCAGTGCCTCGGTCGATACGGGCGTCTGCGTGGGGTCCCTTGCGGCCAGCCTGGCCATGCCCTCCCTGACGGACCCCGGTAAGAACCCGCAGCAGCAACAACAACAGCAGCAGCAGCAACTTCACCCACATCACCATCAGCTGCAGCAGCAGCATCACCAGCAGATTCTCAGCCGTCAGGCCGCAGAGATGAAGCTTGCGCAGCTGCAGGCTGGCGGCGGCCCCTCGCCGCTTCTGGGCGGTAGGGGCATGAACCAGTTGCCGGATAACAAGTCCCCGCCGCAGTGCTCGGACGTTGAGTTTCCTCGCCTGGGAGCCGGGATGGCGGATACGGGCATACCCGGAGCCGGCATGTTGGGCGGCGGCATGGGTTCCGCGGGCATGGTCGGAGGCGGGCCCGGCATGGGCATGCCACCGGGCTCTGGCATGGGCATGGGCGCCGGCGGCGCGCTGCCGGGCGGAGGCATGAACGGGCCCATGGGGCCATGCGACCTGAACAGCTCCGGAATGGACTTCTACTTTGGCAACGGTGGTGGCGTCATGTCGACGACGCCCGGCGGCATGGGGCCAGGCGTGGGAGGCGGCATGGGCGGCAACGGCGGCACGCATGCTCAGGGCGGTGGCATGGAGTTTGCTCTGGGCAACTTGAACAACGGCAAGGGCCTCAAGAGGGACCAGCGGGCAGAGGGGCAGGTGCGCACTCTTTAAGACGGCATGTGCTGCATCTCTGGACGAGGTTATTTTGACTATTGTGGAACTGGGAGTGCCGGGAACCCCAGCGGGCCGTGTATGGAGATCGGGTCACTGCGAGCAGCAGCGCCGTTCAGGCCACTCGTCGCACTAGGCTGTATGCAGATGGCACGTAATGATGATTTCGCTGCGTCCCGAAATGCCTTTCCCCATTACTCAATATTCCCTTCCCCAGAAGGAGGATGACAACTACCGCTTCCAGCGCGCTACGTCACTGGAGGTGCCGCCTTACCAAGGCTTCATGGGCCTTACGTCCAGCGATGTGGAGATGCTGCTGCCCGCACCGCACTCGCGCATGGCCATGCGGGACTTCATACACGAGGTGTATGACAGCACCGGGCTTAACCGCAAGCTGACGCACATGGACGTACAGGTGCGGTGCGGCGCCGGAAGGGTACTGGGAGAGCGTGCAGGTCGCGTTACATACCCGAGTGGTTGGAGGCGAGTGGGGGCGCTGGTGGTTTGTGGTGCCACCTGGCCAGGGCCTGTGTCATGCGAGTTAACCAGTGCGGCGCGTGTGGGTCGATGTACCGCACATCCGCCTTCCCTATTCGGGAGTGCAGGCGCTCCTCTCTCAGGCGGGCTTCCCGATGGACTCGACGCGGGAGCACGACGCCATCTCGCCACCGCAGTGGGACGAGTTCTGCACACAGTTCCGGAGCATTGTCGGCACGCTGCAGCAGGTGGGTTCGCGGCCTTTGTGCAGGAAGGCCCGAGCCGCTAGTATGACGGAAGAGCGTGTGCTGGAACCAACACGTCACTGTGATTGGCGGTTAAGAGAACGGGCCGTTAGAGGTGACCCAGGGGCCTTAACCGTGCCCCCTCGCATTGGTCCCATTCCATTTCAGGTGGCGGCGGTGTGGAACATGGAGGACCCGGTGGTGATCAGCGGCTTCGACATGGATCGTGTGGGCACCATCACGGCGCTGGCCAACGAGCCCGCCGGCACCTTCATCTGCCGCTTCAGCATGAGCCAGCCCGGCTGCCTGGTGCTCACGTGCAAGGTGGGGCCCGTGCACCCGCGCGCGGACCCCATGGGCCTCATTCACGCCATCATCAAGGTGCGGAGGGGGGTCATGCCAGTCGGGCAGGGCTTGGGTCGTGCGTCGAAGGGATTACGCATGTGCACGCACCGTTGAAAGTGTGTGGGAAGCTGGTAGGATGGTTTGCCATTCAGCCCATCGGGCACATGTCTCTTGTCTAGCTGCAACCTAATGGTGTCGGCGCGGGCATCGTGAGTAGGCTTCGAGAGCAAGCTGTGCCATGTCGCCGGGGCTAGAGGCACCGCAACGGCCTTGAACATCCCGTCACCATCCACAGATTGACGACCTGCATGAGCGGCGTGTGGACACGTGGATCCGCGACTATGCGGGCGCCACCCATTTGCTGGACGTGTACCGCCAGAAGCGGGTGGACAAGCGCAAGGTCTTTGCCACCAACTACACCCGCCTTCGCGGCCTCGATATGGGCGAACAGTCGCCTTTCGGCATGAACCCCGGCTTTGTGTGATGGCCGACGGTAGGCTCGAGGCAACATGCGGTGCGGGGTTGCCTTCGGCAGGCGTGTCGTCTTCAGAGCTAACTGGTACGGAACTGATGCTCGGCTAAGTTCATCTTACCTGGCAGCTGATCATGCAGTTGCAGGTGCCTGCGGACGTGTACCGTAAACGTGCAGAGGCGGCATGCTGCCCAGCGGCCGAACCTAAAGAGTTTATTGCGACCCTCGGTGACTGAGTCATGGGTCCTTTATCAACGACGATGCGTTTCCATGTCTGTGGACACGGCTTGCCGGGGTGCGTCTGACCGGCCCTGTTGTTCTCTGCGCAATATGTTTGCTCTTAGCTACACCTGCGTGCTTGGTCCCTGCGTGCGCACTATGCAAAAGCGGGTGCTGCCGACTTGGCAGCGTCGTACGTGTGCGTGGGTCGTACGGAGTTCACGCCTCGCGCCCTTACGCCATACAGTTCATTAGACCACGATAATTGTGCCAATGCCCTTGCCTTGCTTGGGCTGAACTTCAAGCGCCCTTTCTGTCACGGTGCACGTATTGGGAATATATGCCGTTTCGGGTTGCTGTCTTCATGTCGCCTGACCCCTTGGCAAACATTTTGTGAATCTCTCCTGAAACGCGACGGGCGTGCGTCTCCACGCCCTCGCCGGCTGTTCGTGTCATTTGTTTGGCTGGCTAGAACACAATCCTGCGAGCTTCAATTCTTGGTTGCCTGGTGGGCTCGGCGTATCCACTACCAGCGTGGGTTTTGTTTGTTTTGCGGTTGGTGGGAGGCGGCACTGGGGCAGATACGTTTCGTCTGTTTCGGGTGAATACAGCGGCATTAGATGATGGTAGTGGCGGACGGAATTCCTTTATGCGCACTTTCACTGAACGGGTAATGGTAGATTGCTTCCATGCGCGTCTGCATGAGCGGTGTATGTGCCCTGCACCAAGCCGTACTTAGCCTCGCAGAACTGGAACCTTCCTTGGCTATGGCTGAGTGTTGTAAAGTACTTCAACCCTACTGTGGAAAGATACGGTACGTACTGCATGCGTACAAGCTCTGATGATGTCCTGTGCTAACTGGTACCCGTGCTGACGGTGGTCTATACAAGAAAAAGTACACCAGTACGGCATACAACTGGTGCGTGTTTCTACGTCACGGACGGAGGCGACACCCATGGCTGACGTAGTGAGTGTTGAAAAGGAACAACACGTAGTGTGTGTGTTATGTATGCGTAGTGTGTGTTGGGGGGATAGGGAAGCTCTCAGGTTGCTTTGCGGCAACCCATGGGCGCAGCCTTTTGGCCACAATCCAGCTGGCTGGCTCCAGGTGCGCCAGGGCAACGCCTAAGCCCGCCACGCAGAAAGCCAACGCCCCAGCAGCCACTTCGCCTGCGCAATGCTGAAACCCGCCACCAGCGCGGTCCTTCGCCTACACTAGCGCCAGGGCTGCTGCTGTAACTGCTTGCACCAGCGGACGGCGCTTGGTTGGACAGCGCCGATGAACACAGAACATGGGAACGGCACGGATGGGCCAAGGATGCACTGTTTGCGCGCGTTACACGAAGGCCCCTCGCTCACGCGTCCTGCACGACGACGGTGCCCTTGCCCTTCGTCGTCTGGTCCTCAGCAACGGTGACGAAGGAGTACATCTCCTCCTGTGAGGCGGAATAAATCAGGGAGGGGCCGTGGCAATGATAATTTGCACCCAGGCCCACAGGACACAGCCCACAGGACAGGCGAGCAACCGTGCCGCAAAGTGCGTGTGTCTTTGTACGAAACCCCTCCGGCATCCCCGTGAGATAAGGGGGCATTACAGCAACGCTAGGGATTAGCTACACCGCGGTGGGCAGCGGCCCACGGCTCCTCGAAGGCTCCTCGCCAGCATGCCCCTACGAGCAGTGGCCTTCCGCCCGAGGCCACACAAGCTGCTGCATTGACGAAAAATGAATAGAACCCGCCCCCGTGGGCTGCTGGATGCTGCCTGCTGCGCACCTTGGCGTCCTCGTCGTCGTTGCGCCGCCTGCTGATGACGATGCGAAGACGGGTGGGCACGTTCTTAACGCCCTTGCTCCATACCGCCTTGTTCAGCTTAACGTCCAGGCGCACGTCGCTGGTGCCCATGACCTTGGCGGCAAACTTGCGAATCTCCTTCACCGCCTTGGGGGCGCACTTCTTAAAGCTGGTCTTGTGCAGCCGCTTGGAGAGGTGAATGGTGTACTCACGAGTCACCTGCTCCTTGCTGCGGCTCTTCTCCTTCGCCATCTGCAAGCGCCGGTAAGAAAGCTGGGTATGCCGCCGACTTCGGCCAAAAGTCACAAGCGGCGCCTACCTTGCCGCACTAAGGTTTAAGCACTGGGTAGGAGTCAAAGAGAGAGAACGCCGCATGCCCAGGGGCCAAAGAATGCTGCAAAAATATGTACGGCCGAACCTTACAGGAGAGCTGTAGAGGTGTAGAGGTGCATATCCTACGCTCTGCAAGTACACATACGGGTAGAGGGGAGCGCTAATCAAGTTGTCCGCTGGCATGGTATAGGGAGTAAATGGCAGCAGTAAGGCAGCCTTGCCTCCCTTGCACTTCTTATGCTACTTGCAATCCATACATTGGACCAGCCGTTGTCCGGGGTCACATCGGGACGAGGCCAGGCCAGGCTCGGCCTCAGCGAGTAACGGACCTGGGATGTGCGACGGCTGCGAGACGGAGATCCCAATTGGGAGGCAGGAGCGCAGCGGCAGCTGGCGATGGCGCAGCCGTCGGCCCAGCTGACCTTGCCATGCCGTCAAAGACTTTGGAGTCGACGGACGAGCCAGCGCCAGTCGCTTCACCGCCAAAGACTCGTGCACAAAAGGCGCGCGAGTTCGCGAACCGCGTCGTCTTCGGAGTCTTGCTGGGCGCAGCAGGCGCGGTTGTCATCCTGTATGGCAAGCTCGCCATGCTAGCGCTGCTGGTCTTCGTCACGTACCAGGCGTCACAGGAGTACTTTGGCTTCATGACATCAAAGCAGATGTCAAAGGGCATGCCACCCCCTCCACCCCTCGTCAGCGCGGCGACCACGGTCATGTGCATGGCCATGACCGTCAGCAGCCACTTCTACCGGGGAAAGAGCGGAACGTTGCTGGCAGTGGCGTCGTTCCTCCTGCTCGTCACACAGATTGTGGTTAATAAGCGGCCAAAGTTTGCGCAGCTGGCGTCTTCCCTGTTTGGCCTCTTCTACTGCGGTGAGCTCCCCCAAGCTGCACGGCCCACCTTCTTAACGTGCTGAACCAGCAAATGGGCTGACGCAATTCTTGGGCAGACAAGAGGAGAGGCAGTGCTGGTTTGCACAACCCATCTCTCTGCAGCTGTGTATACTAGGCCATAAATGTGTTCTAGGCACAGCGCCCGCACACTACCACGCGCGCCCCCACATCGCCTTGCATCGCATTGAATTACAGCAAGCTAACGGGTTGGACAGCGTCTTCCTAGATGGGAAGGCGCTCATGGAGCGGGGCGGGAGGGCCTGCTGTCAAGCCGGTTCCTGACGAAACCGTCCGATATCTGTGCGCAACACTTCCGCGATCGCAGGCTGGCTTCCAAGCTTCTGGCTGAAGCTGCGCTACCTGGCGGTGCCGGCGCCGGATACCCAGCTGGCGGTGAGTGCACGCCCGGTACTAGGGCAGCTTCATGGCAGGGCTCAGGACAGCCACGGCTCGTCAGGGCACATAGGATCTGTGTTGACATGAAACGACGCATACGACGAGCGTAAGCGCGAAAGTGATGGTGTCGTTGTAGAACCCAGCTCCAGAGGTAGTCGAAGGGGTTATGTGCATGTTGGTTCGGCGGCGACCACCCAGAATGCCGTGCTGGGATGCGCCTAGTCTGGTCTACGTGCATCGCATGCTGGCTGGTGCATGTCTCTCGGCTCCCGGCCCACTCAGCCCCCCGAACCGCTGACAACTGTTGTCTCCCCTACAAGCACCGGAAAAGCGAGCCGCGCCAGGCGGAGCGGCGGGAAGGGGCGGGGAACGGGCACAGGGAGGAATGTCAGTCTAGAAGTGGAACGTGGCGCAAATGCGACGAACGACAGATCAGGACCCTGTGACCTCAGTGGGGATACGTTGGTGGCGCCGAAAGGGGCTGTCCATGCGCACATATCAGGATCTGTGTGCTCAGATAGCTGGAGACCGCGACCAGTGCGGGGTTGCCAGAACTCAGTTGTGCCCAGCTGCTGGCTCCACTAAAATATGAATGTGATGCGTTCTGGCGTGAGTTCGGGTGTCGCAGCAGGTCTGGGAGAACTCTCTCAGCACTCCGGAGCCGTTAGCTGAATACCTACCGATGCACTCGCCCGTATTTTGTATGCTGGGAGTGGGCTCGTGCGTGGGCGCGACGTATCGGTCGGGAGCAGATGACGGCAGCAAGGAAGCCTTGCCTTCGGCACACGTTGGATACTCATCCCAGTCCCAACCCCGCCCTTCTCCGGCGGGGCCGCCTAGGCAGCAAGCCAGTCGTGCCAAGTAGCAGGCTTTTGCCGTCGGACTCTTCCTTGTCTTCCTCTCTGATACATCCCTCTATTGGTCGGCGGTCAGCATGCTGACTATTTTCGTCCTCCGTTCCGCCCCTCCCAATCACCCCGCGCACCCACGAACTGCACCCACGAACTGCAGGGGCTGTTGGCCAGCCTGACGGGCTGGCCCACGACGGTGGGTCTGGTGGCGGTCCTCACGGCAGTGGCCGTCATCGTGGCGGCTGACACGGGGGCGTACTTTGTGGGCAAAGCGCTGGGGCGCACGAAGCTGACAGACATCAGCCCCAAGAAGACCGTGGAAGGGGCTGCGGGCGGCATGGCGGCGGCGATTGCCGTGGCGCTGGGCGCGCGGGCGCTGTTCGCCTGGCCCTCAACGCCCTTGGCAGCGGTGGTCCTTGGGGTGAGGCGGGCGGAGGACGAGGGCGAGCGGGGCTGGAGGGCAGAGGAGGGCCAACTGAGGCTGAGATCTTAGTGAGTGGGTCCATGTGGTCCATGGTGGCCGCGGTGACGAGGGCACAAGGGCCACGATGGGCCGCGGTGCGTGTGGGGCATGCTTTGGGTACTGATTGTTCCTGGGCCATGGCACAGGAACGCCGAGGCTGAGCGAGCTGCTCTCCTATGCAAGGCAGCCGGGCTGACGGAAACCATAGAGGGCTTGGCGGGTACATTGCGCATGCACAAGCGTCTGTCTGTTTCAAGACATGCCCGACCCCGCCTGGGGCTGCCATGCCGCGGACGGGCGGGATATGCTGGCGCTAGGAACCGTCCCGTCGTAGGGTGCAAACGTGCCAGACAGCGGCATGCTTCCCCACTGCCGTATGCGGGGGCGATGCGGTGGCACGCTCGTCTCCTGATCTTCTCTTCCGCTCTGGTTGCAGGTCATGGTGTTCTTCTCCAGCCTGTTCGGGGACCTAATCGAGTCCATCATGAAGCGGGATGCGGGCATGAAGGTGAGGGACGGGTACCTCTGCTGCGGCGAGGCGTGTGGGGGGAGCTGCGACAAAGGACACGTCAGCTCAGCTCTGGCTGCTATAATGGCTGCTTGAGTAGCGCAAGATTCTGGGAGGAACTTGGAATCCCGAACTTCAGCTGCCCTATTGTAGCGCCTCACCTTGCATGGATATGGCTCTCTCTTGCTCTCTTGCTGCCTGTTGCCTGCTGCCCGCTTGCAACCTTGATTCATTGCTTCGATAGGAAACGTGGATGTGTTACCGCAGGACTCGGGCGACCTCATACCGGGGCACGGCGGCCTGCTGGACCGCTTCGACTCGTACATCTTCAGCGGCGCAGTTGTCTACTTCTTCGCCGTGTTCTGCCTGCCCTTCCTAAACACGCTTTCCGGCCCCAACGGCGTGGCTGCCGCTGCTGCGGCCATGGTGGCGGCCGTCGGCCCCTTGTAAGAGAGGAGTTTGGGGTGCCCCCCAGCAGGGCGGAGACGCTGACAGAGCCGTCCGGCGCGGCGGTTGGCGGCGCGGTAGCCTACGGACTGGAGCAATGTAGCGGCGATGTAGCAGGCTGGCGGATGTGAGCTCGTTGGGCGGCTGATGGTGGAGCGGCCCGCCTTGTGGGCGCGGGTTCTAATGAAAGCCCGTTGGGCAAGGTGAGATATGGTGCAGGAGCTGCAGTGATGAAGGTGTTGCGGAGGCATGGAGAGTAAGGTGCCCTGGCAGCCGTCACCCGCATGTATGTGTACCTGTCGCACTACGGTCCGCAGTGTCGGGTCCTTCGCAACCCGTCGACGGGCGTGAGGTATGGGCCTCGCCCTGAGAGAGGCAGGAGTTGGAGCAGGAGGTGTCCAGAGTTGGAGGTGCCCGCTTTTGGCAAGTTGCATTCGGTGCATGGCGAGCCGCAAGAGCGCGCAGACGGCATGTGCCTGCATGCCGCACCATAGCGTTGGGCTACCGGGAGCGGGCGGGTTGTTGCAGGCGCACACAATAGCATTCCTTCGGGACCCGGACTGCATCTTTGATGCCCTGCGCCTGCTGCATGTGACGAGCCCGGCAGGCTTACGGAAGGGTACGACCGCCGTACCTGAGTGCAGGGGGCGAGGCACGGGGCAAGGGGTTGCGGAGCCCGCCGGGACCGGAAATGAGCTCGCCGACTGCAGTGCTCAGCGCGTTGCATGCCGACTTTATGATAGACATCGAACGAGGGACCTCGCGTGTTTGCGTGCTGACGGCGGCCTCCATTCCGAGAGCGGACATGCTTGTGTTTGTACGTCATAGACCGGCCGTCAAGCACCCAAGTATATGGGCATGGCGGTTGGGTGTTCTTCGTTTTTTGTTGGAGCGCTAACAGGGACCGCGAGTGGCTGCCGAAATGGGGCGTCTCTGCCAGGGCGGGGCATGACGGCCGATACCTTGTTGGCATGTCCCTTGACCATGACTCTCCATCATTTGATACCTAGCGCCTCGGACGGACCCTGTGTATTGTAGTTAGATTTGAGAGGTATTCAAGCTATTTCCTTGAACGTGAGCTTGCCGCCTCCCAGCAGGTGTTGTGCGCTTGACCGCGTGGCCTTGGTCTGGTGGTATGGCTGAGAATCTCAGGGCGGGTGTGCAGCGGTTTATCCGTGTAGGATTGGCTGCCACAGCACCTGAACATGTGGTTACACATGCTCAACGGGGTCACTTGCAAGCGTTAGTAGGACAACCCGCAGCCAACTCAATACAATTACCCTGGGTTGGCCGACCTGACTAGACAAGGCATAAGCTCCTCATCGCGTACGCCGATGACCCTCAAATGCGCGTAAGCAGTAACCGTGCATGGGCGCGCTACGGGCGATAACGGGTACCACGCGTGGACTGCGGTTTGGCAAGCCCTGGAACCGCTCGCTCCAATACCAATGGGCGGCATGACCCAGTCCACACGGTCCACGCTACCGCACGCGCCAGTATCGAGAGTTCAGCTGAAGCACACCGTAACCTCGCTTCCTTTTACCCTCACCGACGGCAAGCGGTCTCACGCGCTCCGCCCAGCTTCCGGCATTCCCATGTTCGCGATTCCCAGATGGACGGAAAAGACAGCCCAACCAACACAACCAATGTAACCACCCTTCCAGAACCACAGAGGAAGGGCGGGCGGGGGACAGGCAGAGTCAGTATAGGTGCTATAGGCTCGGACTCCCCTGTCCAATCCTAAAATCTTATACTCTCAGACAAAGTGGAGACTAAGCATATCTGCCTTACTGTTGAAGTCCACACGCAGTGCGAAAACGTGCTTGGGGCTTCCACTCGGCGCTTCAGCCCGGCGTCTGCGGTCGCCCGCGGAGTACGGCATTCAAAGGCAGCCCATGACGAGGTAAGTTCGCCACCTCATGCGCCACAAACGCACCCTGGAAGCCTGCTGGAAACCCCAAATGAACAAAGTTTAGTCCGTTACGCACACTTTTGTGTAGCCCAAGCATGTAACCGCTGGGTGCCACCGATTTGCACACGCACATACGCACACAGCACGCTGGTTTCATTCTCAACATCAAGTTCACAAGCCTCAACACACATGCAGATAAATGCCAAACGCACGGCAGCCACGTACGTGCATCACACAACCACAGATCTCGTCTGTAGGCTGTATTAGGTTGTATGTGTGAAGTCCAATGCACCGCATGCTCGCATCGTCTAGATGATGGAAACCCACGCACCGTCTGGCCCATGTGTCTCTGCAGCGTCGGGGGTACTGTAACGAAGTCTGTCTGTCTCTTTGCAAGCACGCACCCGCTATACTGGCGCGCACAGCCACACGTCAGCATTCATTGGCCTCTACAAAACTTGTTCCAAACCACAGTCAAAACCACAGTTATGCACCGATAGGTCAGGTTGACCATATGCATTCGTGCCCTCCTGCGCGAGAGACGGAGACAGCCATATGCCAGAGTTTAGAAGACGTTGTACATGGCTGGGCCCGAAGCCACATGGTGGCTGGGTGTGTCCTGTCACCGGGCCTTCCTTTGAAGATTGCGAACAATCGTGGTAATGTCAACTTGTTTTACATGTCATCAAGGACGAGCCCCCCTGGGAATGTAATGACAGCGGCCTGTGGCACATGACACACTGGAGCAAGGCGGGTCGGCTAGTATGCTCCTCTTCTGCCCTCTTGCCGGCCCGGTAAGAGGGCCGCGGCATGCGTTGGTAGGACAAGTAGAGAACTGAAAAGAACGCATCAGACGTGTTTAAACGAAACGACGCATATGACGAGCGTAAGCGCGAAAGTAATGGTATCGTTGTATGACACAGAACGAACGTGTGACGAATGCACGCCGTCTTCCTCGCGCTGCGCGCACGCACCAAACGCATCTGGGCTCCCGGGTTAGGCATGCGCGCATCTCAGACGCCTCATGCGGTTATATGAGGGCCCACCCATCAAGTGGCTCCATCAGCTCTGCACCGCGGCACTCCAGCAGGTCCTCTGCGCACAGCCAGCCCGGTGGGAACAAGAAGGAGAGATCAGGAGCGTGGACTCCAGGAAAATACAACAGCGGTGACCGCAACTCTCGAGCCAATATGCAAAGAACAGCAAGAGTGCGAATGCGGAAGGACAAACCGAAGTCGCGATGCAACGCTACGCTCGGTAGTATGCATGTGCCGCCGGCCGAGACATGAGACAGCGTGCCAGAAAAGGCGTAAGCAGCGCCGCGGCACCGGTATTACTCCTGCGGGCCCTCCCGCCCGGCGCTCACCTTGGGCAGCGGCAGCGCGCCTCGGGGACCGGTTCTGCGCGAACGTCAGGCTGCGGGCCGAGTCGTTGCTGTTATCGACGCTGTGACGTCCGTCAGGGGGAAGCGGCAAACCGCGTGTGGGCGCACGGTCCGAGGGCCGGTCCATGGCTTGCCACACGGCGCTGTGCGGCTGTGCCTGTGCCTGCCCACGCGGTTCCTCACCGGCACCACCAGCCCCGCCCCAGCCCCAGACACGGCGGTCGTGCCCGGGGCTGTGGCCCACACGGTCGTCCCCATGATGCGTTGGCGCGCTCTGCTGGCGCTGCTCGGAGCGAGCAACAGGGCCGTGCGGTGTCGCACTCGCGGCCTCCATGCCCTGGCGCCGGTCGTGTACGAGTGGCGGCGTTGCCAGCAGAGACTGTGAGTGGTGTGCGCCGGGGGACAGCGGCTGTTCCTGTTGCTGAAGGAGCTGGAGCTGAATGGCAATGGCCCCAGCTCCCCTGGCTCCGCCGGGCACGGTGTTGCGGAGTTGCGCGCTCAGGCGTTCGTAATCGTGCAGAAGAGTCGTGTGCCGGGCCTGCCAGTGGTTAATCTCTTCCTTTAGCTCCTCGACGTCGCGCGCGAGCTCATCAACCTGCCGTGGATATTCCATGAGTCTTCCGTGAGTCTGCCGGGTTCTCGGGTTTGATGAGGGCTTAACTCGACAGGTTTGATGATGCAGTTTTGTGGCTCGCTATGTAGCCCTCAGAAGTGACACGGTCGGTCGCGGGCAGACAGGAGAAATCAACTAAGTCGCCTCAGCTCGCCGCGTACACGCAACGCGTGCTCCCACTCCAGGACTCACTCACCTGTCCCTCGAGGTCACCAACCTATAGTGGGAAGGGACAAGGGCGATCAAGAGCAAAGGCATGTTACTAATTGCCACGAGCCGGAGCGCTCAGGGAAGGGAGGCTTCAAGCCGGGTCGGGCTGGGTTCGAGGCTCCCGTGAAGAAGCACGGCACGGCACGGCAGTCATGTTGCGCTCACGCATGGTGGTAAACAAGAGGTGGTTTTAAACATGGCAACTGCTACGGGACAGCAGTCTTGCGTGACCTACTGCACCTCACAAAAGTAAGTACTAAACGCTGCAGTGATGCAAATTATGTATGTCACAAACCTAAAAGGAAGGTATGATGTATGAAGCGGAGTGGCAAAACGGGCTGGCCTTGCGGACATACCTGTTCCACCCGTTTTGCCCTATTACGAGCTGCGGAGCGCCTATTTGCGGCAAGTCGCCTAGTTTTCTTGGTTTCATCCTCTGACGAGTCGTCGGGGCTGCTCTTCCGTGGATTATGCTTGCTGCCGGGGCTCTCATTGCTCCCAGGCACGGTCGCGTCTGTCTCATAGTCTTCTTCGTCCTCTCCTTGAACGTCCTCCCTTTCCCTCTTCCGTCTCATGACCGACCGCAGTTAGGCATACACTTCTGCACTAAGGCAATGGCTTTGCATCATTTGCAGTATCTTCTGCTATCTTTACAGGGTGATATTGGCATCTATAAGGCGCGTAGGGCGAGAGCCGGCGGGAGTTATTGACTCGGACCCACAACTGTGACATATTCCAACTAAAGGCACAAGCATATTGGTTCGATTGGTATTGTGTTTCTTTGTATGTGTGCCTGAGACGCCGTTATCTGGGAAACACGGGTGGCGAAGGTGCGATCCACGTTCCAGGTCCAATCAAACAGAGAGACCAGGCAAGCTCGTAGATTCCCTCGAGTGCCCGCTGGTCCGCTGACATGGTTGCTGGCCGACGACTGATTACATAGACTTCGGCTTATAACGAGTGTTACCCTACCCTGTACATTCCGTGTAGACTCAGCGGTGGCGCAGAGGCAACATACGATCTTGATGCGTTTCCGCCTATGCGTGTGGGGTATTGAAGTTAACCGGCCGAGAGGGAGGCATCGTGAAACGCGCACATGCCCTATGTGCGTCGTGCAAGGTTGCCCGGGAAGCGTGGAGGACGAAAAGCACGTTTTGCTGGAGTGCCCCGCTTATGATGATCTGCGTGAGCGTCTGTGGGAGGGGGGTATACCTTGTGACACCAACATGGCGAAGATCATGGGCACTGAACACCAAGCGCTGCTTGCTAGTGTGCTGACTGGTATGAGAAGTCGCAGAGTTGCAACGACTGGACACAACATTTGAACTAGTCGTGTGAATTCGTTTCTTTTCCTATCCTTGTTTTGGCTTGTAGCTCGCGATCCATGAGCCTTCTGGCTCGGACGGATCCTTACGAGCTCGTACGAAGCTTGTAACCATACCATACCATACGCGGTGGCGCAGTTAGTCCAGCCGAAGCCGGCCTACCTGCACTGAGATAGCTCACGACAAGCGGCCTCGCAAGGCTCGCATGACAGGGCGCGAGTCAGTGTAAGGTTAGGCGCCTGGACCTATTCAGTCGTGCAAGGTCGTGCTCAAGTATACAATGCACCTGTTTCTGTTTCCTTTAAATGCAAGAGGGCCAACGCTGCCCCGCACGCCGGTAGTCCGGTACGGGGCCTCAGAAGGGGAATTGACTGGGACATGTTTTGACGAGGACACGCGGACCTGCCCGCACTGCCCAGTGCCCACACATCCAGTCTGTAATGGTTGAGGCCTCATCGGCACAAAAGACGCAGGACAAAACGACGGTCACCAAAGGCGACAACGCAGACGGCAACAACCGACAACACCGGCTGGGTGACAGGTCGGTAGCATGCCCCACCCAAAGCCGTGGGACGGAGCGGTGCCTGGGTGACATGAGCAGTGCGGGTCTTAACGTGCATCAGTATCGCTGCGGCATGCCTGTTTGCAGCTGTCCGGTAAGCGCCCTCCACCTGCCCAGATTGCAGCTCTGAGGCGGTCCCCAATGCATGGGTACCCCTGGCGTTGGGGAGGACCCAAGGTACGCGGCACGCCGCCCCTTGGGCAGTAGCCTGAAGCTCCCCAAAGCAGTTTCCCGCGGAGCAGTTTCCCGCGGACCACCGCACCGCCTCCGGAAGCTTGTTTCGGCATCCGTATGGTCTCCGGGGGCCATGCGCGAGGAAGCGCCGCTTGTAAGCTGCTCCACCGAGCAACGCGGCTTCCGTACCAGCCGGCTATTGGCTGGCGTATTCCGCTGGCCTTCACTTGCCAATATCAGCAAAGCTGTAGGCATTAAAAGTCGATGTACTACTAATGGAACTGGACAGCAGCTTGTGACGTAGCAATGGGAAAGGTTATAGACCACATAGAAGAGGCCTTTCGTAAAACCC
>LSYV01000020.1:1333341-1344060 GCA_001584585.1 Gonium pectorale
CTACTTATGTATGTCATCTTAATCAACTACCGCATTGTCACGGTGATGAGGTTGCAGTCCCACGCGTAGTGCATCGGTAGTTTGTCAGGTTGCTGATGCCTACAGCTTTGCTGATATTGGCAAGTGAAGGCCAGCGGAACACGCCAGCCAATAGCCAGGAATAAGCGCGGCTGGTACGGAAGCCGCGTTGCTCGGTGGAGCAGCTTACAAGCGGCGCTTCCTCGCGCATGGCCCCCGGAGACCATACGGATGCCGAAACAAGCTTCCGGAGGCGGTGCGGTGGTCCGCGGGAAACTGCTCCGCGGGAAACTGCTTTGGGGAGCTTCAGGCTACTGCCCAAGGGGCGGCGTGCCGCGTACCTTGGGTCCTCCCCAACGCCAGGGGTCCCCATGCATTGGGGACCGCCCCATACCTCCCAGATTGGTAGTTGGTGTTGCCACCGATGGACCTGCCGGACGTGCATCACCTGTGCTGACCCCAGGGCACGCCCCATGGGGGCGCATTATTGGTCGCACCACCCTAACCACCAGACGCTGTTCACGAACGAAGAAAATCACGATCGTTTCTGGACGACGAATACTTGGGACTCCTCTCTTTACCGACCCATCTAAGGCGCAGGGAGCACCACGCATATGGTCTTGCATGTCGTGATTGTGCATGCCAGTCCAGCCTTCCATGAAGGGAGACAGGTGCGCCTTGACTTACACGCGTACGCTTCCGCACGCAAGGCAGGAGCGTACCGGGGCGTTCAGTAATCCCTATGCAGCCCTACGACGTCAGGAAACCTGGACAGCACCAAGGTGCTTTGGATGGCCGCTATGCTAGCCCCCCACTCTAACAAGTCCAAGGCCCCAATCCTATCGGCAACAGCTGAAACCTGCTCAAACCTCAACGCAGTCCCCGGCACCTCTGCAAGATGCTTGACACAAGATGCGCATCCGTACCTCCCAAGCCACACCACTGCATGCCTTCAGTTGTTGCAAGCCGCACCTGGCACACTCAGCAATACGATGCGCCAGCTATTGCAGTCCCTTGCGACGAAACCATCTTATCAACCTCCAGCTATCCAAACTCCTTGCCTGCCCACCCCCCTGAGGCATAGCATGCAGCCCTCAGATCCCCAGAAGGCTGCGGCTGCCGCCGCCCACTCACCCGAATGCACACACAGTACGCCCAATACGCCCAACTACCGGCGGCAGCAGCGGCACGCAGAGGGCGTGCATCATTACGATGCCGGTGCGCTCCGGATCTGCGCTACTAGGAGGGCGTGTACCGCGTGCGCCAGCTCCGGCTGCTCCGCCACCACCGTCACGCGGAACTGCGAACGGTTCTGGGGGTTGGCCTCGACGCGGCAGCAGCACAGGCCGGGCCGCTGCGCCTCCGCGGGGCCTGCCGCCCAGTAGGCGGCGCCCGCCTCGTTGTGCGGGGACGGGTCCAGGTAGCCGTGCTCCACGCCTAGGTGCAGGAGGCGCATGATGCCCTACGCGCGGAGAGGCCAACGACGGTATCAACCGCGGCAGGCCTTAGCCATAGGAACTGTTCAGGGAGAGGACTCCTACGCCTGACACCGTCGGCAATAACCATCAGTGGCAACGCCCGAACTCGAAGGTCACAGACTAGTTACCAAGTTGGTGGAGCCGCCCAACCATTGCAATATGGTGCTTACCTGCACCACCTCAGGCGACAGGGGGCCAGACGCGCCGCGGTCCACCATCTCCTGTGCCTTGCACGCGGGCGCAGCAGTGCGCCAGTGCTCAAAGAAGGTCTCCTTGGGGATGCGCGGCTCGGGTGCCATGAACTTGTGCATGGTCACCGGAAGGCGCAGCTGCAGCCCCGACAGCGCTGGCGCGCCGCCAACGCCGTAAGACAAGGACAGCGCTGGGGGCTCCGTGAAGGGTCCCATGCACACGAGCGACAGGGCCACCTGCACCTGCTGCTTGGGCTCCAGCACCGTCGGCACGGCGCCGACGGAAACCTGCAGAGCGCGAAAGCCAGTGTTATATAAGCAAAACAAGCGCGTTGCCTTAGTCAAAGTGAACTGTGCAAACCGCCGACACCCAAGGCTTGGCAAACAGCCGCAAGATCCATTCCCAAGGCTAAGGCTGAAGGCGAAAGAAACCATACAGCCAACAAGTACAGCTGGTCCACAAATGCGGCAGTTCCAGGGTATGATTACTGCGATGCGTTCAAATAATGTACTCGCTGTTTCCGCTAAGCGCACCTGCACGCCAGGCGAGGGCATCGCCACCACCATCGCCACGCCGGTGAGCTGCGCCGCGTGCTTGTTACCGCAGTAGAGAACCAGGCTGCCGCGGCCCCGCGTGTATTGCGACTGAAGCCCCACCTGCAGGTACTGGTCCTCGTACAGGATGCCGCGCTCCTGGAGTGGGGGGGGGGGGCGGTAAGTTAACGAGCGCCGCATTTACCAGTCCCAAGGCTGTCCTGCCCAAAGCTCCGCTGATGAGCAGGCCGTACTGGGCGCGCATCCGATCGGAAGCGGTTGGACCATGGCTTGAAGAGGGAAGGGCCTTTGACGGCGACATGCAAACATGTTAAGGGCTTCGGAGGGCCAGTACAGGGCGCGCACAGTGTAACTGCATCACGTACTTTGAGCAAGAGCGCAGAGAGCCAGCCTTCCAGGTCGCCCGTGGGTCGCGGCGGCTCCACGGCCGGCACCGGCGGCGGCGCTGGTGCAAAATGGCTGTCTCCAAAGGGGTCAGCTGCTGGCGGCGACGCTGCCGGCGGAGCTGGCGCAGCAGGCACGGCTGGGAAGGGGTTCGCCGCGGCGAAGGGGTTGGACGCTGCGGCGACGGCCGGAACAGCATACGGAGCGGGCGGAAAGGCGCCAGGCGCCGCCGGCGCTACCGGCATGCCTGGGAAGCCATGTGGTGCCACGGGTGGCGGCTGCGGCGCTCCAGGGAAGGCCGATACCGCCACGGGCGGCGGCGACGGGACGCCGGGGAACCCACCTGGAGCCGCCAACGGCGCTCCCGAGTACCCCAGCGGCGGCGCCCCAGCCGGCATTGGCGGCTGCGTTGGCGGCGGCACGGCTGCGCTGCTGCTTGTGGCAACAACGACGTCGCCGAACAGGTCTGAGAGAAGGTCCACGGGTGTAGCGGGCTTGGGTGGCGGCGCGGCGGGCACCAGCGCGCTCCCGTTGCTGCCTGGCGGTGCCGAGGCGCCGCCGGCCGAGTTTAAGGACAACAGGTCCGGCTGCGCCTGCGCGCCGACCGATCCGCTGGTGGGCAGCGGCACGGAAAACAGCGGGGAGGTATTGGCACCGACCAGGGTCGAGGGCATGTCAGCGGCCGTGGTGCTGGCCGAGCCATCGGCTGGCGGGCCGCCCACGCTGTCCTCCGGCTGCAGCCGCTTGATAAGCGACGACTCACGGATGTTCCATGCCGGCAGGGGCAGGATGAAGCTGGTGGCAGCAGCCTGGGGATTGGCTGCAAGCGCCTGCTGTGGGCCGCATCGCCGAGGGTGAGGGAGGATTGGGCGGCGCGGGACTCTCAATATGTAATCGAGACGAATTAAGGGACGCAGTTTGTGCAGGCTGCATGGGCATCTTTTAGCAGGATTCGAGGGTGGAAACGGAACGGGTATTTCTGGTTGCAGGATGCAGCCGTCGGCCACAATCGGACCATGTTAACAATCTGGACTTCTAAACCAAAGCCACGCTTTCTCGGCACGCCGGCAACTCCCAGGCTGGAACTTTCCGACAGTCGGATGCAACCAGACCCACCAGGTATTCCGTGGCCCGCTGCTGTAGCTCCGCGTCCATGAAGCGCTTGTAGCGCTCAAACAGCTCCCGCACATCGCGAGAGAGCGTCGCGTTAGTGGGCTCCAGCAGATAGATCTGTAGTATCAGAAACAAAGGACGACAATATGTGCTGCAGATTGGGAGAAGCCGTCTGCATAAGACTGACCACCTGTTTACTTCAGTCAGTTCCATACTGTAAGGAAAATTGCGCGAAACCCCGCTGGCGGACACGCCTACCTGGACCCAGCCATACCCACTGACGGTTTGCTATCCGCAAGACCAAACACAACATGCTTGCCTTAAGCAGTGCCGTCATGAGAAGCCCCTTGGTTGGCTGTGACGCGGCGGGGAAGGCGGCGTGCAGCAGCCGATACTGCTCCGCGGGCGGCACCTCGGACCGGATCAGCCGCCCGTACTCGCCCAGGACGTAGGCCGCCGTGCAGACCATGGACTGGCGGGGGTCAGGGGCCAGGGAGGTGCAGGGTAACGATAAGATGGTCAAGTAGGGCCGCAAGGCGAATCGGCTACCTACTAAACGAAGTAACAACAGGTGTCTCCGAACTTTGGGGACGCTCACCAGAACTTTTACAACACATGACATCACCACAGGCATGCTCTTGCCGTACCCCTGTCCACGCATATCCTCATCTGCGTTTCCGCCCACCTCGTGTGCCGCCCCGCGCTTAAGCGCCTCCGCCACGTTGCGTGCCGCGTACTCCTGCATGGAGGGATTGTTGGTGACCAGCTGCACCGCGCGGTGCCAGATCTCGTCAGACACGAAGTCGCCCGAGCGCTCCAGCAGCTGCAGCACCACGTCCATGTACCTGGTTACCGACAGCATAGGGATGAGGGCAACGCGGAGCGCGAGGGGTGCATACGGTCATGTTCGTGGTCCTCCTTCGGGGACGAAGTGCAACAGTGACTCAAGAAATACGTCGCCAGATATTTGGTGGAAGGTCCTTGCAGCAGAGTTGGACTCCAATCAACGGTAGAAGAGCGTTGCACCCTGAGGTCTGTAACCACACAGCAGCGGCCTATGACATGCCCAAGCCGTTGCCAGCCATTAGCCGCTGCAGCGGCACATGTGGGATGCAGTGGCCGTTGTAGAGGCGGTAGCTGAGTGGCGGACGACACGGAGCAACGAACCTACGCAGTGGACGCCGGCCCCTGTAAATCGGCTCACCACTGCATGCTGGGCGCGAACTTCTCGGCCAAGATGGCGATCTGCATGGGGCCACGCGCCATAAGGTCGCCATGTAAGCAGACAGTAGTTGACTCTGGTCAACAGCAGTCGACACATAGTCCTCGAGCTGCCAGTACTGTCCAACCGGCTTGTCGGTTGGCCGTGTCTTCTATCATACGTCTCCATCCACATGCGAGACGAGCTGCTGCTGCCCTGACCAAAACCTCACCGCCCCCCACGCTCCCACCCACCTTCAGCACCAGCTCCTCCCGCACCCCGAAGTCCGCGACCACCAGGTGCTTCAGCAGCTCGCCCACCACCTCGGGCGCCGTGGCGGCGTCGCACAGGGAGAACAGGAGATCCAGCGCGCGGCGCCGAATGGACACGTCGGGGTCCTGCGGTCCGGAAGATTGTCGCATGTCAAGTTTAGGCCGCAAACGGCGTTACAAACACACGCAATCTAGTGTTCGAGAAAACGAGGCGCGAGCAAGTTATCAAGCCGGGACCTGGGCCTACATGCATAACGGCGGCATCGCTCGACGTGTTGTGCACTGGTATGCTAAACGGCAGAAGCGGTAGACGTGCCCGTACGTAACAAGAACGCACGTTATTGGTGCTCATTGCCTTCGTAACGGCGTTGCTGCGTGTTGCTGCGCGTTTTGTGTGATACCGATTTTCAACCCGCTCCTTGCAGCCATTGGCGGGTCTGGCCCCACCTTGAGGCTGGCCATGACAGTGGCCTGGTGGTGGCGCACCCCCTCCAGCACCTCCGGCATGCCGCCCGCCAGGCGCGCCAGCGAGTCCAGCGCCAGGTACTTGGCGTTGGGGTCCTAAGTGGTGAATCGCGCGGGAGAAAGCGGCAGTACGCAACATGTGGCAGGGCAGGGCCGAGCTTGCTACTGAGTATCCCGTGTGCCAGGCCGAGCTTACTGCTGAGCATCTCGATAGTTCTGGCAACTATGTGCGAAGAGCTCAAACGTAAAAACGAAACGATTGTCATCCCCGTTCTATTATGTCGTGATCCCGTGGCCCATGTATGCCGGTCCTGCCAACAGCGATGCGGCGCTTCGCCCACCCTCCTTGGCCAGCCGTGTGCCCCCGCCCCGACCTGCCCGCCAGAGGGCGATCCCCACCTTGCCGGCCAGGTAGCGGCCCATGAGCGTCAGGCACGACGACAGCGTCGCCCGGTCCGCTGCTGCCTCGGGGCCCGTCCCCGAGATGGCGGCATTGGTCGCAGCGGCGTGGTGCAGCGCCAGAGCCAGCGCCTCAAACAGGATGGCGTTCAGCGCGTTTGTTTTGTTGGGGTTGGCGTTCTTCGCCGCTTCGGCGCTCGCTGTTGAACGCGGCAGGGGATTCCGATGCGTCAGAGCCGGGATGTAACACGGCGAGCTCTTAACCCCCATTGCATTCACGCCACGACGTTTTTGCAAATTTTGCCCACTCCAGACCAGCAAGCGCTGTCCAGATTTCCGTTAGACCCGGTAGACGACGACAGCGCATCAGGGCCCCTCTCCCTGAGCGCAAGTCGACCCTGAATACCCCCTGCTGCTAGAGGATCCAGCCCCTGCTCACTGGCAGCGATGATATTCTGCAGCACATCGTGCAGCGCTTTGCGCTCCGTGGCGCTGTCGGGTGGCGGGAAGAGCTGCAGAGCGCGCAGGCACCGTGACTGCATCACAAGGGGCAGGCAAGGGGGTGCTATGCAGCTTAGTGCGCTCCTACATAATGGACAGAGGCACGGACGCGCGCCAGTATGTGTTCATCAGGCGAGCCGCACAGTGCACGGGCTCAAAGCACTCTCAAAAAGTTCTCATATAGCGTCCTCGCAAGCCTCCTTCGAACGACAGAGGAGGGGATGGTAACGTGCGCAGGACGGGGGAAACTATTCCTGCGCGTTCCTGCTCCGGCACCCCGGTCCCCTACAACTGGTATTGTCGCACCTGGAGCCATGGTGACGGAATGCCGTAGTAAAGGTATTCAGGCGGGATGCGCTCCCGCTCCCGGACCAGCCTCTCCAGGATCTTGATGACGCGCCCCTGGCACGTCTCGTAACCGCCTGACCCCACGAGAAAGCAGGTTGGGGTGGTTGCAACAGTGGTGAGGCTTGGTGCTCCGAATGATTAACGCAGTGGCAACGCCTTACGAAGGCGAGGGAGATCGCACACTGATTGATGTGCACTCAGCTTAGTACATCAATCCCATACTGCAAAACCGTTGCCAATACAGATCTCACCGGATAGTATGCAATTGCTCTGTACCCTTTCGCAGCTCCTCGCCCCCTCCCAAGCGCGCCTGCTGGCGGACATATAACCCGCCCCGGCTTTCAGCGGAACACCTGTCACCATCCGTCAACCTTGACACCGTCCCGTTCTACTCACTCGTGCCCGAGCGCAGCACAATGCCGTGCAGCAGCGTGACGGAGCACAGTAGCAGGCCGAGGTCCCGCTCCTCCAGCAGGGCGCCCATGGTGGGGCTGAACGTGTCCGCGGCCACCAAGAGCGGCGCGTCCGCGGGGGTCTTCCGAAGCAGCCGTAGCAGGCACAGGGACGCACGCTTCTTGATGAGCGGCCGCGAGGCGCCGCTCGTCTACAGCGCAGGCAACGGATAAGGGATCGTTGGAGGTACGACACCTGGCCGGTCTGTCCATATCGCTGACCAAACACAAGCGCACAGGCTAATCCCTGCAAGCAGAAACCTGAACTCTCTGCCAGACAGTTGCGACGCGGCTTAGCAGAAAGAAGCAAATATCCAAATCAAAGGACATTTTAGCACTTACTCCGCACCAGTTCACGACCACAACGGGTAGACGGATACGCGCTTCCCCGTGGGCACGCGTATAACAACCTCAATAGGCATCATCACTTACCAGGAGCTTAAGGACGTCTAGCGTCAGAGCTTCTGCCATCTCCTGGCCACCGACTGCGAGGTTCACCAACAAGTGGTCTCAAATGCAGGATACACTGTTCTCTGACGGTCTCAGCTTCAGTGTGCGGGAAGCGCATACCCACGGACACCATGAAGCTGCCGGCGTGGTAGCGCGTGTTTGTATCCTCCATCGCTGACACCCCCCATGCGCATATCTCTGATGGCTATTGTAGGGACTTGTAAAGGGGGGTGCACCCGGCTTACTGTTGCCGACAAAGCTCAGCGCCAGTGCCTGGAACGCCTCATTCCGGCTCGTCATGTCCATGTGAATGGCGTTGATAGCGAGGCGCAGGAACTCGTCGTTCTGTGTATTCCATGTTTGCGGGTGCCATGTGGGGTTTCGGGTTGGGGCACGGCAGCACTGTGTTTGGGCGTGTGGGGGTAGATGTGCGGGCGCGATTACCTCTTGCAGAAGTAGCGAACACGCCATGTACCCGACTTGCTTGTCAGAGTACTTCTGCATGGGTATCAGGTCGCAGGCCTGCTTGTGGCCAAAGTCAATGTCAAAGCCCAGCATGTAGATATACAGCAGCTTCCAAATGTATTTTCGGCGATCATAGCCTGCGAGGATGATGGCACGAGTTAAAGGCCAGTGGGCAGCACAGCAAGTCCGCATAGGGCGAGCGAGGAGGCAGCTGCGCACCCGACAGCGCCTTGTCCTCTCCAAACTTCGCCCTAATCTTCGCCAGCTCCTTCTCCACACGCCGCTGCTCTTGCTCTTTATTTTGGCATGCCCGAATGTCTGAAATGAACACCTGGAGAGGACGAGCGCGACATCCCTGAGATGATCGCCCAGACCCAGCTCGGTAAAGGACCTCATGTGATCTGGCATTGTACCTGGAGACCACGCATATATGCGGTCTTCGACATGGTTGCTTTCTAGCGGGGCTCACCCCCACAAGGTCGCCTAGCTCTACAGGTGCAGTTCAGGTCCAATTAGCATTCGTCAACCTCGTTTCCAAGTTAGGCGAAATGTTATTACACAACCACTTTACCCGCAGGTTTCTGGGTACGGTACGACACGACAGCACGGTCGACACGACACCGCGGACACCGGGGTAAGGGGGGTTCGACGGTGTGAAGCGTGCTTCAGCTCCAAGACCTGCCCGGCAGACCTGAACCGGGGTTCCACAAGGGTCAAGACGTACCGGGCACACGTGAGTCCGCCTAGAGGCCTTGTCCCGTTCACGCAGGGACGCCATCCAGTATGCACCATATGAGGAATCTGCACAGAAAGAGGAAGCCCGCCTCTACGGCTATGCACACCCGAAGGCGCGACGTTTTCATTAGGGCGGGTGGGTACAGAGCAAGACATGTGACGTTCGTCCCGCGCGCCCCCCAAAAGACCGGCTTGCCGTGGCTTACCAGCTTACCAGGTTTGTCGAACCTCGCCCGGTGGACAAAAGAGAAATCACCTGACGGACCGCTAGTTATCAAGGTCGAGCTGCGGTGTTGTTGTCGTCACGGCTACCAGTCCAACAGGTCCGACGGCGCTCAGCGGTCACTGTACCGCCAAGCCCACCCTAGTGCCCGCTCTACTGCATATGCTCACTGGCGGTACGACATAACGTGAGAAGAGGGGCTGGTTTTACAGATGCTGTGTGTGTGAGGCCTTGAGACGAAGGCATGAACCTCCATCAACTACTGGGCCGATTGCACGGGACTGGAAAGAGGTCATCCCAGAATGGCATCAGTAATGCGGCAGGCAGGCCTCGACAGGAACGTAGCTTCCAAGTCCGCTCCACGGAGTTGCTCAGATAGACGGCCGTTGCACGAGACGGGAAGGCTTGGCGGCTGAGTTGCCTGACTCCCTTTTTTGGGCGGAGCCCCCGCCGCGAAGCGGCATTGGGGGGGCGGAGCCCCCTGGGATTGGGGGCGGTCTCCGTCCGTCCGTCCGTGCGTCCGGACCAAACTCCATCCCACGCTAAACCAATTAGTGGAGTCTCATACTAATAGTATTCCTTATATGTGTGTAGAATTCCATAGCCGTTGGTTGGCATTTGGCGATGGTCAACGCGTCCATTGGCTGGTCAGCACTGGCCACCCAAATAACACCAACTGCGCCGGGAAATAGCCACGATTATACCGTGAGATATGCACATACGGCTACTATGAACCCGGTCTCTGAGTTGCTTGCTGGCGCTCACAATTCTCGCAACCATGTCAACTCATGGACGGCACGGTTCCGACTAAACCCGCACAAGCCAAGCGGGCCTTATCTAACGAACGTTGGTGCCCGTTTGCGGACAAGCACTGGGGTTCATGACGCGTTGACGCGTTCGGGCGTGTATGACCGTAGAGGCGGGCTCCCTCTTTCTCTGCAGATTTCTCTTTTTTGACACGGTTGTGGCTCTCTTTCTCGCTCGCCTACCCCGTAGGGCGGGTGTGTGCGGGTGCGGGTCTATACCGGTTGCCCCTGCCCATGCATCCACTACGGTACACATATACGCTCCAACCCTTCATGACCTAGATCCCCGATACGGTCTCACGGGGCTCCGCCCTTTTCCAAGCTTCAAGGAAGCTTTTCCCCCTACTTGTCTTTGCAGATTTCTCTTTTTTCACGGATGTTGGCTGTGGCGCACGCTAACCGAGCATCGATCAGATCAACCTGAGGAAGGCACCGACAATTGCGGGGCACCGACCGTTGCCACGACAGATGCTTTGTTTGAGCAAGTGCACCCACCCATGTACGGCATGCCCTCCTACCGGTACGGGTGATCCGAGATGCGATTCGACAGGGCTAGGCATTCTCGGCATAGATTTGCCCAAAGAGGAGACCACTGTAACTAAGCAGGGCTCACATTGGAAAAAAGAGAACCAGAAACGGGGAAGGCAGCCTCTACGGACATAC
>LSYV01000020.1:1344698-1368412 GCA_001584585.1 Gonium pectorale
TATACGAGCAGACGGCCCCCCCATTGGGTCTCTTGACGGCCCTAAAATATGGCCTACGCGCACACGTACGCAAGGGTAGTCAACACAACGTGTGTAGACCTTGATGCACAGAAGCGATATACAATGCGCTTATCGTGGCCTACGTGTGCGTGCAGCACTTGCCGTACGAGGGGCATGAGGGTACAGGTTACATGTGACACGTCTAATGGTCAGAGAGTATCTGCCTCGGGGGCTTTCAGAGCATAATTGTGCACGTTTGGGCTTCTGGTCAGTCCTTGCGCACCCATGCATCTGCAATTACCAAGGAATTTTAAGGTTACCGGCCACGCCGTAACGCCGCACACATCTTAGTGCGCGTGTTACGTATGCGTAACAGAATGCTCAAAGCATGCCGAAAACGAGGCCAGCAAAGTAAAGGAAACCCCCAAGAACTTCGTCGTACGCGTGTGTGGACATCTTGGACACGGGTGCGTGCCGTATTAGGCCCTGCTGGACTTCAGCTGTATGTAGACGGTCACTGCTAGTATACCTTCAGTTTGCGTCGAAACCGCCTTTAGGTAGAGAATTGGTAGAGCTCCCGGAAGGATGAAGCGAAGGCCTACAGCGGTCGCGGATGGGCTGCGCTGGACCCATCCCTAAACATTGGAATTGTGGGCGCATGCTTCGTTCATCGTGAGGCAGACAGTGAAGCAGCGAGAGCAGGCAGGTAGCTGCATTTGACAGCCAAACGGCCTGGGGCGCCGTGCAGGTGCATTGAGGTTTTGGCCTGAAGGGCTGCACGTCTTGAGGAAAGCTGATAGTGGCCATGCACCGGCCCCAAACTCCAGTTTACCGGGAAAGGGATGATAAGCGGAGAGAATGGGAAATAATGAGTCCAGCTCAACGAGGTGCCATACGCTTAACCCCGGGATGCGCGAGCAGCGGTGTATGGAAGCGCGGGGGGCAGGTGGAAGTTGAGTGGACGCTGCATGAAGGGGTTGCAAATTGCCGCCGGTCCCTAGCATGTATAATGTAATTGGGGGGGGGGGGGTTGACACGAGAAAGCTGGGCGCGCCTTTACGATGTGCGGGGAAGGGTTGATAAGGACGGGGCACCGGGCGCCGGCGGGGCGGGGGGCGCACGCGGGCGGGCAAGGTCGGGGCCCGCGCGGTAAAACGCGACAGAGGGCAATTGACTCATCAGCATCTCTAGGGGCCATGCCTAATCATCGACTTGTTGCGGCGCAAAAGGCTAGCCCCGCGGGTCCATGCCTGCCAGTGTCTACCACGCCCCACGCCCCGAACTAAACAGATCTCCAAGTAGGCGACATCATTTGCTGCTGTTGCACGCCAGGCGACTGGCGCAATAGCCACAGCGCGATGCCGTACGGCGGATCAGTGTTTCGCGTGCTCGCCTCTACAAGTGCGGAAATTCTCGCGCTTGCCCTGCACTGCGCTCAGACAAAAATGGCCATCTCGATGCGCTCGTCTGCTAAGGTATTACTTAGCACATTAATAGATGGCGCTAGTCGGCCGACTCTAACACGTCGATGGGGGGTTGCTTGCAGGCCCCGGTTGCCGCCCGCGCGAGCCGGCGCACCGTGTCGGTCGTCTGCAAGGCGCAGAAGAGCGATGCCCAGCTGAGCTCGGTCCTGGCCGCGACCGCCCTGGCTGCCGCCGTGAGCCTGGCGTCGCCCAACGCTGCCCAGGCCGACATCGCGGGCCTGACCCCCTGCTCGGAGAGCAAGGCCTATGCCAAGCTCGAGAAGAAGGAGATCAAGGTCCTGGAGAAGCGCCTGAAGCAGGTAGCGCTAGCAGCCACGGCAGTCGCACGGAGGATTTGCTCGCTGATGCACTCGCTCCTCCCCCTCACAGTACGAGGCCGACAGCGCCCCTGCCCTGGCGCTGAAGACTACCATTGAGCGCACCAAGACCCGCTTTGCCAACTACGCCAAGGCCGGTCTGCTGTGCGGCAACGATGGCCTGCCCCACCTCATCTCCGACCCCGGCCTGGCGCTGAAGTACGGTCACGCCGGCGAGGTCTTCGTAAGTATTGCTTTGCGCGGTTTCGGACACTGGGAGCCAGATTCTAAGTGTCGTGTCCGCATCTCGCAGATTCCGACCTTCGGCTTCCTCTACGTTGCTGGCTACATCGGCTACGTCGGTCGCCAGTACCTGATTGCCGCTCGGGAGGCCGCTAAGCCCACCGACAAGGAGATCATTATCGACGTGCCCCTGGCGCTCCGCCTCGCCTGGCAGGGCGCTGGCTGGCCCCTGGCCGCCGTGCAGGTGGGATTACGTTCTGCTTCTGAGTGTGAAGCTGTTATTATTTTGCGCTTATGTGTTGGCCTAGCTGTTGACCGGGTGTTGCTTTTGTACTGCCGTCCCGCAGGAGCTCCGCAACGGCACGCTGACGGAGAAGGAGGAGAACATCACCGTGAGCCCCCGCTAAGCGGCTCGCTGATGGAGTGCAGCGTGCAATTTTACACGGCGAGTGAGCTGAGGAGGAGCGGGTCGTAAGTTTTGTAACTCCGGGGTGAAAGGGTTTCGTCCCCCCTCTTCCCCCTCCACCATGAAGTGCTTTCGCACTGGTATTCGGCATTGATTTGAGCAGAGAGAAGATCAACATAGAATCAATAGTTGATATGCATCTGTATTGCGTCGTCTAGGTGGGAACCGTGTGCAGGGCACCTGCCGTCGGTCACCAGCCTGTACAGGGGCCTCGCAAACGTGCATATTCACAACCCCCAGTCGTGGGGGCTAGGGCGCGGGGCTGGGTTCCCTGGTGCTCACTTTCATTTGCGGTTGGAGGGTGATTATGGGGCTGCAAACCCATGTAACCATCTGCCGTGGCGTGTCTCGGGTATCTTCGAGGCGCATGTGGGGCGTCGTTGTTCGAGTCTCGGCGCACAGCTGCTGGACACAGCCGCTGAATTGGATTCGGCGCGCAGCTGCTGGGTAAAATACTCCGGCGTCTTATTATCGGGTGTCGGGGGAGTGGGGCGTTGCTGTGCACAAGCCAGGATCGTAGTAAGCATATCGTAGCCATGGGTCTTTGTCGGCTTTGCACCTATCAACCATGCAGCAATGATGACAGCTGCGGCGGTAACCGCGATCAAGACCATAGTCTTGCTCCACAAGCAGCAAAGTCGGATGCAGCCTAAATTCGCACTGTTGTTGTCCTAGGCAGCACCTGTACGGCTTCTTGCCAAAGCAGTTACGCATGATTGGATAGGGCAAGTACCGGGTCAGCGCACGTGGCACGTGTTGCAGTAATCCGTCAGCGAACGTGGGGTAATCATGCAGCATGAGGGTCCGTCTGCTCGTATACCTCGCCCGCCATGCGCTGTACTCGACGCCCTGCTGGAAACTTCACACCCTCGGGTGTGTATGTCCGGAGAGGCTGCCTTCCCCGTTTCTGGTTCTCTTATTTTACACGGAATCCACGCCTTCTTGGTGAGTAATCCGCATCGACAGCTGGGCCTGGGTAGGCTGAACGCAGACTGGTTGGACAGCCGGGCAGCAGCTAGTTGCGGAAGCTGCCACGGCCATCCAGCGCGAGCGCCTGCTGCTGCTGCTTACGGATCTGTGCATTGCAGAAGTAAGTCCGTTTTCCTGTGTTGATGTCTGCGCGCGGGCATGAAGAGATGAAGTCCAGCCTCTGTCCGTAGAGGCTCCAATTGCAGTGTTTCCTTTTTGCAGCCAGTGCCCCTCGCCTACATATCCCGCCCACTCTGAGTCGGCCCTGCGACGGCGCCGCAGACGATAGGGCAGCACCAGCACACACCAGAGCTGAAGGCGCTGGCACACGAACCCGGGCGCACGGCGCAATGTCGTACAGGTTGCATCATTGATTTCTGCATCCATTATGTTGTGGAGGTGCATATGGCACAAATGGTCAATGCAAGTGCACTGCAGCTGCATCCGGGACTTGCGTTCGCATGGATGCTCGGACTCTAAGGACTTTGTTCGTTCGCCTTATGCTTTCGAATGTCAGAGCTTGAGCCGAATGCAGTTCAGACTGAGAAGGCTGAAACGGATAACGAGGGCGGAGCGCAAACTCAGGATGGAGCCGAAGGGCAAAGCAGACAAGGAGAGACGACGGCTGCCACTTTAACCGAACGGCTGCTCACGCGAAATGCTAAGAGCGCCAAGCGGCGAGAGGAGCTCAAGCTTGTCAAGGGGGCCCCGCACAGGCCCAATGTTGCCCCGCCCCGTACGCCGGAATCGGGTCCGGCGCGGCTCAGCTGGGCCAAAGGGTATGTTTTAGTCCGGGGGGCGGTGCTGGGACACGCGCGGCTGCAGACGCGATGCACGTGCGTAGTCTCGGCTGCTGTCCTGCAGGCAGGCGGTGCACCTGCCAAACCCTGCCACACATGCCACAACCACATCCAGCCTGACGCGCGTGGGCTCTCCCACAGAGAGACTTGGGAGCTGCAGCGAAAGTTTCGTGACAGTGCTGCTCTGGTCATCTGCTTGACAGCCCCTCGGAAAGACCGTGCCTCTGCCGTTGCCGCAGCGTGCTGGATGGCTTGTCCCACTGCCGCGACCGCCCGGGGAGCGCGTCGGCTTTCGTGCACACGCTCCACCCGGTCGCCAGCTTTGCCCCCTCCAAGTACGGCAAGTTCAGCGACCTCGACCAGCACATCGCAGGGGCGCTGGAGGTGGGTCGTGGAGGCATTGTTGCTGGTGACTAAGGCGTTACCGGGGCTTAGGCTGTCCCTAAGCCTGGCAGCCCTGTTCGGTTAGGGGATCCGGGGCAAGCCGTGTGCTGGCAGGCCGCCGGCAGCCGGAAGCTCACCGCACCGTGCACGCCCAAGCAGGGCGTTGGTTGAGTCAGACTGCAGCGCGGCGCGCACCGCACTTGAAACGCACCCAAGGGGGCACCTGTAATGCGACTCCACATGCGCACTCGCAAACAAGGTGTAACAACCCATGGCCAGAACACAACGGTGTCGCGCCTGGCCCCCTAACGAATCTCCTTTGGCCCTCTGTGCCCTCCCCGCGCGCTTGTTGGCTTGCGGCGCAGCACCGGGACCATCACCGCGACCTCCTTGCGGAGACGATGCAGCGATTGGCAAGCGTGAGTGTGGATGGCTGCAACAGAGGGTCAGGGCTGCAGCACGGAATTCAGGTGCTCGGGCTCCGGCTGGCTTTGGCAAGGGGAGTGGTGTCCGGGGCACGCGGCGACGCTGGACGGCCATGCGGCGCCACTACGCTGCTGCGTTGCGCCGAAGCGTAAGCAGCTGTGTATGGCAATCGTGCTTACTGTGTATACCCTTCCCGTTTACCCGTAGCACAACGATCGGCTAAAGCAAGAAGCGGCACGCCTGCGGCATGAGCAGGAGGAGAAGGCCGCGCGAGTCATCCAGGTGAGGCCTGACCGGCGGACCCGGACTGCAGGCTCCACGTCTCCCGTCCTTTGACCAGGTGACCACGCAATTGGTCTGCGCCCAGATCGGGGGGCCAACACATGAGGGGCTGATGCATGCTAGTTTCCGTAGTAGTGCATGCCGTTCCTGGCTGTCCTCTCATCAGCAACACCGTGTTGCATCCCGCCCCGACAGCTCTACTGGCGGATGTACCGGCAGCGGCTGAAGGAGCGGCGCAAGCGCGACAAGCGGATCAAGAGCACCTGGATGGAGACGGTGCACCGCTACCGCCCGCGCAAGCCCCGGAAGCACGCGGGCGCGGAGGAGGGGAGGGAGGGCGCCGACAGCGACGGCAGCGGCAGGGCAAGCGGCGAGGAGGGCGACGGCGAGGGAGCGGGGGATAGCGCGAGGAAGAAACGCAAGAAGCGGAAGAAGAGGAGGAGGAGGCGACGAGAAGCGAAGGAGAGGAGGAGCGGAGAGGAGGGCGGAGAGGAGAAGACGGAAGGTGCGCAGCGTGACGCGTGTGGGGGCATGTGGGTGGGGCTCACGCTAAGCATGATCGGGTCAGCGTTGCGCCACTGTCGGCATGGCGCTGCCGGGGGCGCGACATGCATGCTTCACCACTGCTAGACCAAATCGAGATTGGGGCATCCCAATGGCCTGGGTGCACGTGCAAGCCCCGGACGCCTCGGCATCGGTGGCGGGTGCGTCCTGTCGACTTTATTTTGAATCTGCATAACACTCTGTTAATGTTATAGCAATATACATTATGCTGTAACATTATAGCACATCTGCCATCATGGTATACGCTGCTGCCATTCAGGGGAGGAAGGAAGCGCGCACGGCAGCGGCGAGGAGGACGGAGGGGAGGGAAGCAAGGAGAGTGAGAAGAAGTACAGGAGGCGGCGGACAGGCGAGTCCGAGCGCGGCTTGGGCGAGGAGGCGGGCGCGGAGAGCAGCGGCAGCTGCAGCGGCAGCGACGCGGACGGCGAGGGGAACGGTGGCGGTGATACGGACGCCGACCGTAAGCGCAAGCGCAAAGGCAGGGGCCGGCACAGCGCCGCCCAGCACCGGCTCAGCGGGGTCCCGGAGGGATCTGAGGAAGGCCATAGCGGGGAGGACCTCGACGGTGACCACGGCCTGCGACGCCGGTCCCGTAGTTACCTTGGAGACCTTACCGACTGCAAGCATGGGTTGCCGGGCGCAGCCGCCGCGGCCCACGATGGGGGCAATGGTGGTGGCGCTGCGCAGGGCGCGATGCACGTCGTGCGTTGTAAGCCCGCCCGGTGCAGCAGCAGCAGCGACAGCAGTAGAAGCAGCGGCAGCAGTAGAAGCAGGAGTAGTAGCGCGAGTCGCTCGAGTGGCAGCAGTTCTGGCAGCAGCGGCGGCTCAAGCAGCTATGGTAGCAGCAATAGTAGCAGCAGCGATCGGAGCAGCAGCAGCAGCAGCGACAGCGGCAGCAGTTGTGATGACAATGCCGGCAATCGTCGCAAGGCTAAGCCGAAATGCACGTCCGCAGCCGCCGCAGCACCTGCCGGCAGTGTTGGCGCCGGCCGATCGCGCGCTGGCGCCAGCGGCAAGGAGCTGCTGAGCCCCGCCAAGCGGCCCTCCGCGGCCGGCCACGCGGGTGGCTCCTCTTCAGCCGACGAAGCAACCAAGTCCCCGCGGCGACGGAGCTCCGTGCTGGGCTTCGGCGGCGCCGGCCGCAGCTCGCCGGACCCGGCGCGCCGCATCTCCAACCTAGGGCGCCTGATGGAGCGGCCCGCCGACGTTGCCTCGCCCTGGGGCAGCCACTCGCCACGGCTGGCGAACCTGCAGCGCTCCGCTTCCGCCCGCGCGGCCGTGGGCGGCGCTGGGGGCAGCCCCGGCACTCCAAGGCTAGGCCACGCGTCTTTTATGCTGCCACGGCACAGGTAAGGCGCACTCAATCCGGCATTGCCTTTGATAGCTCAACAACGCCGGACCCCATCACATGATTGCAGCCGCATGTGTTCCGGTGCGTACGTTTGACAGCACCTCGCGCCGTCCCCGCCCTCCCTACCTCTGTCCCGGCGCCTTAGGCCCGAGCACCGCATGCGCCCAGGCCGTAGCGTCTCCGCATCTGGCGCCTCTGCCCCAGCCTCGCCCGGCGCCTCGGTCTACCGCCCAGGGCGCGCCCCGACCGCCGCCATGGCCGCCGGCGCCGCGCCCGGCTTCGCCGGCGCAGACCCCGCCATCGGGGCGCTGTTCCAGCTGCAAGGCGACGCTCGCAACATCCCGTCCTACCTGCGGGTGGTCGACCACGCCGCAATGCAGTCCCTCACCGCCGCGGCAGCGGCCTCCACCACCAAGGCGCGGCGGCGCGCCGTCAGCAGCACCGGCTATGGCGAGGTCCGGTTGCCGGACCCAGGGTTGGATCCCGCGGCAGCGGCGCTTGGGATGCGCTCAAGGCCGCTCTCGCGCTCCCTGACGGCCGTGACATCGCGCGAGCTGCGGATTCCGGGTCTGGAAGTGCCGGGAGTACTGGACGACGAGGAGGAAGCGACACAGCCGCCGGCGCGGCAGCCGTCGCTGCGCCGTGTCGGGTCTCGGGTGGTGTTGGTGGACCGCGCACAGCAGCCGCTGCCGCTGGAGGTCGAGGCCGAGGCACACAAAAGTGCGCCGTGCTCCCCGGGATCGGCGAGGCGCTTCGCCGCTGCTGCGGTGGCTGCACCGCAGGCGGTGGATGGCGTGGCGGGTGTCCATTGTGATTTGCTAAGTCCCCGGTCTGGCGCAGGCGCCGACCTTGCGGCCGGTATGGTTCCCCTTGGGAGCGCCCGGGTGACCCGAGCAGAGTCAGGGATGCCGGGTGCCGCATCTGCCACCGGTGACGTATGCGCCGGCACCTGGAATGGTGATGCAGCTGCTTCGGCGAGGCAGGCCAGCCTCCCCGCGGCTGCTTCGCCACGTGCATTGGGCAGCTCCTCAGTCGTGGTCGTCAGCGAGCCCTCGACCGCTAGCGCGGCAGCGCCCTCCGCTCCGTCTTCCCCCATCCGCAGCTCCTCGAATCCCACAGATTCGTTGCCTCCCTCACTCTCCTGCACCCCAATTCCTACCACTACCGATTTCGACCACGGACTTCACACTCCGGCGACGGCTGGCGGGACAAGCAGGCCGGCTGCTTCAGCCGCTGCGGAGGTCTTCCCCTTGGTCGCGTCTCCCGGAGCCAGCGTGACCTTCGGGCCGCTTGACATCGAGCCGCATCCTGGCCAATGGTGGCCAGGCGGGGGCGTACAGGCGCTCGAATCTTCTAGCCTCCTGAGCAGCGGCGTTGGCGCTGGCGGCAGTGGAAGTGCTGGGCTGTGGGGCACGCCGCTGGGCGTGCCGCCCGGCATGGCCCCGCTCCAGGGCCTCACCCCCGAAGTGAGCTATGCGTCCTTGTACTCGCAGCGGAGCAGCGGCGGGACGTACGCGGCATCGCCTCCGCAGGCGGAGAGGTACGGTGGTACCTGGTACGGAGCTACGGACCCATACGCTGCAACTGGGTCTGGGGCCTTGCGCATTGCTCGGGAGTCGGCTGGAGCCGGTGTTGGAAGTCGCGTGTGCAGATGTGACCTTGCATGGAGGGGGATGTGGAACCATCGGCGGAATGGGTGAGTCTACCGACCGATTAGGCTTCCCAACCCCCTCGCACGGGCCGTCCCGGTCTCGGCCGGACCGACAACCTAAACACTCAAGCTGCGCTGCGCCTCGCCCGCGCCCTGTCCTGTACCTGCAACCTCGCAGGAGCGCGCCCGCGCTGCTGTCCGGCGCGTCCTCCACCCCGACCGGCCTGCCCTGGCGCTACCGCCGCGATGCGCTGCGGGCCGTCTTTACGGCGGCGCAGCTGGGCCCCGCGGAGCTGATGCAGCGGGTCATGACGCCTCCGAGGGGCGTGCGCGGCCGGCCGATGGGCACGCCGCAGGCCACCACGGTTGCGCCGGTAGGCGGCGCGTGCGGGGCCCGGGTTGCTCGCCGACAGTTTTTGTTTGTTGGGCGGGTGGGTGGGTGATTATACAGGGAGGGCAGCTGCAGCGATCTTTAGTCAGGAGGCTGAGGTGAGGCGACCTAGCTGGTCGTTGGAAGCGGCATCGCGTAGGGTTTTTGATACTGGTATCGGGCGACAGGCAGCGCTTCCTGGGCAGGACTCCGCCTTTTCCACTGACCACCACACGGTCTTCTCCTTCTATGCGGTTCGGTGTTCGCGTCGAGGACCCGTTCCCAACACGGAAACCCTCGCGATATCCTCCCTGTCTTACTGGCCCGTGTCCTGCAGGCATCCGGCACGCCCCGCAATGCCGGTCTGGCCGCACAGCTCACCGCGCTCCTGCTCCGCAGCCCAGCCCAGGCCGGCAGCAGCGGCGGCGGCAACACCCCAACTCGCCAGCGCCGCCACCACCGCAGCCCCGCCAGGCACCATCACGTACACCAGCCCCGCAGCCTGGCCCTCAACCTCGAGCGGCACGCTGACCTCCCCCTGGTTGCCCAGCCCGAGGCCACGGCGCCTCCGCCTGTCCCCCTCCCAGCACCGGTGGTCCCCGCGGACGCGGCCTCTCCAGAGCCGGGGCCGGGGGCGGGTGTCGGGCTGTTTCCGGTGTCGGAAGAGGACCAGGTGGTCATTGAGGTGATGCGAAAGTTGGCGGGAGGAAGCCGCGAGGGGCCGCGGGGGCCGGTGCCGCCGCAGGGGCAACAGGACCTGCTACAGCACCAGTCCGTCGCGTCGCAGCGGGGACCGTCGGGGGCCATCGGGGTGGGCTCTGTGCTCCTTCCCCTTGCGGCCAGTCCAGCCCCGGGCGCTGACACCGGCGTCGCGCTGGGCATCCAGCCAGATGCGGCGGCGGCTCCGCGGTTGAGCCTTCCGAAGCTTGGAGGCGGCCCGTCCTTCCGCCAGGCCAGCTCGTCTGGCTTAGTTCCTTCCAAGGAATCCGCGGTATCCGCCCCGCCCTGGCCCCGCACCGATGCCACGACGGAGCAGCAGCCGCACGAAGCATTACAAGCTGCGGACAGCTGCCCGGTAAGTTGGGTTGTGGGCGATGGGTTCGGGACTTGGGCGGGACGCACAGCTTCGATAACTCTCCACTACCGCCCATTTTGCCGGTCATTGCCTGTCCTGGTGGCCCCTGCGGATAGCGCACACAGCTGCACTCGCCAAAACCAAAAGCCCATAATTTTCCGCGGCCCTCATCGCACTGCCCACAGTCGCCCGAAGGCAGCCCCGCGTTTGCCGGGCCCTACCGCCCGTGGAGCGGCGGTCGGCCGCTGCCCATCGCCTCACCCGCAGCCGGCTCGCTGGACATCGCCGACGGCATTTCCTTGAGAGGCGCACAGTGCCGCACGTCGCCGCTCCCCGCCTCGGCACCCTCATCCCCCTCTATCGGCGGTGGCAGCGGTGGCTCGCAGCATTATTTCTGGGCCTCGGCGCAGCCGGGAGCTTCTCGCGCATCCCGCCTCGCTGCAGCTGCTCACCCGCCGTCACCGCCGCTGCCGAATCGCCCAGGGCATCCCCATTCGCCGCCGCACCAAGCGTTGCAGCAGCTGCAACAACCTTCGTCTCCGGCGCCCACGCCGCCTCAGAGTGCCAAACATCCCCCGCCTCAGCACACGGCGGCGAGGACGCACGTGGCGGTTCCGCCTGTCGTTGTGGTGCGGGGTTACACGTCCGCACCTCACCAGCTCGACGAAGCGGCGCACCGACTGGCATCCCCGCAGCAGCCAGCTACGAAGGCTGACGCTGCAGCTTCGCAGTCGGTTGGCCCGGCGTCGCTTCTGCTGGGTTCCCGCGAGCCTCACGGCCTTCACGACCATGGTCCGCACGCCGCAACCGCTGGTCCAGGGAGCACTGGCTTGTCGCCAGGCCCGCACGCCACCGTCGCGGGAACAGGGCCGACGGCCAGCAAAGGCAACCTTGAGCGGACGGCCAGCAGGCTCGCTGCACTGCATGCCGAGGGGGCGACGGCCGTCGCTGCGCGCACGCCGGCGGTCAGCACCCTGACTGTGGCAGAGGCGCGCCTCAGCCAGGCGCCAGCCGCCGCCCCCACTGCGGGCGTTCCCGAGGCCGCTACGGCGACGGAGGGCGACGGGGGCGACGGGGGCGGCGGGGGCACCCTGCCTGTCATGGGGGCGCCGCCGCCGCCCCCGCCGCCGCCCGGCACGACGCGTCTGGTGGTGCGGCGGCCGGCGCCGGTTCTGCGCCTGCCGGTGGTGCTGGCGTCGCAGGCGGCATCGGCGGCTCAGCAGCAGCAGATACTGGTATTGGCCCAGCAGCACTCCAGGCAGGGCACCGCGGCGAGCAGCGCCTACAGCGCAGCAGCCTACGGTACTCCAGCTGTCGGCGCCCGGGCGGCAGGGGCCTATTTGGGGCCTGCTTCAGCCGGTACCGACGTCTCCGGGCAGCGGCTCGTGCCCTCAGCTCCAGGCGGCCAGGAGGGCTACACCACACAAAGCTTCCGCCCAACACAGGAGCTCATGTCGCCCCCGGGAGGCAGCGGCTACGGTAGCAGTGCTGCCTTCGCCGGCAAGGGCAACGGTGCAGATGGGCGGCTGGCCGATGGCGTCGGCGGCCTGGGGTCCCCAGGGAGCCCACCCCCGCTGCAACAGCCGTCGCCGTCGCCGCCGCTGCTGTCCCCGGAAGCCTCCCGGGCGTCACTGGGGTCGGAGGGAGGGCCTGACGCGGGCGCAGGCGTGGCGGGTAGCAAAGCGGCGCTACGAGAATGGCGCGGTATGGAGCGGTGGTGGCAGGCGAAGGGGCTGGACGCGGCTGCGGTGCAGTTCCGCAAAAACCCATCGCGGCATCTATACCTTTGATTGCGTGCGTCTGGTTGGCTCTTGCTCTGCGATGTGCTTTCCGATGCGCGCCCTGTTCATGCATCTTTGTAGTTGAGTGCATTGAGTCTTGGCTGGCTAGGGTAGAACGCTCTCCGCCCAGTCATGCCTAGGGCTGCACATGTCTTAACTTGGACCGGACATGCGCATACGGCGAGGGTACGTCGCACCTGTACCTGGAGCTGCTGTCTTGAACCGTGTTTTAAGCCAGCGCGGGAGCCGCTGCATGTGCTCATGCATCTTGACTGACGGGGCTGGCGTTATCGGGCTGACAGGATCAGGTCTTCACAGTGCACCTCTTGGTTAGGGTGCAACTGGTATGGCATCGATTCCGCCGTGCATAGCAAGCGCTAACCATTTTCATGCACAAAAGGTGACGGTCTTAAACGGACTAGACAGATGGGATCAGACCGCCAATTTGTATCTCTTGGCGGGCGGCGGCCCATGTAACATAGCCCTGGAGGGCTAGAAGATGACTACAATCTCTTCACTGCTGAACTGCGGCGGATTGCGGCCGTTGCAGCAATGCGTCTGGACGTGGATAGCGTGGTCCGAATTATGGAGTGCAGTGCCGCTGTTAGTATAGCAGCTTTGGTAATGGCCTTCATTTATCAACATCACCTTAGCGTGATGGAAAACCGTGACCTGGACATGTGCCTTGGGTGCTCTGCTGTGTTCCTTCACTCCGATGTTTTTCAGGTACCCAGATTAGCGTTGATGGCGACACGTGGCCTGGACACGTGCCTGGAAAGGTGGACCAGGTCATACACTATGCCAGTAACGTATGGTTGGTTGCTGGCAGGCATACCAGTGGCCATGAGGCTCTTATGCCTGTGTGAGCTCGGGCATTTTGCGTGGCGCCGGGTGCCGGCATGCATCGATGCATGTGGTGCGCAACAAGGGGGTGAGGAGCCAGGGCTGAACATGTTGACTTCATGGGCCCATGGGTACTGCCAAGAGGGACCGGAAAATCTATGTGTTCCACGAAGCATATGGGCAGCTTAGTGCCATCTACGGCCGTCAGTCGCTTGGCTGTATCGTGATACAGGAATGTGCCATAATGCTGTCGTAGGTGCCATGCAGAAGACTGCTCAATGTGGTCACGAGACCTTCAGTTTACTTCATCGCCTCAGGTCGACGTGACAACTGCACGCCTACATGGTGATAGCTACTACCAGCAACAGGGCCGCCTACGAGGACTCGCGTCGGGCTGGTGGGCATCTTATCCCAGCCCGGAATGGACGGGGCCGAGGATACCCCCGCCGCCCCGCGAGTCTGTCGCGAGAGGATACGTCTCCCTAATCGGTAGGCTTGCCTTTGCCAACGCGAACCAGATGCGCCCCTGAGTGTGCCACAGGTTCACCGGGAACAGGCCACCGCCATTTCGCAGCTCACAAACCGGGGTCGCAAAAGACGCGATGCGCCGCCAGCCCACACCATCACAACCGCGTACCCTCGACTTGGCGATATTGTCAGAAGTTGCGGGCCCTGTCGAATCCTGCCGCGCGAGCAGCGCAGCCCCAGAGCGCAGCTACAGCACCTTCAGTTGCTACGGCGGCTACATGGCGTGGAACACAGCCTAACAACAGGTACCCAGCCCCTGGCCAACCAGCGTTCCGGCAGGGGCCGACGGGAAACACGACATACCGGCACACTCAACGCAATGTCAACTCCGAGCCAAGGCAGGTCGGCGCGTTCCCACGGTAGCATGCGCCAATGAGCGATACGGCATCCCATCAATGACAAAAGCGGATAACCACCACGCCAGGCCCACCCAGACGAGAGAGGGCGCCGCTTAGGTCGCTCTGTGTAAGCGTCTCTCTATTCACAACCTCATTCCTGCAGCCTGCTAAATACAGGGTACGCCGTCATAACACATACCCATGTCTTGCCCCTGCCCCATTCTTCGCCCTGTCCCGCTGGTCCTGTTTCCCCGACCAGCAGATGTCCTCACTCCGGCATCGTCACCATGGCTGAGCGCTCCCTGCCGTGCCGACGCCTCTGATTCGTTGCTCCGACGGGCTGCCAGTGAACACTGCATCCCAAAAAAGGCGCCCATGCACCCTCCCAAAACGGACCGTCTAATGCACCTCCTCCAAGCGGGCCACTAGTGCACAGGTCGCCCCGCGTTGGAGTTCTTGAGCGTGGTTGCTAGCCAATCGAGCCCCTCGTACAACCCTTCCCCGCGCGTCGCAACGCTGCTTTGGACGTGCCATTTGCGGTTGCGCATGTCGTGCAGCCCCAGCGCCTCGCACACTTCGCTGGGCGTCAGGCAGCCCTTCATGTCCTGCTTGTTGGCGAACACAAGGATGGCTGAGTGGAGCATGAGCGGGTCCTGCAAGAGGGGGGGGAGTGGCTGGGGCTGAGAGGGACGCGAAGATGGGTGTCGCCATACGATAAAACGATGCCAGCAGTCCATAGCATTTGCGCCAAGCGACCGTCCCTCATCAAATCAAACCCGGCGTCCCGATGAGGCGCGCACGTACACCAGTACAACGGGATCGCAGGTATTTTATGGGGCTCGTAAGCATATTGACTCGCAAAGCGTTTTGCGGCACGCAGCTGGTAGCACCTGCAGGATAGCCTGGAATTCCGCTGCTGCCTTGCCGATGCGGTCGCGGTCCTGGGAGTCCACCACGAAGATGAGCCCGTCCGTGTTGTTGAAGTAGTGCCGCCACAGCGGGCGAAGCTTCTCCTGGCCGCCCACGTCCCACACTGTGAACACCACGTTCTTGTACTGCACCTTCTCAACGTTGAAGCCTGGGTGCGGGCGGAGTGCAGGGAAGGGTTCAAGGTTGGCGAGGTACAGGAGGGGGGCAGGACTTGGCACTGGACGGTCAGCTGCGGCTACGGGACGGGGAGGCAGCAGAGCGAAGAGACTTCCCATGCATGCACCTTAGGCCACTATATGCCCACAGCAGGAACCCGCCAGCCACTCCCCGGTTAAAAGATTCAGGGGGTCAAGGTCGCCGGACGTAGGTTCGCGTGTCGGGGCTAGTGACCGAGCTTCACGCCACACGCTTCCAGCTGCACATACGGGGTGATACACGTGCACGCACGCTAACTTCCCCTTAACCAACTTGTAAACCCTCCCTTAAGGGACTAAGTGTCCTATCAACCTTCGCGCATCAGACCGGGAGCGGCAGGCTTCACGCCAGCGAGAAGCCCACCTATAGTAGGCACCGTCGTGAGGACCTCTCCGATGTGCAGCTTATAGAGGATGGTGGTCTTGCCGGCAGCATCCAGGCCGAGCATGACCACGCGCATTTCTCGGTTCCCAAACCATCTGTCAAATAACTTGGTAAATGCCTGGCCCATGTGTCGCTGCCAATGGCAAGCGGGCCCTAGTTGCTGTCGAGGGTAGGTGGCGTTGCCTCCTTTCTATAAAGCGGGTCTGAGCTCTAGGCTACGCTCCTCTCTACGTGTTGGCTGAGGTTGAGAGCACAAATGCTTTTATACAGACGCACCGGAAGACAGAAGACAGGTCCGTTCGTGAGGCTTAGCATATAAGACAATCAGTGTTTGCCAGTACCTTTGGGCGTCGCCACATTGCAGCATGACAGGCACGGCTTGCGGCCCCTTTCAGAAGTCCTATTCACGACGCCGGATCCACGCTGTCCTCCGAAAGGCATGGTATCCAAACATGATGAGGGCAACTGTTTATTATTATATCTCGCAGATGAAAACCGTGTAGCTGAGAGTGACCTTGACAGCTGACCGCAGCGCTCATTTCCTTCGTGGCCTCTCTGCAGTCATGAGAACATAAGATCGACGTTAAGCGTGCCTGAGGTTCAGTTCGGGGCAGGTCGGGCCCCCGAGGGCAGCATGTCAGCAGCTCGGGTGAGCAGCTGCAGCCGCGAGATGCATGATGACGTCGCAGCGGCACAGCAGTACGTACTCGACCTGCAGGTAATTTCATCGCCAGGCTCTTGCTTCAAGGCCTCGCTTCCCCCAAAGCTCCCGCCCCTTCCTTGGCCTCCCCTGCCCCCATCCCCAGGTCCTGTTCTACTCACTGAAGCAACTAAAAGCCAGTGGACAGAAGGGTTCACAGAAGAAGGTGGGACCTTGCACAGCTGCCCTTCGCGGCAACGATACGAAGCCGCTTCCCAAGCCCTCCTTACGCAGGGCGCCGCCGCTGCGTCTGTCGGTGATGACGACGTCGACAGCGGCCACAGAGCTGACGGCGACGAGTCGGGGCGGCCTGCTGACAATAGTGACAGGCGTGCCGCGGCGGCCGCTGACTCGACGGCTACTCTGCATCAGCGGGTGGCCGACCTGACGAAACAACTGGAGCAGGAGCGGCGGGAGAAGGCAGCCCTGCAGCAGCAGCTCGACCAGGCCTCATCGATGCTCAGGTAAAACGGGGCACAGGGCTACATAAGGAGCTGTGTAACGCTTGTTAGGCACGGGAAAAGACGCTGGGTCATCATCATGCTGCCGTCTATAGCCCTATATTGCTCGGGGCCACGAACCCATGCCCTTACTCGCCCGCCGGTGCATGTCGCAACTACACGGCGTGCAGGAAGTCGTATGGGCAGATCGTGGACGACTACCTGTTCGCAACTGAGCAGCTGCACGAGCGAACGCGGCAGCTGGAAGAGGTCATGGCCGCCATGGGCGCCGCACCGACAGGGGCGAAGGACCCTCCCGCTCTGGGCCCGTGCTTGCCGGGCTTCCCGGAGCGTGAGCCGCGGCAACAGGAGTCGGCTGCTGATCTAGCCAAGCCGGTTGACCGGCCCATATCGCTTCGTTCGGACGGCCCCATGCTCTCAACATCGGCGTCTGGACTTGATGAGACGGCGGAGCTGCACGGGGCGTGGGCGACCGGCAGCGCCGCAGACCGCTCGCGCGCAGGGAGCAGAGTAGGCAGTGGTGCTGGCGGAGCTGAGGTTAGCTCCCGCGACGGCTCAGGGAGCGGCGTCGGCGGTCGTCAGCAGGCGGCGTCCGGCAGCTCCTTATGCGCCCCCTCAGGGTTTTTGACAGCTACCTATGCAAATGCAGCGTCCTGGCATCGGCAGCAGGTGGAGTACGCGCCCGCGGCGTCGTTTGGTGATGTGCAGGAGCTCCCTCACCAATCTGCTGCAGATGCTGGCCTTGGACGGCAGCTAAGTGCAGATGGCGGATGCACTGTGTTGCCAGAGCGGCCTGCGCAGGATGTGGACGCAGCTGATAACGCGTCTCTGCATGGCGGAAAGGCCCTGCGGAAGCCGTCTGCGGTAGCGCGGGGGCCCGGTCAGGAGCAACAAGGGCGCAGCCCTGTGGCTCTGGTGGGTCTAGGCCCCGCGTCCCTGGCGCATGGCACGCTGCAGATGGAACTCACACTCGTGGCCGATGCAGCGTCAGCACTGCAGCCTCACACCAATGCACTGCCAGACTCAAACCACCTAAGGTAAGCCCGGGCATGTTGTCGCGCAGCGCTGCAGCCGGAGATGTGAGCTGAACGGAACCAGTTGGTTGTGGGTTGGGCTTGTTTCATTATGGACGCGCGCCGAGGCAAAAGCCCTCGTAGCCTAATCCGCCTGGCTCAGTGCCCGTCCCCGTGTCATGCCTTGTTCTCGCAGCCCAAGCTCATGCAGGGAGGCCTCGGTTGCCTGGCAAGAGGCAGCCTCCACCCAGCCGGAGCCCAGCAGCCCAGGCCTTCCATCCGTGCCCCACAGCGACACCGTACCAGCACCGTCACACCACCCGCCGCCTGCCGCCTCGGGCCGTGCCCCTGTCGCCGCGCCCGAGCCGCAAGGGAACGCACCCTCTCATCATGGTGGTGATGAAGATCTCAGCTACGTGCCCAGGCGGCTCTTTGCCAGCGCCTTGACGTTGCCTGCCGCATCAATCCGCCCGGTTCCAGCCAAGCGAGGGAGGGTCGCAGATGATGCCGGGGACAGGCTCTTGGGCTCCATCTCCGTGTCTAGTGGCGCTGACGGACCTCCCCAAGTGGCCGCGCCTCAGCCGAGCGAGACCCACGCGACCGAGCGGACCCCGCAAGCGGGGCAGCTCGTGGCGGAGAAGGGCGCCCTAGGCGACAATCTGCAGGCAGCAGAATCAGCAGACTGGCTAGCGGCGGACGGGCTGGCAGCGGACCCAGTAGCAGCCGGAGCACGGCACGCGCAAGCCGCGGCACGGGCTGCCGCTGCGAAGTTGGCTGCTGCAGGTGTTAGTAAGACATCACAGCACAGTGGGACTGGGCGGCAATGGCATCCAAGCCTGGGGGCAGCGGCCGTGGGCAGCGACGCCAGCGCGCCCGTCAGTGCGTCGCCACCCCTGCATGGTGCCCTTGACGGCGAGCGCCACGAAAAACCGGCGCAACAGCCCCGCAGGAGCGCCAGCTCGGTGCAACGCCAACGGGTAGCCGCTGTTCCCACCGCCGCTGCGGATATCGACGGGGATATGGGCGTCATGCGGGTTTCAGGGGCCACCGGGCGGGCTGCTGCGGGCAGCCCTGGCACCAAGCGGCCGCGGCGCTCCGCCAGCAGCCCCGAACCGCCTCCTAGCCCACGGCAGCGTCGCGCGGGGGAAGAGCAAACCCGCGAAAACGCCGCACACGGCGCTGTCGATGAAGACCGGCGACGGTCCTCATCTGGCTTTGTGACGCAGCCCGTGCCGCCCACGGAACCCCCGGGCACGCACGGCCCGCGGGCGGCCATGGCAGCTGAGCGGCTGGGTGGCGCCCCGCGCGCAGTTGAGCGCAGTAGCAGTGACGGCGGTGCGGGCGGGCACACTGGGCGAGGACTTCGCAATGTGCAATCGATGCAGCCTGCGACAGAGGTAGAGCAGGCCCTCCCCTTGCTCGTATCGGTGTCGACAGGGCATCCAGCTGCTTCCCGCCTGAACGCGGCGGCCCGGCATGCCGCCGGCGCTCCGGAGAGCGATGCTGGTGGCACCCCTCCGCGGCGCGGCCTCCGTGCGGATGACGGCGTGAGCAAGGGCAGCGGGCGCGACGGCCAGGGCACCGCTGCCAACGAAGCTGGCCGCCAGGATGCAGCGTTCGACGAGCGGCGGGCATCGCCTGTTGCATCGGGCCCTGTGCGCGCCAATACCGCCCCCAAAAGCGGACGTGCCGACAAAAGTCTCCACGACCTGGAAACAGACATCGACGCCTTGTTTCGTGTCGCTGAGGCCGCGCTGCAGCGTGGCTCGGATGCCGTAGCGAGCACACTTGGGAGCACTGCGGACCGGGCAGGTCCAAGCCACGCTGAGACAGCCCCAACCGTACACAGCGGCGACGGCGGCAAAGCACCGCACACCGCCAAATGCGCTTCAACAGCCGTGGGAGGGACTTCCGGACGCGACACGGTAACGGACCCTGCGACTCCGCCGGCGCGGACCGCAGGCGGGGCTGCAAGCTTGGCGCCTGCCGCCTCCACGCCTGGCGCACAGGAGCCGCGCAGCACAGGCGCTGCCAGCAGCTGCTCGTCGTCCTCCCTGGAGGGCCTGGCGTCGTTGGTACGGGGCCTGCGGGAGCGGTTGGAGGGCATGCAGCAAGACTTCGAGGTGGACGGGGCCGACAGCGGCACGGACAACGACAGCCTGGGCGACGGCGGCTGGCACACGGATGATGAGGAAGATGATGAGGATGACGATGGGATCGGGGGCGGGCGTGAGCCGGTGGGCAACGCAGGCAGCTATGGTGCTGCCAGTGAAGCCGGCGGCGGGAAGGGATTAATGGATAGTCACAGCAGCGGCGACGGTGACGACGATGATCTGGACGTTGAGGAGCTTCTGAGCCGTGTTTACGGCCGCGGTGCGGGGCCTGCCGCGGATGGGGACGTCACAAGAGGAGGCACAGCAGCGGCACAGCGGCGTGGGCGAGAGCTGAGGGGCCGAGAGCGCCAGCGGATACGTGCCTCGCGTGCCGCTGCCAAGGACGGCGTGGATGAGGAGGAGGCCTCTGGAATCCGCAACCTCCGGCGCTACCTTGCTGCACTAGACGACATCGTAGGCAGCAGCACCACGTCCAACACGCCGCGCCCCGTCAGCGGCGCTGAGGCGGCCAAGGGCGGTGGCATGCGTGCCCAGGCGGGTACGGGCTCGAGCCAACGCCACCAACAGCAGCCGCAGCGGCAGCCAGAGCGGCAGCAGCACGGCCGGCCGTACCAGGTTGGTTCCGAAACCCCGTCGCCACTTTCTCCGGCCACAGCAACCACAGCGGCGGCATCGAACCGCCGCCGCACCGGAAGCAGCGGCCGCACGGGAAGCAGCGGCCGCGCAGCTGCATCCAGCCGGGCGCTTGCCGACGACCTGGAATTGGACTTCAACCTGGGTGCGCAGCCGTCGCCAAAGGCAGCGCCGGCTGCATGGTACTCATCATCACGGCCCGGCGCCGGCGGTGGCGTGCCGGCTTCCTCGCGCTCTCCCGGCTCGGCGGCTGCCGGAATGGCGACCGCTGCCCGGGGCTCCGCATCCTACCGCGGCTCCGACTTGAACGCAAGCCCCGAGTTGAAGCCGATTTGGAGCTCCGCGATGGGCGCGGGCCTGGGCGTGACCGGCGTGCAGCATGACCGCGCCGCGCCTCCCGATCAGACCAGCCCCCGCAAGGGCAGCGTCGCGGAGGCGGCGGCCGCACCGTCGGGCATACGCCAGCTTTCTTCTGGCGGCTGGCAGGCCGCACCAGAGCCAGCCACTGCTGACGCGGCCAGCTACTGGAGGCCGGGCGCAGGGGGTGGAGGACTGGGTCGATCTGGCAGCGCCGCACGCGGCGAGCCTGTCGTGGGCGGTGCTGCGTCCGCCGGCGCCGGGGACACTCCTCCAGGCCTGCACGGCCTGCGTAGCGAGGCCATGTTTGCTAGGATACGGCAGCAGCTGGACGAGCTGCAGAGCTCCTTCGTACAGGGGCTAAGCACGGATGCGGGGCCCGGGTCGGGGCTGGGGTTGGGGTCAGGTGTGCGCGGGGCAGCGGCGGCGCAGTACCAGGGCGGCACTGCTGCGGGTGAGAGCGGAGTCCGGGGAAGGGTATGGCGTTACACGGAGGCGGCGGGTGAGGAGTACAGGGCCGCCAGCAGGCCAGGTAAAGGCCTTGGGCTGTGACTGCCGATGACATTGAACTCTGTGCACCATGCGTGGCATTCGTAGGATAAAGGGGCACGTTGCTGCACGCTACCTAGGCCGGAGCCTGGACCGGTTTGTGCTGTGTTGATCTATGCGCAGGGAGCAGCGCAATAAGGCGACGCAGGTATTTGGACTGGAGAGCTGATGGCGTGTGCATGCAACCGTGGCTGCGTCATGACTATGTTTAGAGCCATTGCTTGAATTGGCACCAGCTAGTCGGTTGGGCGAAGGGGGCCCTGGGTGAGGCGGGGGCGGGCGCTTGAGGGCGGGCAAGCCAGCCAATGCCGACTGCTGCTCGAACTTAGGCTGTCACAGCAGGATAGCAGCCAGGGGATAGCAGCCAGGGGACTGTCTGTCGTGCCCCCCCCCCCAATTGGGCAAGACAGGTAAGGACGTACAGCCGTACGGATGCGGCTTGGCCGGCATAAAATCTGCACTACATGGCCATTTCGGTCAAACTCCTTACTCATATTGCGAATATGCGTTAGATGATGCCTGCTGCGCATCTTGCAGCAGGCGGTCACGCCAGTGGCTGCACCCTGGTCCACATGGACTTGCAAGGGGGCGTGGTCACCCTGCTGTATAATGGATGAGGCGTGACTGTCACCGCTTTGTTTCTCTGGACGAGGGCTGAGGGTGGCGGCGCTCGACAATGCTGAACTCATCTCTGGGTAAGATAATTGCGTTTCTGAAGCCGGATGCCACCAATGATATCGCGGTTGATGGGCATAAAGCGGCCTCACCTGCGCCTGGCAAGGACGAAAAGATCATCAGCTAGCTCGCCGATGAGCGAATGATACACGAAGACTAATAATTTCTGAGCCACGCTGAGGATTGCTGCTAATGCTTGTGTGGAGAATTCTGGTTTATCCCGAGGTCGTGCCGTGTGCAAACCCACCGATGCCCGTGCTCCACTTTCTCCCCCCTCCATGCATCCCTACAGTATTTGATCGGATCACTAAATGCGGCGAACACTTTGCACGGGGAATCTGGAAACTAGGTGAGTTCACTGACCAGTTGGTTTATACCCTGAGGACGAAGGTGCATACTGTATACGTTGGCAACGGCAAGGACGAAAATACACCCCGTCGTGAGGTTCACGCTGAGCGAAAACGAAACGAAGACTAATAATTTCTGAGCCGAGCCAAACCTAAGCGCCAAAGTGCGCAAGCATCTGCCGTGAGGAGAGCACTTCAACGAATGCGGCAGTTGCGCCCAGTCTCAAGTTCATAGGGGCGACTGTTGATCGGGTGACACCAACTCGTGCTTGTGTATCGTCCTGTGTAGGTGCACCCGGCACGCACGTGGACTCGAGCTTCTAGAAGGTCCCACCATGCCTGCCCTTGTTTAGCCACCGTCTTGCACCTGACGGTCGCTGCAATTGCGCCGGCGCCGCCTTCGCCGTCGCAAGCGAAGTTTACTCGCAGCGACGGCCAAGGGCACAGCGACAGCTGCAGTGCCAGCTTTAGCCGCTACTGGCGCCACACGCTCGGCCCCATCCCGACAACCACGGTGTGGCGGCGGCAGCAGATTGAGGGTCCTGGGCGGAGTTTTCCAACTGCCGTCGACTATGGGCGCTATGCTGCTGCTGCAGTGCTTCTATGATGTACAGGGGACAGATGGACGTCGCGGATGCACGCTTGACTGGGCCCAATTCGGTATGGTTGTGACTCCGGTGAGCAGAGGCCGGTCTGCCTGAGGACTGATAAGGGTGGTCACTGGCCTAGAATTCGTACTACGGTTAACCGGTCCCCGGTGTGGTGACAGTAGTTATCATGTGATTCATGTGGTGCTTCATTTGTAAAGATGTCTTGAGGGTAAGTGTCAATAGCGCGCTACGGGTCCCGGCGCTCCGGCAGCTAAACTCCACGTCGAAGGGTTTCCGGTGTTGCGGGTGCAATAATGGCCCGGCGTGTACATACCATCGTCATCTTGCCTGTACTCTTTGAGGTGGGGGGCCAGCGGGCTGCTGCAGCGCTCGGCCGGGCTTTCCTTGCGGGTGCTCCGACTGGCTTGCTACGGAATTCGGGGTCTCATTGCGTCTCCTCTTGGTCGTTATATGTAACCCAGCAGCTGCCGCAATCGTCGATCAACTCCAGCACATCTTCGCCCATTAGCTTGAAGTGTGCTGGGTCTCCACCTGCAGCACGCCTTACGGAAAATGCCGCACAGTTTTCGGTTCCGCTAGTGCCCCCACCCATTTCCTGGCGTTCAGTACGGAAGAAGCGGGGCTTGCCAGCAGCAGGGACAGGAGCCGCACAAGTCGTCTAGTGCTTGCCGCTTTGCCGAGCCATTGCGGGCGCCGCCCCCGACCCCCGCCTGAACCAAGAGGAACCTACCCCTACCCAGCCCCACACCACGCCCTCTCTGGTCTCTGCCGCCCGGAGTGCCCGCCGCAGAACTTGCAGAAGGCGACGGTCGTGGGCTGACTACGTAGGCAAAGCAGGCTGGGGACCCATGCTGTACAAGGAGGGTTTGGGCCCCAGCGAGAAGTCCAAAAAGA
>LSYV01000020.1:1368774-1390559 GCA_001584585.1 Gonium pectorale
AGGCATGGCGGGCGAGGTATACGAGCAGACGGGTCCAAAGAAACCTGCGAAGAAAGAGGGAGCCCGCATCTACCTCAATACACACCCGATGGCGCAACATTTCCAGCAGCGCGGGCGGGTAGAGCAGGTCAGGCCGACGTTCCTCCCGCCCTTGCACCTCCGTCTTCAGTACCGGTACGCCCGTGCGCGGCGCATGAGCTGACGGGTTGCAATGGCCCTTGCTTGGTCGCCTTGGAGTGTTGGAGACAGCATTTGCAAGGCGAAAAAAGCGTTTCGTGGTGACTGGTGCGGCAGCATGGGATGCCAGCAGGCTACCGAGTTGCGGGGTTTGCCCACCTGGTGAGTCTTCCTGTGGCCTCACGCTACCAGGTTGGGAATGGGAAGGCCCGTGGGCTTCTGTCCGGAGCTGGCACAGCGCCCTAGCCCTTCTCACCTCCCTCCATCGCCTCCATACAATGTGTTATGGGCGGCAGGCGAGCATACAGCCAAGGATGCAGCTATAGCATCACGGGTGTTTTCCCTACGGGAAAGGGTACAGGTAGGACAATGGCATCTGGGGCCGGGACGAACGTCACATGCCTTTTTTGCCTTGCATTGTATCCACCTGCCCTAGGCCCCGCCAGCCGTTGTGCCATCAGGCAAGGTAGCCGCACGATCTGCCTCCAGGGAGGCGCCAGTAGACCCTACCTGCGAGTTCAGCCCCTCAGCAGGCGATACCTCCGCCACAGACCCGTCAGCAGCAGCACCTGCAGCCCCATGCGTCGCAGCGGCCAAAGCAAGGGAAGCAGCTCCCGCCGCCATCCTTGCGGTCACCGTCCGAACCCACTGCCCTCCCTCCGCCAGGTTTGGTTGTAAGGCCGTCAGTCGCGGCGGCAGGTGGCCCGGGGCACGTGGCAGGAGGGCCTTCCCGCATGGATGTTGACCCACTGCGGGGGGCGCCGGCCGGCGGAGGCACCCACAGCAGCCCCGCCAACGAGCACCAACGGCGCCTCGCCCGACGCCCAGCACCATGGTGGTCTCCAGCAGCAGCGATACTGACAGTGTCGACTACGGTGCCATCCTGGACTCCCGCGGCTATCGCCACTTGGCAGCGGCTGCACGGGGGCCTCCAGACCCTCCCGGGCCTCGCCACGATCTGGTGGAAGCCCTGGCGCACCAGGCAGTGTGGGGGCTCCGCGCCGCGCGTCCAGTTTGCTCGTGGCAGGCTGGGCGGGACCTTGTGCCCGCCTACGTGCGCGCGGATCTACAGCACTGGCGGGACCTTGCGGTGGACACCAGCCAGTCCAATGCGCTGCCGGCGGAGGCCCGTGGAGCATTGGCGGAGGTGGCAACGGAGCTTCAGAATGCCTTTGATTTGCAGCAGGAGGCGGGAGGCGGGGTTGTCGCCTGTGGGCCTTGCGCTCAGTCACAGGGTGCCCGCTGAGTTTGGTGGTTGGGCTTGGGGTTCGGCGGGTGTGGCGGGGTGGTCGCCTGCAGGCCTCGCGCTCAGTCACAGGGTGCCCGCTGAGTTTGGTGGTTGGGCTTGGTCTTTGGGTGTTGCGGGAGGGTGCGTTCAGGGTGTTTTGGTGCGGTTCCCCTGTTGGGTCAGGTGCCGTTAGCTGCTCTGTTTCGGCGGGTCGCAGGGAGGGGTAGGGGTTCGGGTTCGGGTTGCCGGCTTTTGCTAGGGGAGGGGCGTGGTTTGCTGCCTCGCGGGTCCTTTCGGCCTGTTTCTCTCCTGTCCTGGTGTTCGGCTTCTCTTTTCCTCTATTTTCATTGTCTTTCCTTCCTGTTATGTTGTAAAAAAGATAACCAGAAACGGGAAAACGTGGTCTTTAGGTGCAGGGCTCCCTCTCTTCTTGTGTGCGCCGTCGGTGTTTGGTCTTGGCTGCCGTGGTGTGCTGTAGTTAGGGCAGGGTTTCGGTGGTTCTCATCACGGGAGGGCTACCTGTCCCTCCCGTGTCTGCGCCCTTTCTCACCTCTCCGCCTGTGACCTTTCCACAGAGAAAAGGGCATGGCGGGCGAGGGAGACCAGCAAACGAGCCCTTGGCGGACATCACTTGGCGGACATCTCCTCAGCCGCTCGTTACTGTCGGCAGATGACCTCAGCCAGTCTGGGCCTTCTTTGCTTAAGCAGCAGCGACGGCGCCCCCGCGGGCCGCAGCCCACCAGCCCTTCTAACCCGCGGTGACGCAAGTGACGTGGTGGGCACACAGCCCGGCCGGCCCGCGGGTTGGCCTCCTGGGTGCCCACCCCGGTGGCACACCGGCGGTGACTATGTCGGCCCTGCTGTGACAATTTCTCGTCAGGCCTGCCGGCGTCGCGACCTGGAGTAGGCGTCTCAGAAGCCCTTTTACATGTCTGTGAGAGGCCAGGGCCGCTACTTTGCGGACGCTCCCAAAACGACCCGCCAGGACCCGCCAGGGCGGCGTAGAAAGAATGCACATCCTCAGCAACTCGTTACGCGTCGTCCGAAGACCTCACGATGCGTCGGTCTCCCGTAGCCAAGTATGCAGCAAACACTCTGCAGCAACCACCGTACCCGACCCCACTGACACACCTGCTGCCGGGGCCCTGAAGCCCGGCCTGCCGATGAACGGCACACACGCCAAGTCCGTCACCCTGAACCCGATCTTTTACCCATGCAAGGCCCAACACCGCCGCATGCATCCCAAAACACAGGTCTTTCGACGCAGCCATCAAGATGGTGGCGCAGCAACGGCGCGCCACGCGGCTACACGCCGCCGCACCTCTCGCAGCTAAACAAGTCACCCACGCAGCGCGCGCGAAAATCCTGCGGCCTAACACGCGGCTACGTGTGAGGGTCGGTCGACACGATGCAACGTGGCAACGAAACGTGAAATGAGGTTGATGTCGTTGTAATTCCGTCCTACGGTTAGCAGCCTACTGGGAGGGCTGTCGTACACCGTAACAAATGGAAAGATCTGTCCACCAAAATACTTCCAGCGCAGGCCTGGCTGAAGCTATGGAAAACGGCCCTGAGGCCAACTAAAGGGTGTTGAAGGAGGTTGAGATGAGCGTTCACACGACCCGACACGTTACCGCGGCACCGTGGCTGGCCGTGACTGCACGGCCACCGTACGGTACGGCAATGAATCCAAACCCCAATACAACCGTAAGCACGTAAAGCACGAGCGTGCTAATCAATGGCGTCCTCCTGCCGGCGAACGCAGTCCGTGAGACGGGCCCGTGACCATCTGCTTGTCCGGTGCCCGCTTCTTCGCCTCTGTGGTGCTGTCGATGCTGGTCTTGTAAACAGGATGCTGTTCAGCGGTTTGCCAACCCGTCACCGACGAAATGTACGGAAGTTGTACGATGATGTATCAAGCTCCCTCTCACGCAGCGCAGACCCCACGGCGTTTCGCAAGCGCAGGACACACAGCACCCCACCGCACGGCTGCGGCCACCTGCGGCCACGAGCCCGGCGGCGAGGCAGCCCGTGGCGAAGCTCCCAGCTCGCGGTGTGGCGTACGACACCGCATCGTGTCGGGTGGCCATGGAATGACTCAGTGGAGTGCGGTCACACGGTTGTTAGCACCGGCGGCCGCAAGCCACGGCCAGCTGCCGTGCCTTCAATCAGGTCTGCCACCTGTGCTCCCCGCACCTGGCCAACGGGGATGCTGGCCCAGGACGCCCTCGCTGCACGCCGGCGCCTCGCCACACGGCAGGGGAGCGGTGCGCGGTTTTACCGCGTCGTGTCCCAGCGGTCCCTAGGCGGTGAGCAGAACCGATGTTGGGTACGAGGCCAGGGTGGACAGCGGCTTGCGGTTGTCTCCGCGGCCGCCCGACGCGAAGTTGTACCCGATCAGGCGAACCACGCTGCCGGCGGCGCCGCCTGCAGGAGGAGAGGAGGTGCGGGCGGGCTGCGCTCAGCCCCATTGTCGCAATGCATTGTTCCGTTGCCGGTGATGTGGGGCACAGAGTTGAAAGGGCGCTTGCGTGCACGTCTGTTGCGTCATACGTGATGTACGGAAACTCGCCCCTAGATGGTGCAGTGCCCCGTCCGGTATGCGAGCCCAACATTACTCCCGTCCCAGGGCCAGCCCTAACCTCCGTCTCCCTCGGCACCCAACCATCTAGACACCCGAGCAACCAAGCGGCAGCAGCTTCTTGGCCGCTCCACGAGCCCCCACGCCTTCGTTTCCTGCCAGCCCCCCCCGCTGCTATCCCGCCCACCTATCACGGGCAGCTCCAGAACCACGCCCTCGCCGTTGCTGTCGGCCGGTGAAAAGACGACCCGGCCGGCGCTGCACCTGTGGTCGGGGCCAGGCGGGGCAGGGGCAGAGCGGGCCCGCGGGCGCATGATGCCGCCTAGCTGGGTGATGAACAGCTGGGAGCTGGGAGCCGCGTGCAGGAGCAAGCAGGAAGAGGCCGCAGGCCGCTACTCTCACAGCAGCGCCGTCTGGCAGTCACGAAGGGAGCTGCAACCCCGTATTTTCGGGTCCACCGGTCCCAAGGCGGTGCACCCTCTGCTACACACGCGGTACAAGTACACCGTGCCGCACGGACCTGGCGGACCGCGTGTCCGCCTGCGCTCGCCAGCCCGTAGACTTGATGTCCGCCGCGATGGCCGCCACCCGGTTGACACGTCGGCCGTTTGCCACCGGTCCCTACGGTTAGCGGTTGGCGGTTGTGGACGGTTGATGGTTTGGGAGGGGGCTATACAAGAGTTTGGAACAGTAGAAAACATGTTGGGGCATGGGGCTGGCACGTTAAGGGTTGCCGAGCCACAGGGCGTGGCCACGGCCCCGCTACAGCTGCTGGAGGCGCCCACCCTTACATGTACCAGCAACCACACGTAAAGCTCGGTCCCGGTGAGCGCACACCTTGCCTCCGCTTCGCCCCCTCCCTCCCGCCTGCCCATTACCCTCCTTCACTTCCCATAACGGCCCTTTCCCTTCTCTGTCCCGCGGGTCAGTGGCCCAGTAGCGCCTCCCGCCCGCTACCCCACCCAGCCAGCCAGCCCACCCGCCCTCCAACGCACCGTCGCGCACAGCAGGTTCCTGACGCCCGTGATGTTGGCCAGCACAGCCGTGCGGTTGGCGTCGGGCGTTCCCGACGTCACCACCACGCTAAGCGCCGTCCGGCCCGCCCGCACCAGCTCCGCCAGTGCGGTCAGGTTACCCGGCGCCATCCGGAGCAGCGTGGTGTCGAAGCCAATGTGCACCGGCGCACCCGGCACCGGGGTGGCTGAGGACGCCACGTCCACCCCCAGGCCCTGGATTCCGTCCTGTGAGGGGGACAGAGAGAGAGAGGCGAGGAGGGGGAACGAGGGTGCAGCGGGGAGCCCAACGGGGCCGGTAGTCAGTGGCAGTCGGCGGAGCTTGCAGGGTGGGTGGTAATACGGAACGGGAAACGGGTCGCGTCGTGGACACCGAAGCGCAGGGTGGGTGGGTGGGAGGGAGGGAGCCCCAGGACCGCAGAAGCTGCAGCGCCACAGACGGCGGTGACGAGTGCTACAGTGTTGTGCCGGCGGTGCCGAGAGGCGGACCCCTGCCCGAACGCACCGTGAGCTTGATGATGTTGGCCTGGTCGGGTGAGTCGGCGTCGTCCTGCAGGATCACCGCAGCCGAGTCGCGCAGCTCCAGCGGCGGCGGCGAGGGCGGCGGCGGCCCGGGGGGAGCAGGCGGGGAGGGCGGCGGGGGCGGCGAGCGCCGCGGCGACGGCGGGCTCAGGGAGCTGCGGGGAGCGCGGCGGAAGCACGGGCAGAGCGGGTCGGGGGCAGATTCACATGGGTCGGCAGCTTATTGCTGCAGCTACTGCCGTGTGCGACTCAACTGTGCCCAGTGAAAGTACCTCATTAAGTGCCCCATGGATGAAACATTAATATGGGCCTCACTGTTTGCCTCGTGCAGGCACTGAACTCAGACTGGTGCTGGCTGCCGGCCTATAAAAGAAGCACCGTACGACCGTTCATTACAGACCCATTCACATACTAGCGGCCCCCTTCCACGCGGCTCACGCTGGGGGCGGCAGCGGGTTCGGGGGCCTTGGCGGCGCCGGCGGCGGGAGCATGGTCTTGCCATACACCGCCGCCACGGCGGCGGCCGCCTGCAGCCGCTGCGACGACGCCACGTTGCCGGAGCTTTGCATCGCCGCTGTCGCGCCGCCGCTCGTGAAATCGTAGCCAACCTGCGCAGTTGGCGGTTGGAGGTTGGCCGTTGGGTGCTTGCTGTCAGCAGCGGCGGGCACTGCGCAGAGGCGGCGCCCTTGTGAGCACAGGCACTGACGCTACGGCCCCCCAGCTCAGTGCATACCGACGTACCTGCGAGCCGCACATCGAGTGCCCCCTGTGAAGGTCCCCACAGGCAAGAACAGCCCGAAGCACGCAACTCGGACCCCCACCTCAAGGCCACCCCCAGAGGGGCCCAGCCAGGACCCCGCCCGCCCACCCAGCCGGCCTGCGGCCGATCCCCTGCGCCCACCCACCGCCCACCCACCAGCCGCACGATGCCCAGGCCCAGCGGGACCTCCCACACAACGCCCTCCGTGTCGCTGTCCGCGACGGCCAGCACCCGCCGGCCCACGCCGCACGCCAGGCCCAGTGTAACCTGCACGGGCTGTGGGACAGGACAGGACAGGACAGGACAGGAGGACAGCGGTAAGAGGGATGTGAGGGGTTTCATTCTTGTACTTGAGGGATAGAGGGGGTTGAGACGACTAGGAGGAACCCTGGTGTGCAGCGCTGGTACGGGGGCAGCAAGATAGCGACAGGCTGGAGTAGGTCGGGCAGTGAAGATGGGAAACGGCGGATGAGACAATTTCAAGGCGTTCTCACTATAGAGGCCTGAGGCGAGGGAAAACGGGGGTGCGACTCGTGCGCCGTCGCTTGGGCGCATGTCACCCGTTTTGTACGCAAGAGGGCGGGACGAGCCCCCACCCCCCAGGCCAGCCAGCCACGCGAACCCCCGGTCAGTCCCTGCCCCTCACCGTCATGGCGGGCGCGAAGGTGGGCAGCCCCAGCACTCCGCCGTAGGTCGCGTTCTCCACCGCCACGACCGACGCCTTGTTCAGAGTGCGCTGCATTGAAGGGGGAGGGGGGTCCAGTTCATGGGCATGGTTAGAGCGGGCTGGTACCCGGCAGGTCCCCCCGTGCCCACTCCGCTCCGGGGGGTTAAGAGGAACGGGCTGCGCCCTCAGTGCTCCACGTCGATCTCGGGGGGTAGGGAGCCGCGCGGACTCCGTCCCGAGGCCCTCGGCGCATGTCCTTCCCCGTTCTGCTGCTGGTAGAGGCGAAAGCGTCACTCGGTTTGAGAGGGCGGGGGTGGACGTGTGGCACATGCGGGGGTTAAGGAGGTTAGAGGGGCAGAGGGCTAAGCCCAGTCTTTCCCTGAGCAGGGCCCGCCGGGGCAGAGGGTTGGGCCCGCCGGGGCGGGGGAGCTGGCGGGCTGGGCGAGCCGGGCCGGGCCGAACCAGACCAAGCTGGTGGGCGGGTCCGGGTGTCGTACAGGCGCACGACGGAGCGAGCTCACGGGGGGGGGGCGCGGGGGGGAGCACACGAGCGCTGCGGGCCGCGGTGGCGCTCGGGTCGGCAGGGGAGCTCGCCGGGGCGCACCAGCCCGAGCCGTGCCTTGGTCGCACCCTGCCATGCCTTTCCCCCGCGCGCCCCGCACCCACACCTTGCCCAATCCCCTCACCCCCTTCCTCCCCCCCGTCCCCGTATACGATGCGGTGTCCGCGACGCTACCCGTTTCCCCTCTCCACTACCCGCAGCCCGCACCTTGGTACAGCGCAGCGTCCTGCGCGCGCCGGTGAGCTCCGTCATCATGTCAGAGAGGTCGGGGGCGGAGGCGTCCCCTGTAATCACCAGCGCCAGCAGCGTCTTGCCGCGAATCACCAGCGAACGCAGGCGCTGCGGGCGGGCGGCGCGGGGGATGGGGGAGCGGCCGGGGGCTGAGAGGTGAGGACGACAGCAAACTCGCCGAACAGCCCGCCGCGGGCCTGTGCTTTCCCGGGGGCGGGGGGCTACGTGCGCCCGAGCCGCCGCCTCACCTCCTTCTCCTCGCTCGTCAGCGCCACGTATGTGTTGTCGTACACCGTGTGCACGGCGGCGAAGCCGGGCGTGGTGCGGCTGGCCACGGCGGTGGGTCCTAGCAGCAGCAGCGTCGAGATGAGCAGCTGCGTCTTGCGGAACGCGTCGGGCGGCTGCGGCGCGTCGGAGGCGTCCGTCAGGAGCACCAGCTGCGCGTCCGGGGCTGCGGGCGGCAGGGGGTGCGGTGGGTTAGAGAGCGTCCTCAGTAGAGAGGCCTGCGGCCTGGAGTGTAGTGAGTGGTTGGGTTGTGTGGCCGTGTGGGAGTTGTAGGGCGGGTATGGTGACGAGGAGGGGGAGGCGAGATCGAAAGGGTGATGGATGGCGGACGAGAGGGGAGAGCAACGGCTTCAGGGCAGGTCAGCAACGGCCGGTGCGGGGGACGTGGACCGTAGAGCCGCGCTGCGTGGTATACGAATGCATACAGCCGTGTGGGTCGGCCAGGCGGACAGAACATCAACACATGACGCAACTCGGTGTCCTTCACGCAGGCACTTACGAGGGTCAGGTGGGGCGTTGGGCGGTGATGGCGGCGCGCGGGGCGGATACAGCGGCGGCGGCGGGCCGGGTGGGCTTGGGGGATGGGGCGGGCTGGGCGGTGGCGGTGGCGGGGGGCTGGGCGGCGGGGGCCTGGGTGGCGGGGGGCTGGGTGAGGGCGGGCTGGGTGATGGCGGGGCGGGCGGTGACGGCGGCGGCGGGCTGGGAGCCGGCGGGCTAGGGGGTTGTTGGGGAGGATATGGAGGCGCCGAAGGCGACGGCGGCAATGGCGGCGGCGGCGATGGAGGCGGTGGAGGCGGCGGCGGTGATGGAGGCGGCGAAGGATCCGGAGAGGGAGGCGAGGGAGGCGGGGGTGGCGACGGCGGCGGCGAGGGGCCGGGAGGCGACGGCGGCGCAGGCAGCAGCAGCGTCTGCCAGTCGTTCACGCGGCTCGGGGCTGGTGGGGGGGAGAGGACAGGACAGGAGGTCAAGGGCATGGGTGCGGGTCTGGCATGTACCTTCTGCCGCACAGTGACATGCTCATAACGTTCCTTCCCTATCGAACGTGCATAATGCGAACGCGCAGGCGTGGACCTTGTCGTCCGCTTTCCGCTCCACCCTTCCTCTCTCTGCCACCACCGAAGACCGGGTGAAAACGAACGTAGGTATCGGCCCGCTCGACCAGGCTCTCGGTTACGAATGTACAATATTGTGTCGTACGGCCTCCCTGGCGCCCCGACCATGCTCCAGCAACTTCACCCGGACCCCCTGCCCGTCACGGCGGCGCCCCTCACCTCCCCAGTCGAACCCAAGCAGCTTCACCCAGCCGCCACCGGGCGTGTAGAACATGTAGACGGGGGCGCGGCCGTCGCTGGTCTGATACAGCTTGGCGCCTACGGGGCGGCCGTGGGACGGGGGGCTTCAGCGCTTTGGGGCCAGCGGAGAAGTTTGGACCAGGCGCGGCTGCGGGGTGCGGGGTGCGGGGTGGCCCCGAGGAAGGACAGGCGCAGCAGCCGAGCCGCGGTGGCCCTTGTGCTGCCGTACGTACAGCGGCTCAACGGCTTGCAGCACAGACCCAAAGGACCTCGCGGCCGAATGCCCTGCCCCATCGCACCCCCTCGCCCTTACCCCGCCACTCCTGTGTCCCGTCACGCCCTCTCCACTCACACTCACACACACACACGCCACTGGCACGGCTAGCCCCAATGGCTTCCCGGCCCCTCGGGTGGCCAGGCCGCCCGTGCACCCCGCCACCCCTCGCCCCCCCTCCCCCCGACGCCACCCACCCCGCCCCACCCCCCGCTACTCTCCCAGGCACCTATCTCGCACTCGAAGCTGGTGATGGAGACGGAGTTGGTCCCGGAGAACAGCGACACAGGGGTGCCCGGGAAGCTGTACACCGCGACGGCGGCGCTGCGCATGGGGATCTGCACGGCAGAGGGGAACGGAGGGGGGGGCTTGTGGAGGGGCAAGGGGGCAAGGGTGGCAGGGGACAGAGGGGCGCAGGGCGCTCGGCCCTGCGCCTCTCAGGAGCTCCGGGACGCAAGGACCCTCCGCCGTGGCCACCTTACATAGCTCCGTTTCGCTACCCGCCTCGCCCTGGGCGCGCCCCTCCCCACCTCCCCAGTCTTTCCGATGCCAGTCTACGTCCCAAGCCCCATGGTGGCCCAGCGGCCCAGCCCCCACCCTCATCCACCCCCCACGCCCCCACCCAGGGTGTATCAGAAGGGACTTTTACAGGGGGCAAGCAATATAGGCATTGTCGCTCTGCGCAGGGTCGCAGCTCCCGCCCGCGGCGGCAATGCACCTCCCACGCCGGCCCCGCACACTCAGCCCCCGCAGGTAAGCCAATGCCCCGCTCACAAGGGGGAAGAGGGGTGGAGCGCTCCTGCCCCTGGCCCCATAATCCTCCACCTGCGTCTCAGCGTCCACGCGCAGTGCTGCTCCCAGCATGCCCTTCCCCACAACCCACAGCCCACAACCCACAAGACCGCGGGGTTATGCCCAGCATCTTGCAGCCCTGCCCCACACGGCTGGGTGCAACCTCCCCCTTAACCCCGAGCCCCGGCCCCCAAGCTCCGAGCTCCGACACACCCAGTCGCAGTTGGGCCAGCGCCCCAGGAAGGGCGCCAGCAGGGCGTTGTAGTCCGGCTCTGCGTAGGCGGCCGCCACCACCACCAGCATGCTGCCCGTGCGGTTCACAAGCTCGGCCAGCGTGGCAACAGTCTCCTGGCGAGGAGGAGACACGCAGGGAGGCGGATCGGGAGCAAATGGGCCTTTGCATATGGGGGCGCGGTAACTCGAGGAAAGCGGCGACGGGCCCTGCCCCCGGAGAGAGGCGGGGGTGGGAGGGGCGGCGGGTGCAAGGTCGGCGGGGGTCGCGGTGGCTCGAATGATAAGAGAGCAATGCTTCCTCGCGGGTGTGAGGGAAGGATTGGAGGCGCGGGGGCTCGTCTGCGGACACACGCTTCTGCACCGCGCCGGGGCCGTCACGGCCCATGGGCCATCTGCAACACCGCCCAATAGGCCCCCGCCTGGGGCGCCGTAGTCCCGTGCGTGGACCGCGGCCCTCACCTCGGGGACCAGCTGCAACGTGCTGGCCATCAGGATGTGGGTGCGCGCCGAGAGGGACACCGGCGGAGGCCGCCCCGGAACCACACTGGCCTGGAACGACGCCCCGACCCTCTGCCGTACAGCAGCGCATAAGGTCGTTGTAAGGACGTGGGACGGGGAGGTGGGCGAGAAGCAGCGCGGTGAGCAGTTGCGGAAGAGGGCCACGGGTAGTGGGATGGTCAGGAAAGAACGGTGGCTTGACGGCCATACGCATTTACGGCGCCAGGGTGGATGCAGGTGATCCGGTCATGCGGTTCAGATGCCCTTTGGCCTCATGCCCCATGCCGCGTGCCCCACCAATACGCTGTTGGAGAGCGCTGCCTTGCGCGCGAGGTCCTCCGCGTCAGGGCGCATGTCACTGTGGAAGATGGCGCAGGATTTGGGGACGTTTAGGGCGAGGCTGGGGGGAGGCTGAGGCTCAGTTGCACTTGGGAGTTGCACTTGTAGACATGGGATTTGGGTTGCGACACGCTTGAAGGGGTACCACTTCCTGTGGGCAGTGCGGCATTGCCCGAACGCATACGCCCGCCGAAGGTGGTCCCAACCCGCCCCACGCACCTGTAGAAGACGATTGGAGAGAAAGCGGACGCCTGGGCCACGGCCTGCCGCGCCAGCAGCAGCAACATGCTTGCCCCAATGAGCAAGGCCGAGTGGCATTTGGAGAAGGCTCCTGCGCCACGGGGCGCCTCCGGACTTGATGAGGGGCAACCCATGCCTACGAACGGCGGGGAACCACACGCAAGGTGGCAATGTCAGGTAGATTTGCATATGGTAGCTTAACAGTAGATTTCGGACGGTTTTCTGCCTGCAGTCGAGCTCTAAATGACAATTCACTGTGTTTTGCTTGCAGCAAATGTCCGTTGCCAGCATCCTGAGCTGCACGCAGCGATTATGTACATACTCGCCTTTTCAATGAGCCTGTCCTCCTTTGGTGTGTTCCCAGCCGCCCGTCTACGGTGCGATTACCACGCACGCGGCCCCACAGAAGCTGTTCAACAGTATTGAGACAGTTCAGTATTTTACGTCGTTGAGTATACTGGGCCGCGCCAGCCTCAGCGCTCCTTGTCTTGATGGCTACCGGGTATGTCAAGCTCTATTTGCCCTTGAAAATGACACGAGTAAACACCAGTTGTATTCTTGTGTATGTTGCGTCTAAACCACAGTCAATGTGGGGCGGGTAAGGATACTGGCCTGCTTGTGCGAGCGCAGCCAGTAAGAAGCCTATGCACTTGGCCTCTTTCGCCGCCTATTTGGCCTTTGATGCCTTAGTTGATGGTGTGCCCGCGTAGAAGCCGTGACTTCAACTACCACAGCTCGTAAACGGCGGGCGGGCGGATACGCAGGTTCTGATGATCAAGCTGGGGACTAATGGATGATCGAGTGAGTTCGAATGCTTGTGGCTAAGCCTGATTCAGGCTTAAAGGCTGGACTCTAGTCGCGGCCCGTGCTGAGGCTTGTGAGGCAGATGCAAGTGAGCTTGCAGTGCCCTCAAATACATCCTCTATTACTGTCTTGCATCCACCTGCAGCGGCCGGCCGGGAGCTACCGGTACTGACCGGCACATATATATTTCATGCCGACGTCGCCGAAAATCATCATTCCAAAAGCACATGGGCGAGAGCTGGTGGTGCATTCCATCGCGCCATGTTGGGTTGATTGCCCTCAGGGCACGAAGGATCGATGAACGGATGGCGCGCCCGGGCAGTCCGCACCAGCAGGACGACCCACACTTCATGCCGATGTTATTTCTGACTTTCTGTCTATGGGTCTGTGTAGCATCGAGCGTAGTGTCGGTTACAGTCGTTAGGCCGTTGCAGCAACGGACAGGGAGCGGAACCGTCAGTCCGTCACAAACTCACAATAACCTGGTAGTTGCTCCACCTAAATGTCAAGAATTGATTGGATACTTTGATACGGCTAGTCTTCGTAGGATAACCCTGGGGAACGAACAGACGCTCCGGCTTGGACCATGATGCTTCAACAAACAATTCATTCATGAAACAAGCCATGGCCGTGTTCATTGACCCATATAATTTTGCCAAGGGCGCCAAACTAGAGACCGCATGCCCTACCCCATACGCGCGCCCTCAATACCCGTGGAACGAACACCGGAAATCCAGTTCCATCGCGATCTCACATAATGCGGATGCATCCGTTTCGCGCTCCGGCGTGATTGTCGACAGGCCCGTGCTGGCATGGCTCCAGGAAAACTACGCTAGGGTGCTCTTGCCGCAGCATTCCAAGGGGTCTGGCATACCCGGAGCCACCGTCCCAAGGTCCCCTCGCGTGGAGGGCCCAGCTGCGCAGAGGCCCAGCAAGGTGCGGCTGCCCGCCAAATGGATTGACAATGCAAGCGAAGTGAAGGAACAAACCGCCGAGCCAAATGTGTGTCGTTGACGCGCAACAACCGCGTATGAGCGCCCCTTCTCACACGCAAACCCTCCACGGCCGAATCCGGCACTTCTTCTCTGTATCCATCCTCACTCCAGCGTTGCATACCTCAGGGTTCCATCGCTGGCTCCTGGGCCCGTCGGCGTTGAATCTCGGCGCCCCACACGCCCGCCTTGCCGCCCCACACGACCGCAAACAAAACGCGCAGGTCGGCCGTGTGTCGGTGGCCCGCTGGCCACAGGCGCTGCAGGCCCAGCTGGCCGCGCGTCCGCAGGCTACGGTCCGCTTCCAGACCGGCATCAGCGGCATGCTGGACCCGCACAGCCACGAGGCGCATGTGGACAACCTACTTGAGGTGAGGGCGGCGCTGGCGACGACGGTGGGGACTCATCGGGGTTCCTGGCGGGGCTCTGAAGGTGGCTCGCGCGTCACCATGGGGATGCCAGAGGGCGGAGAGCGTTGCCGATGCCCCCCTCCTGGGATCCATGTCCTCTAGGCTTCGGCCACAGGATGGCATGCTGGTACAAGTACGCCACGGGCTCAGGCGCAAGGAGACGTGCAAGACTCGTGGGTATTGATTGGCTGAGAGGGCACGGTTTCGAGCGGTGACGTCCGTGTGCGCACAAACAAACACTACCGCGCGCCCCTCATGCCCCCTCTTTCCCTTGCAGGACCAGTACAACCACATGGAGCAAAGCTACGAAACGCACCGATGGGTAAGCCTCAGCGGACACATGCAGCCCGACAGAATTCGTTTCACGGCCAGTGCGAAACGGAAAAAAAGTGCGTAGTACCGCATTCCGCCTGCAGCAACGCCTGCATGCGCCGGCGCATACCGGTTCGGCGCACACTGCCCTCCCTCCCATCGCTCTGTCGCTCATTTCGGCCGACCGTTTTCTGGCCTGTCAGCCCCACGGATTCATTCCTGATCTGAAGCGCCCCCTCAAGACCCCGGCTGACCGTTTTCCCCTCCATTCCACGGTGTTCCTCGTCGCTCCCGATGTCCCCTCCTGCACCGCAACCCACGGCAGCGCGGTGCCTCGCGGTCATCCGTCTTCCGGCGCGTCCAAGCCACAACAGCGGAGCTGGTATGTGCGGGAAAGAGCGGGATGGGGCGGATGCTGGCCGGAAACTTGTCATGTGAGCTGGGACTCAGAGGATGTACCCACACTTTACCTCTCACAAAGCCCATGAGACGCTCTAGCCTGCCCGCGCCGTGAAACGGCTTTGATCCGACACGCCCTGCGAGGAAGCGCACGCCCATCCATCTCACCAATGGCCCAGCGCTGTCAAGCCAGCCTCCTTCCCTAGCAGTGCGCTCATGCTGTTCCCTCCTCCTCCTCCTCCTCTACACTGGGCTCCACGCACAGGCATCCGACGCCCACCGGCAGCGCCCGCGCCGCAAGACCTCCCGTCCCAAGGAGCCGCCCGCTTGGATGCGCCTCAGCGGTGAGGGCGGCTACACCTCGGCCTTCAACAGCATGCGGTCGCAGCGCGCAGCAGACCAGGCCCAGCGCGGCGCCTCGCAGCGCCAGCCGGCGCCACCCTTCCGGCCGCTGACCCCGTCGCCGTACGAGCGCAGCACGTCAACTCACGGCCGCACGACGCCCACGCCGCCACGGCGCGCGGTCTCAGCCGGCTCCGGAGCCGCCGCCGCTCGTCAGGCGCGTGCGGCCGGGCGGAAGTCGCCAGCGCGGTCCGACCGGGAGGTTCCGCGCCCCGGCGCGGCGCGCAGGCGCGGCGCCAGCCCCGGCCCTGCCACAACCCCTGGCGGCGCCCGCGATCGCGATCGCACCGGCGCCGGAGCGGCAGCCTCAGGCGCCACCACCACGCTGCACAGCCAGCAATTGCACCTGGCGCAGACCCACACGCTGCGCCCGGCGCATGCGCAGCGCCCGTCCAGCCTGCAGCGGGACCCGCCGCGGGGCTCCACGGTGGACCACGTCGGCAGTAGCCGCGAGGGCCAGAGCCCACCCTCGGCTCCGCCGTCGCCCCGCGCTCATCCCCCGCCGGACCCCGCAATGCCCGCCGCACCCAACGGTGAGGCGAAGGGGCGGGCGCTGCCGCCTTGCTTTGACCTGAATGCCTGGCGCCAGGCCGTACTCGGTCGCGACCCAGGCGCCACCTACCACCTAGCTGACGGAGGCGGCAGCGGCAGCAACGGCAGCGCTGGAGGCGGTGGCACCGGCCGCGCTCGCGCCGGTGATGCGTCGGAGGCCCCTCCTGGCATGCTGGTTCTGGGGGCGCATACCGGCACGGCATCGCAGCCGCGGGCCGGGCTCGAGAAGATGAAGCGGCGCTCCGTGGCGCTGCTCCGCCGCTCGCGGGAGCTACTGCTGCAGACGGTCTTGAGTGTCGGGGGTGCCGAGTGCGGCGATGGCGGCTGTGGCGATGGCGGCTGTGGCGGTGGCGGCTGTGGCGGTGGCGGCAGCGGAAGAGTGCCCGAGCGGACCGCAACCGGCCCAGACCCCGAGCGGGCGGCGCGCTTCCCTCACCGGGGCCACGGCGGCGGAGATGGCGCTGCCTCACCGGGAGTAGGTAGCCTCCGCGGGTACGGAGACGGAGGCAAGGTGGACCAGCGCCTGTCGGGCATGGGCGGCGTTTCGAGCGCCGGTACCGCAAGCGCCGGTCAAGCGAGCCTTGGCACAAGCGGGGCCGTAACGCAGGGAGGCGCGGCCGCGGCCCTGGGGATCATCCCAGCGGACTGGTGGCTAGAGGGGCCGCCGCTGGAGGCCCTCCGTTCCGACTTCCCCGCCTGGGTGTCCGCCATCCGGGGCATGATGGGCGACCTCAACGACGCCATGGCACAGGTGGGGGCGCGCGAGTGGGAGGGAAATGTCACCAGGAGGGTGCGCCCACCTGATGACGTGTCTTCCCGCGGCCTCACGATCCTGTTGGACTATGACATGCCAAGTTGAGCGCGGCCCCAGAGAGTGAGGGAAGGTGGCAGTCGCGGCACCGCGCGGACGGATGCCGTCGGCATTTTGTATCTTTTCGGTTGGCTGTTGACGGTCTCTGTCTACAAAACAGCTTGACGATGGGTTCGTACCCGGCGGCTTGAGGGCGGGGCAGCGTGGTCCAAGGGTACGGTGGGGCAGGTGGGGAAGGACGCCCCTGAGTGTTCACTGTTGCGAAGGCACTCTTGAGGTACTCTTGAGATACCGATCTGATCCTAGACATGATTTACTCCATGACGGGATCCGTGCCGGCTTGCAGCGTAAGCGAGGCGGAGGCGATAACTCAGATACACAATACGGCGGGGATGCCACGACCCGTATACACCCGATGGGCGCTTACGTACTCAAACAACTGCCCTCCCTCTACCGCAGATCCGCTGCCGCCTGGCAAGCTTCCGGGGCGGTCTGGACGATGGAGCCCCCGCCGCTGCCTCCGAGGTCTCCCCGCGCCCCAGTGGCCCGCCGGACGCGTCCGCGCGCGCCTCCCTCATGGCCCAGCAGGCCGCCCTCGCCCGCCAGCGCAAGTCCCTGGCGGTCTGCCTGCGGCGCATGACGGCCATCATGGCTGCGAGCGACCGAATGTCCCCCTTCGACGGCGACGATGAGGACGAGGAGCAAGATGGGGAGGAGGTTGGGGAGGAGGGCGGCGCTGGCGGCGGCGGCGGGTGGATGTCCGGGGCGGCGCGGAGCATTGCCACGGCGGCGAGCCCGCGGGCAGCCCGGTGACTGGCAGGGTGGGCAGTCCGGTGACTGGCAGGGTGGGCAGTCCGGTTACTGGCAGGGTGGGCAGCACGCCTTCCTTCTCCTTCGCCGTCACGGGAGCCCTGGGGACCGGCCGCACGGCCCCGTCGAGCCCTGCCGCCCCCACCCTCCGCCTCACCGGCCGGCTTGCCTCCAATGCATCCAACGCCTCCGGCCTCTTCCCCATAGACCCAGCCGCTGCCGCTGCCGCTGTCGCCGACGACCTACCGCCGTTCGGCGGCCTTCACGGCGGTCAGCACAGCGTCCATTCAAGTCCCGGCCATGGCGGCGGCACCCGCCTCCGCAGCGCCCATGCCAGCGGCGACGCCAATCTCCTCGCCCGCTTCGACCCAGCCGGCGTCACTCGCCAGCTGCTCCGTTACCACCCCGCCATCGACAAGCAACTTTCCGGGGCGGCTTCGAACGGTCGGTCAGCCGCTAGCGACAGCGGTGGCGTGTCGGGCCGGTGGTCCGGCAGCGTCAGGGCCGGGTCGGCGACTTCAAGGGCGGGGTCGGTGTCGGGCTCCGGATCTGCCTGGGTCTCAGACTCGGTCTCACTGTGCCGCAAGAGCTCCAAGGTCAGCGCCAGCGCCAGCGAGGGGCCGCGGGAGCGGGAGCGGGGGCGGGAGGGCTGGTCGGAGAGGAGCTTGCCCGGTCGGCCGGGCACAGCACCCGGAATGCCGCCCAGGCCACCACGCAGTGGCGCTCCGCAGCGCCGCGTGCAGCCGAGCAGCGGCAACAGCGGCAGCGGCGGCCTCGGGGGTAGCAGCTCCCCGCGCATCCTCGCGGTCTACGGTCCCGAGGCAGAGCTGTCCGTGGGGACCTGCATACAAGTCCGCGGGCCCACGGGTCCGGCTTCGGACGGAGGGCTGGCCCCAAGAACCTCCTCGCTCGTCCCCAGCGCTGCCCGAGACGGCGACTCCCGGCCCGGGTCCGCTCTACCCACACCGAGCCACCACGAGAATATCTCGTTGCGCACCGTGGCTGGTAAGGGCAAGGTCAGCGGCTCTGGGGCAAGCGGCGTGGACTTGCAGGAAGCAGCGCCGGCCGGGGGTCGGCTGCTGTCCGCCCCAGCGGCTGCCTCCTGGGGCTTCGACGGCGGGGCGCCGATGGCAGCCGCGGGGCCAGCGCTGCTGATCCGTACGCTGGAGGGCGCACAGCGGCGGCGCGAGCGGTCGGCGCCGGAGGCGGTGCTGTTGCCACTGCAGCCGGCCCCGGCGCCGACGCCGCTGCATTCTCCGCGGGGTGAGCCAATTGAGCAGGTGAAGGCGCAGCCGCAGCCGTTGCTGCCGCCCCTTGCGCCGCCGAGCCCCAGGGGAAGTGCAGCGCCAGGGGCGGGAGAGGCGCCTCGACGCACCATTACTGGTACTGGCGCCGCCAGCAACGACGGCAGGGTGTCCGCAGCTGGCCGAAAGAGCGGCATCAGAAGCGGTGAGCCCTGAAACGCAGCTTTACATCGAGGCGGAGGAGCGGCCAGATGCGGTGCCAGGAGCGTGAGGGCTCAAGTGGCGCACTCCCGTACCTCCAAGGCAGCAGCCATGGGAGGACAAGTTGACCTAGAGGCGGCGGAGGCCTTGATGACGGCGAGAGCGCTCATTGCGTGAGCCGCGCCAGCCCGCTCGGAGACAGACACCATACATGGGAGTTACTGCCGCAGTCACCTGGCGCTGTCGCGAGCAGCTCCTCGCCACACCGTTCTGATGGGGGCGGCACCAGGTTGTCAGTTCCAGCCGCTCTAGCGCCTTGACAGCAATGGAGAGAGCGGGTGGCGGACCCATGGGTCACTCGTCCGTCTCCTAGCCTGGTTGCACGCTCGGATGGGTGCATCCTTGGGTGGACACCGTGACCGGGGGTTCTGATGAGATGCGTGAATTGTTGACGTAAATGGTACTTTATTTCATGCTTTCGGCGCAAAATCAAGATGTTTCGAGGTTACGGGTGACTACTGTCGTACCGTGTGCCGCCCATGGCTGAGCATGGTTGCATTACACAGCGCATGTGACAAATGGGAGGAACTGGGCGGAGAGATGAGCACTGGTTGATGGGTTGGGGCAGTGGGCCTGCGCACAGACGGATGCGCGCCCAAGCCCCATACGTGTGGTGCCGCGAAGCCATGCAAGGAGAGCGTTGCGGCAAGCGCAACCACACGTGTCAACGTCGCTTATCCAGCAGACTGCCTGACCATTGGCATTTCTGCGAGACTGTTGCGTGCGTACTCAGCGCCTTGTATTATACCAGTCTGCGAATGCCCCTGGGGCGGAACTGTGAGTGCAGCTGGTACTGCAGGCGGTGCGGTCGCCGTAAGGGGATGGTGCATTCATCCTCGCCCGGGTTTTCCCCATTCAAAATGCGTTTGAGCACGACTTGCAGAGTGCCGAAAGGAACATCATGCAGTGCCGTGAGTGCACGGCGCTGCTCTGGGTGTACTGCAACTTTGGCACAGTGAGACGGTTAGTGTGCGAAGAACACAGCAAAGTTGGGTAAACTCTACCTGTGTAAGCCCTCCGGGAGGGCGCTGGCCCATGGCGCTACCCGCCCCAAGACATGGTCACGCTGGTCGACCCGGTGTACTGCAGGACGGCACCCGGGGCAGCACAGACCCGTCCGGCCAGAGAGTGGCGCCATCAGGGCAGACATCAAGGCATACGAGCCCAGCAATGGGCTCCGCAAGACAGGCCAGAGGAGCGCTGCAGGCGCCGCTTCAGAAGCTGCCTGCTCCGGCTACTTTGACGCCGTGGCCGCCGTGTCCATGACACCCACTCAGACCACCCGTGCCGTCCCTTCGCCGATCGATGGTACTGGCGCACAATTGCTGGACCGTTTTGTTGGCAGAGGCACGACGCGGACGCGGCCCTGCGGCCCTGAGCCTCCTCAAGTTGATGAAGTTTTCCTAACCCGGGTGAAAAACCGATTGCACACTGAACCCTCCTTGACGCCGTGGGGCCTCCCCCGGCGAAGGGCGACGAGACACGAGTCCGTACGACCGCACTGTACGAACAGCACATGCCTTGCTGAGTAAAGTCTCTGTTCCTGTATAAAGATCCCTTCATTACGTTAGCATTCTCAGCCTGACTTGACCCTGATCGCGTTCCGTCCTGTCGCTGTGCACGGTGCTGCTGACCTTGGTAACGCGTTTAGTATCTATACGTACACTGAGTCGACTCGATTCCACGATCGATATGTGAAAAGCAACCTGTCCGGATGTCTGTGCGCAATGCGCGGTGAGCTGTACCGGTATCAGCGCCATGGGGACTACAATCCGCTTCACGCCGCTATGCGGCGTAAGCGACGAGGAGCCGCTGTGCTACCTGCTGGAAATCGACAACTTCACCATCCTGTTGGACTGCGGCTGGGATGACAGCTTCACAGAGGAACTGCTCGACCCGATCAAAAGGCAGGCTGGGGGAGGCGGAGAGGGGGGAACACGCCTGGCCGCCGGCCTGGAGGCGCCGGGTGGGGTGGGGCGAAGTCCCACAGCCTGCACCCCCCAGCTCGTGGCATTCTCAGGCATTCCGCCAACATCCTCCGTACTTTGGCCGGGTGCGCGCTGTCTGCCGCGGCATACCCAACCCCACCACACTCCTCCCGGGATCTTGGCGGGCCCCTCCGTTGTCTTGCGTGCCCAGTCAGTGAGAGTGCTCCAGTCTCCTCGATTCCCCATCCTAAGCCACCTACGCCCGCCCGCCTGCCCGCTCCCCGCCCCGCCCGCTCGCCTGCCGGCCCCTCCCCCCCCCCCGCAGCGTGCTCCCCCGCGTGGACGCCGTGCTGCTGTCGCATCCCGACCTGCCTCACCTGGGGGCGCTGCCCGCGCTGGTGGGCAGGTGCGGCCTGCGGGCGCCCGTTTTCTCCACCAAGCCGGTGCGGCGGATGGGCGAGATGGCGGCCTTCGAGGCGTGCCTGGCGCACCAGGTGGGGCCGGGCGGGGCCGCGCGCACCATGGTTGACATGGGTGGGGCACAAACGATGGCGGTTTGGAACGACCCGGCAGAGCTAGCGATGGGGTGGGAGGGGCCGGGGGCAGCGCGTGCGTTTGGCGACCGTGAGTGGGTGTTTGGGCTGTTGTTTGGGGGTCACCCGCGCTGGGCGGGCGGGCCTGCCGTGCTGTGTTTGATGCCGGCCGAATGCCATCACCCTGCACGAACACTCTGCTGGACCACTCCTCGACACCAACCGCCGCCGCTCGCGCCCTGACGTACTCCTGGATATGCTGCCGTACAGGCCATAAGCGACTTCACGTCGTACAGCCTGGATGACGTGGACGCCGCATTTCGGCTGAACAGCCGCTGGACGGAGCTTCGCTTCGCGCAGCGGCACGTGCTGGTGCAGCCGGCGGCGGGGGCGGCGGCGGGCAGTGGCACCGCCGCCGCCGGGTCCGCGGTGCCCGGCGGCGGGATCGCCATCACGCCGCACCCCGCGGGGCGGCTGCCTGGCGGCGCTGTGTGGCGCATCTCGCTGGGCTGCGGCGAGGAGGTGGTGTACGCGGTCGACTACAACCACCGGAAGGAGAGGTGGGGGGGACGGCGGGGTTGGCCGGGTTTAGTCGAGCAGGGTGCACGAGGGGTCGCAGCGGCCGGAGCATG
>LSYV01000020.1:1391744-1409977 GCA_001584585.1 Gonium pectorale
AGAAGCCCTGGGGCGCATAGGGGCTCACCAGCGGGGGGGGGGGGCGGCTACGCGTGGGCGCTACGCTTCTGCCGGAGGACGGGAGTGCGTGGCAAGGGTGTTCATTGAGGGCAGGATGGTTGCTCCCGGAATTGTGGAGTCCTTGCTCTCTGCGACCCGACCCGCAACAAGCCGGCGTGATGCGCCCTCCTGCCCTGCACTCCCCGGCCCGGCCCCGATCGCGCACCTCAAAATGTCCCCTGTTCGCCCCAACGGCCCCTCTCCTCTCCTCTCCTCTCGTGCCCTCTCCTCCCCCTCCTCAGGCTGCTCAACGAGACGTCCTTCCACGAGCTGCTCTCCTCGCAGCAGCCCGCGCTGCTCATTAGCGACGCGCTCAACGCACTGGCGCCGCCGCTGGACCGCAAGAGGAGGGATGAGGATCTGCTGGGTGCGGACCCAGGGGGGACGGGGTGGGAGGCGGGGCGGGGCGCGGGCGGGGAAGCGGGGGTTTACTCAGTCCGTGGGCAAAAGCTGGGGGAGGGGGGTTTGAGGGTTTTGAGGGAACCGCGAGGGGTGGTGGTGGTGCGGAGCGGTAGTGCGCGCAGAGAAGTTTAAACGGGGGGGCCAAAGGGGGCCGTCTGGTGGTATGATGAGCAGCGTTTGGCGCTTACGAGGCGCTGAGGGAGCCTGAGGTGACCTGGACGCACACGGAACCGCTGCAATCCTCCGTGACCGAACGCGAGTGGCTGCGAAGGGCCCATGCTCCGCGCCAGCACCACCCCCATTTTGCTAACGGATGCTGGACTGAAGGACCGTCTTCTTGCCCACGAATGCTGAACACAGGCCCCTCGCTAGCCCTCTTCGCACACCCCGGTGTCCATCTCCCTCATGCGCCGCGGTCCCCGCCCCCGTTTCTTTTATCTCGCGCCCCAGACGCCATCACCGCCACCGTCGAGGGCGAGGGCAGCGTGCTGCTGCCCACCGACAACGCGGGGCGGGTGCTGGAGCTGGCGCTGCTGCTGGACGAGCACTTCGCGAAGGCGCGGTACGGACGTACGAGCGTACGGACGATGTGGTTGTAGATGCACCGTCAGAGGAGCGCCGTTAGCGGTGGTATTACAGAGGGACTGCTGGGACGAGGGCGGGGACGGCGGCAGCCCGGCAAGCAGGGAGGGCAGTCTTCGTGGGCGGTGACCTCCCGCCGGAAGGCGAGGAGGCGCAGCGCGTGGGCGCCGTGGCCGAGCTGGTCACGGGGGCGGAAGGGAACGGCGGCGTGGACGCAGCTTGAAGGGGGGCCCTCGTGTCCGCCCCATGCCTCACTCCCCACCACTGCTGCCCCTACTCGCCCCCACAACCTACCCACCCACCGCCCGATGCCCTCCCCCCTTCCCCCCCCCAGCGTGTCCGCCACCCCGGTGCTCCTGTCCTCCACCATCAAGACGGTGCTGGAGTTTGCCCGCAGCCAGCTCGAGTACCTGGGCAGCGAGCTGGCGCAGGTGGGGCGGGGGAGGGAGGGGTGGCGCGGGTGAGGTGCTGGAGCGCCGGCGGGGAGGGGGGAGCATGGGGACCCTGAGGGGCCGGGACCGGGGGCGCGGAAGGCTGAGAACTTGTCGTTGTTGTCGTTGTTCGCCGACGGTCCGGTTTCCACGTCTGCCGAGTCGGCACGCCCACGGCAGGACCTCAACTGTAGTGTGATGTACTGGCTGGTGATGGGTGCTTCGCTGTGCGGCTCTGTCCGTGGCCCCGTCGTAACACCCCATGCGAGCGTTTGCCTGGCCCCGTCCTCGCCGTCTCCTCCACACCTGTCCCCCCTCTCCTTCCTCTCCCCCCTCCCTCCCCCGTCTCTCCTCCTCCCCCGCTTCCCTCCTCCCCCCTCCAGGCCTTCTCGCTGAAGCGCACGGTGCCCTTCTCGTTCCGCAAGCTGGTGCTGGCCACCCGGCTGGAGGAGCTGGGGGCGATACCCGGGCCCAAGGTGCGGCGCGCGGACGCCGGCAGGGGGGTTTGGGGCGACCGTTGGGGCGTGCCGCCAGTGTTTGGGGGCCGGGCGGGGTGCTGGGGATAGCGAGAAACAGCGGTTCACGGCAGCCGCCGCAGTCCGTCAGAACCGGTGTGGCCCCAGGAGGGGCCACATAGGGCAGTGGGCTCGCACAGGCGGGGGGTCCACGGCCTGCCCTGACTCCCAGCCGCCGCTTGACGGGACTTGGCTGGTGCCTGTACGCTGCCAACTTCACCCCGTCATGCGCCCCTCTCACCCATCATTGGCCTGACCCCCGCTCCCCTGCCTCCACCCCCCTGCGGCCCCCCCCGCCCCCTGCCTCTCCCGCCCCCTGTCCCCTGCCCCCCCGCCCTCTCGCCCTCCCGCCCTTCCGCCATCCAGGTTGTTCTTGCCACGCTGCCGTCCCTTGACGCCGGCCCCGCCCGCCAGCTGCTGGTGGAGTGGGCGGGGCTGCCGCGGAACACCATCATATTCACGGAGCGGGCAAACGTGAGGGGGAGAAGGGGAGGAGGAGATGGCGGGGTGCTTGTGGCTGATTCGTCTGTGGGCGGGGCGGGGCGGAGCGCGGGGTGGTAGCCAGGGGCGACAGTTTCCCGGACCCAGCGTCTCGGGTCTCCTGCTCTCGAACGGGCGTTCGGGAGGAGTAGCAGCGCAGGACGAGGCGCGAAGACAGTGTCACGGGGCTACCGTGTGCCAGGCCGCGTGTCACGGAGTCTAGCGCCCTTGTGCACCACAGAGCTTCCGATCCCTCCGTGGCTGTCTGCTGCCCTGGGTTTCCTCCTCACTCTCGCTTGTAACTAGCACCCCCGCCGACCCCTCCGCCCTTTCCTGCGGCTCCCCTGCGGCCCCCCTGCGGCTCCCCTGCTAGTCGGGCACGTTGGCTGCGGCGCTCCAGAACCACGTTCCGGGACCCGAGCCGCTGCGGCTGCCGCTGCGGGTGGCCTCCCGGGTGCCGCTGGAGGGAGAGGAGTTGGCGGCGTGGCAGGCGGCCAAGGCGGAGGAGGCGGCGGGCGGAGCGGCGGCGGCGGCCAAGGCGGGGCAGGGCGCCAGCGTCGGAGGCGGNGGCTTTGGTGGGTGGGGCTCGGGGGAGGGGAGGTGGGAGAGCGGCACGCGTAGCCGGACGCGTACTTTGCTTTGGGGTGCAACGGAGAACATGTAATTGGGGGGAGAGGAGGGTGGTTCCCGTAGGCAGGAAGGGTGCGCGGTCGGCCGGTGGCCGTTCAACCGCAGCTGCCAGCTCCTCCCACTCCCGCCAAGTGCGCAACCCTTCCCTTCCGCTGTCCTGCTCATTAACCCCGCAGCCGACAACCCAGCTGTGGGTTTGCCGCATGTGCGCCTTGTACCGCTCCGGTCTCACCCCACTGATGTCCAGGCTTCCCCCCCACCCCCTTCCGCGACCCCGTCCCCGCACACCCTTCCCCCTGCACGCCCGCTTGGCCGCCCGACGGGCGAATGCGGCTGGCGTCCAGTCTCTCGAAACCCTGTGTTCTAAAACCCCCGCCCGCCTGCCCGCTCGCCCGCCAGACACCCTCCCGCCCGGCGCCACGCCCGCTCGCCACGCCGCCTCCGCCTCCGCCTCCGCCACGCCCGGCCCGCAGCAGGGCCCGCTGCGCGCCAGCACCGGCAGCATCAGCCGCCTGGTGCGCGACGCGGCCACGGGGGCGGTGGTGCAGCAGCTGCCGGGGGCCGCCGCGGCGGGAGGAGCGGGCGGCGGAGGCGGGATCAAGGCGGAGGGTGGCGGGGGCCCGGCGGCCCGTGAGGGCTGGGACGCGGGGCTGCTGCTGGATGGCTTCGAGCCGCCGCAGGTGTGTCGAGGATGTAATCGGGGCGCATGGAACATTCGCATACAAGGAAGCAAGCTGCAGGGGGACGTGTGTTGGGGGGCTTTGATGGGACAGCAACGGCGATGGGGCGTGCAGGGTGGAGTAGAAGCTGTGCGGGCGTGAGGCGAGCGGCAGCCGCAGTGACGAGGAGCGCAGGGGCTCAGCATCTTGAACAGCATGGAACGGGAGAGGCGGCCGCGCGCCGGACGTTGGGCCAGGGCAGGCCTTTGCGCCTTTGGTCTGTAGCCCTGCGCCCGCTCGTCCATGCTGATTGCTCGCCTGCCTTGTTGCCGTACCGTGCACTGACCCCCGTCTCGGTCTCCTCCCCGCTTCCCCAAACTCGCTGCCTTATTTGCGTCCCTGGCCCATCCACTGTCAGGACGCGGCGTACCCCATGTTTCCGGACGAGGACGCTGAGCTGGAGTGCGCTTGGGACGAGTACGGCGCCGTACTCGGCAAGGACGAATTTCGGGTACGAGCGACACCACAGGGGCCGGGGATTCGGGGGGCCATCAGGTAGCGCGGGCACAGCGCGGTGTTGAGGCGGCGCCGGTGTGGGGTGGTTTGGGTGTGGCTATGGGTGTGTCGGGGGGGGGGGTAAAGGAGCAAACGGTTGACCGTGAACGCACTGGCGTCCACATGAAGCCTCCGGGGGGGGGGGAGAACACGTGCATGGTCGCCACGCGCGGGTTTGCGCCCTGTGCTGGACACGGCCCCCGGGGATCCGGGAGCCGTTCCGAGTCCTCTTATCTTGGCTCTCAATGCGCATCTGCTCCTGTCCATTTACGGCGGCCCATTTACACTGATCTGGTCGGGGGTGGAGGTAGCGTCGGGCATTCCTCGGAGCGAGATAGCCTATGTCCATGGCTACGGCCGTAGGCTACATGGCCACCCGGTGCAAGCCCGCCTGACCCCAACAACGCCCCTCGCAGGTGCCCCTCTTCGCCGCGACAGACGGCGCCGCCGCGGCGGGGCCGGACGCTATGGAGGTGGACGGCGGCGGCGGCGCGGGCGGTGGCGGCGGGGCTGGCGGCGACGCTGACGTTGCCGACGAGGTGGAGGAGGCGCCCACCAAGCTGGTGGTGCGGGAGGTGGAGCTCGAGGTGCGGGCGGCGCTGCGGTGAGTGGAGGCCGAACGGCACCCGGCGAGGACCGCGGGGGTTGGGATGCGCTTCAGGCCTTGGCTGCTCTCAAGGTCTGTTGCAGCAGCCCGCGCGTTCACGGGCACTCTAACCTGTCCAACACTGCGGCGCTTCCCGTCCCATTGCGGATATCGCGCTGTCCCCACCCGCCCTCCTCCACCTCCACCTCCACTTCCTCCTCCTCGGGACCACCTCGCGGCCGCAGCTTCTTCGACTTCGAGGGCCGCTCCGAGGGCCGCGCCATGCGGGAGTACCTGGCTCGGACCGCCCCCCGCCGCCTGGCGCTGGTGCGAGGCAGCGAGGCGGCGCGGGCGGAGCTGGCGGGCGCGCTGCGGCACGACCTGGCTGAGTACGGCACCGAGGTGCTCACGCCGGGTGGGTGCCGGCTGCCGGGGCACCGGTGCCGGGCTCGGGGCAGGGCAGCCCCCGCACCCGGGAAGCTTGGGAGCTGGCTCCGCCTATCTCAGCGGGGCAGAGGGGGTGTGAGGTCGGGGCGCCGGGTGGGGTGGCGCGGCTTTTGCGAGGCGAGGCCCACGTTGGGCGTCGTTGAACACTTCACTTGCGCGTTGTTGCCCGCGGGTAAACCCCAAGGCACCACGGGAGGAAGCAAGGGGTCTAGCCCCGACAGCCGCCCATCGAGGCCAGAGCCAAGCCGGTTCCGGATTCCTCATACCGTAGTGGCTTTGAGCTACTGGAGCATCCCACACGTCCCCGCCCTGCCCCTCGCAGGCCCCGGCGAGGCGGTGGAGGCCCACCTGGCTCCCAGCCAGCTGACGGCCCTCAGCGAGGCGCTTGCGGGCGCTCTGGCCGTACGGCAGGCGGGGCAGTACGGCGTGGCCTGGCTGGAGGGCGTGCTGGCGCGCGGGCCGCTCACGGACTCAGCCACCGGGGTGCGGTCTCGTGGGGGTGCGGTGCGGCGGCGAGCTCCCATTGGGGAGAGAGGTTGTGAACAGGGACCAGACGCAGCAACGCTCGGCGCTTGCGCTTCGGGGCCGGGTGGTGTTGTAGGCGCTGCGCCTTCCATGCTTCTTTCAAGCTTATCATTCATCGTGTGTTGAAACGAAACGACGTGTGTTGAAAAGGAAAACGCATACGACGAGCGTAAGCGCGAAAATGATGGCGTCGTTGTAGAACCCAGCTCCAGAGGCACACAACGACGTGTGTGTGCGCCCGTTGCCCGCTTGCACCCATGCGCTCCTGCGTTGCGCTGGCCGCTTTCGCCCACAGGCGCCCATCTTGCAGCTGGAGCCGTTGCACGCGGCCGATGCAGCGGGGGTGGCGGCGGCGGCGGCGCAGGCCGGCGGCGGCGTTGGCAGTGTCCTGCTTGCTCAGGCCGGCTCTGCGCTAACGCTGTCACGGCTCAAAGCAGCGCTGGCGGCGGCAGGTAGGGCGCGGGGGTTGAGGGGCACAGGGCGGCAGGGCAGGGCAGGGCAGGGCGGCAGGCACCGTTGGCCATGAAGCGGGTGCAGCACAATAGGGCATTACGGCACAAGCGTACGACACCAAGACTGCTCAGCCATATCCCTTTCTGGGCTCTGGTCCTTGCCCTGCCTCAGCCCCTTGCATGTACCCTTGCCTCAGCCGCCTTTCCCCCCTGGGCGGTGCCGCAGCGTGCTCCCCGCTCCGCCGCACGCAACGCGCTGCACCTTCCTTACCTCCGCAGGCTTTGAGAGCCACTTCCCCAGCCGCGGCGTGCTGGCGGTAATGGCGGGCGAGGGCGCGGGAGGCGGCACGCTCATAGTGACGCTCGGGTCGTCGCCGGGCGGGGGCGGGGGCGGGGCCGGGGGCGGCTCCTCAACCTCCACGTCGGACCGCGCGCACGTGCAGCTCGAGGGCCCGGCCAGCGAGGCGTACTTCCGGGTGCGGGAGGTCATCTACCAGCAGTTCGGGGTGTGCTGAGGGGGGAAGGGTGTGGGGGAGGGGTAAGGAAAGAGGGGCAAACTCGGCGCGAGAGCGCTGGCGTACGGGGTGGATGGCCGACGGCGGCATCAGGATGTATGTATGCGGAGGGCGCTTGAGGGCAGTGGTGGTTGGAAGGTGGGGGGAAGACCATGCGGCTGCCAAGGAGCGGTCACCATACGCTGCCATGGCGCGATAGCTGTAGCATGAAGGCGGTGGCGTCCTGTCAGTGAGGGGGGGGGGCGGACGGCAAGACGTACCGGTACCCAGTGTTTGTAAAGGCATGATACCGATGCAGCCAATCGGTATAGTGCAATTGTGTGACCTTTTGAGTAGTGAGAGCTGGGAGCAGTTGTCTCTGCACCTGAAGGGTGTGTCATACGGGTGTGTTTGGACGTGTCGTACGGCATGACTAAGGCCGTGATTACAGCTGTAAGCAAGGGTCCATGGTGTCGAATTTTCTGCGATCAGAACATGATCATTAGCGCATAGCAAGCCTGCATTGCCAGTCGCCTAGTTGCATCTATAACTTATAGGCGTATTGATTGAAGTCGCAACGTTTGTTCATTATCAATCATGCTTGAGATATCCTAGCATGGCTTCCGTGTAGCTGCAAGCCACGATTGCCACTTGTCTATACCCTGGCACAGCGCAGCAGCATTATTAGCACAGTATCAACTGAAGACCTTCAAAGCTTCAATGGCAAAGGAGGGCGAGCAACGTAAGGGGCAGCTCCTCAAGGGGCCCGCCAGTGCCCCGCTGAAGTCGGTGCCAGGCTACAAGCCTGTCAGCTCTATACCTGCAAAGTTTGAGACAATCCTATACACGGGACCGAGGTGGGTCGGCTCCGCGGCTCGATGGTCCTACTGCATGTGTGCTAGGTCGGCTCGCGTAACCGGGACCCTGCCGCGCAGGGAACGGAAGGGTTTCAGTAGCGAGAGCAGGCGCTTTCAAGAACCCGACAACGACCTGCCAGGGTGGGTTTCATGACCCGTCTCCGTGCCCAACGCCAGCTAAACCGATGCCACCCTTCCAAGCTCTCCCAAACGATGCCGTTCCCTGCCCCACCACCTCCCTCCAGCCCTGGATCCTACAACTCCCAGCCGGCCCCGCTCAACCAGCCGCGCCCCGAATCCATTGGGAAAAAAGGCTTTGGCGCCATGGTCTCGAACACGCGGCGCTTCTCTGACCGGGTCTGCTACACGGGGCCGGGCCCTGCAGAGTACATGAAGACGGGGGCGGCGGCCCTTGAGGACAAAAGCTTCAGCCGGGCGCCGGTTTCGGCCGCGTTCCACGACAGGGTGCGTGCTGGTGCTGCGTGGCGTGGTGTTCTGGAGGTGATGGTGGGGTGCTGGCAGGGTGCTGGTGAGAAGTTGCAGCGGTGGCAGCCAGCGGAAGGGGAGGCGGGCCGCGGGAGTCCGTGCATTGGGGGGCAGTGGCGCGAGGCAGGCGTTGGCCGTGACGGCTTCAACGGAGCGTGCCTGGGTCTGTAACCAGCCAGGAGCAGTATGCGTGCCGTTACGGGCGGTGGGTCGACGGGACCCACAGCGGATGCGGAGATGCGCATTCGCCTGATAGCGGGGGCGCCAGGCCACCCGCTTGGGACTTCGAGGAAGTCGGGCTCTGGTCCCTGAAACGCTATCTGAAGGCGGTGGAGGCGCCTGAGGTTGTCGCTACTGCCGGTGACAGCGGCTGCACTGCCGCCAGCCAGTTTGCTGGGGTCTGGCTGCAGTCTGGCGGGATGCCTCGGTAGCTTGCCCCGGCAGCTGGTACACGGGTGCCGGTCCCGGTCAAAAGGCTCCGCTTGCGAGGGCTCTCGCGGGACGGTGGAGAGGGGTGTTGGAGGCGGGGACTGGAGGAGAGGCTGATGGTGATGCAGTCCGTTGGGTGGGGAAGTCTCCAGGCTCGCAGTAAATCCGGCCGACGGGTCGTAACACCGATTCCGGGAGCCCCTTGGACATGTTGGCCCTTGCTGCGTAGTAGCTGGGCCGGGCCGTGCGGCTGGCTCGGTCGCCCAGGGCGCCTATGTTGGCTTCACGCATCCTCACCTTCCCCGCCCTCTTCCCCTATCTTCAATCCCCCACCGCCGCCCTTCCGCCCCTCCACCGCCGCCCTCCCACAGACGGCCTCCTCGGTGATGCCGCTGGACCGCATGGCTACCCACGTGGGCCCCGGGGCATATGACGGCGCGGCGGCCGTGACGCGCACCGGCGCCCGCGTGGACTACTTGTCGCGGCCGGGCGCCTCGTCGGCCTTCCGGGGGGGCGGCCACGAGCTCATCACGTGCGGCAACATGGAGGCGCCGCCGTCCACCAGCTATGACCTGGTGGGGCGGGACCGGGCCCCGGATGCAGGGGAATCCTGGTTGTGTGGGATAGGGCGGCGGGGTAGCTGGGCGAGCAGGTACACGGAGCGGGGATTTGGGTCTTGCTATGGGGCCGCTGTGGGATAGCTGGCGGAAGGCCCACTTGGTTGCCTCTGCGATATGGCACCCAGGCTCCTCCACTATGGCTCTTCAGCCCGCCAGCCGCTTGTTCAGCTTGGTGCCTGAGCCAACTATCACCCCTCGCCAACCCACTATGTGGCCCACCAACCGCCGCGCAGGGCGACCCATGGGCCAGGACGCACTCTGTGGGCCGCGGTGGCTCCCGCATGGGCACCTCCTCCTTTGGCACGGGAGCCCGCGGGGCTGCCTCGGTGGGCTCCATGGCCGCCACGCTAGACTCGCTGCTGTTCGGCGCCCCCGCCAGTGCGGCCGCGAAGCCAGACACGGGGCCGGGGCCCGGCTCGTACGAGCTGCAGGACTTTGCGTCCATCCGCGCCAAGCTCAGCCGGGAGGCCAACCGGCCCAGTCCGCAATTCCAGGTGCCGGAGAACGGCGAAGCGGCGCAGCGGTGAGCAGTGGCCGGGCACGGTAGGAGGGCCCGCGCAACGAGGGAGACGGAACACGCCACCGCAGGGCGGCGCAGTGCGGTGTTCCTGAGTCTGGGCGAGGGAGTGTGTGACCCGGGCACAGACAGGGCGTACCTGGGATTACTGGGGCCTTAACTGCACTGCGGGTGCAAACTGTGGGCCTGGACAGGGCCGCTGCTTGTGCGAAGCACCAGAAGGCAGCTCAGCGTATTTGCCTAACGTTTCGCTTGCCTGCCCCGTCCCTTGTGCGCAGGCAAGGGCCCCGACCGGTGCTGGTGAGCACGAGCGCCAAAGTAGCTCACGACTACCTGTCGCCCAGCCACGCGCCCCTCTCCACAACCAATCCGCCAAGGGGGGTCTCGTCGCCCTTCCGCAGCCGGAGCGCAGGCCACGAAGAGGCGATCGACCAGCGCTCCTACAGCACCTCGTCCAACGCACCTGGGCCCGCCTATTACCAGCCATCAACCGCCATAAAGAAGTCGTTTCACAAGAACTCCAAAAAGCACTACGTCACGATAGCGCACTAGTGGGCTCGTTCAGCGTTGCGTGGGATACCGGAGTAGGGGCAGGCTGCGTGCTGCTCGGAAGGGGTGCGGCGGTGGGATTTGCAGGACTGCTTGCGGGACAGAAGCAGTCAGATACCTGTCAGATATGGGGTGACATCAAGACACTTGTGACGTCTGCTCGGGTCCACTGCGCATTGTACCGAACTTAATGTATGCATTGTCGATTTTCATGGGTGTAAGTGTGACGCGTGGGGTGCGTGCAGACACATGCTCTGAGAGCCCCAGGTATATATCTTGGCAGGTGGTGCTGCCCGTGGCTGAATTGCTATGAAGGGTGAGGACTGGCCGCCGGATGGCCCCTATGTGTTTGGAGGCAGCTGGATGCAGATACCGCTGCACGGGGTTGGCAGTGTGTTGTTCCAACCATCGGAGCGGCTGCGACCCTGGTGCAAATATCGGATCGCCGCTAAAGCGCACGCTCTCCCTTGGGGCGCTAAATGCAAACGGCGTTGAGTTTCAAGCCAGGGCGTATTCAGGGCAGGCCACCCGAAAGGAATGTGTTGGTCCCACGCTCGAGGACCAAGGCGCTTATGAGGACAGGCTCTTATCAAGCATGACGGGCGTTTCGCCGCTATTCCCACAACCTTACATCGGCGGTCTGCGTAAGTGTGCCTAACAATGCGGTGCTTACAATGGCGGTCTGCCTATGTGTGTATGCCTTAGTCCCCGAACTGCAGCAATGCTAACGGACGGTCCCCACCATCAAGCCTGGTGGCGGTAAGCGGGACGTTCTAGAAACGAGAACGGAGACAGAAAAGCTACCTATACGGACACGCTGTTGTGCCACCTAGCCCACGGCGTTGCGCCTTCAACCTGCACTGGGCGCGATTATGCTGCTTACATGCTGCATCTGCAACCGCGCATAGCCATCCAGCATGCATGAATCTCTACCTGACTAATGTCGCCATAAGACGACGGTAACAAAGGCAACATGTTATCCTGACGAAGCGGGCCTCCCCAAGTGAGCATCCCTGCCCATCTCCAGAGGCGTTTACATTCGCACCGGCCCTCAGCCACTCCTGGACACGGTAACCACCGCCTAGATCAACACTCTATTCACTTGCGGTAGCGGAGCACGTCGTTGAGCGCCTCCTCCATGGCCACCTTCATGCCGCGGCTGCCCGTGAAGCGGATGAGCGTCTTAACCGCCACAGCGCGCTCTGGGGATGCCAGCCGCGGCTGGCCCTGCCTCTCCAGCATGCCATCCAGGTCGCCCAGGACCACCGCCCACTCGTCGTCCATTTCCTCGGCTCCGTAGGCGTCAGCCAGGGAGACCATGCGCTGGTGCGTCGGCTGCTTCTGCACCGGGGTCTTCTGCTCTGCGGGCTGCTGCTGGAGCGATGCAGGCTGGGGCTGGGGCGCCGGCTGCTGCTCCGGCTGGGCGATGGAGTTGAGGTTGCCGGGTCCGTAGGCGAAGGGCTGGGTGGGCGGCGGCCTGGTGGGCGTGACGGCGTTGGAGAACTGCCCGGAGAGCGCGGTGCCGGGCGTGGCAGACGTTCCCGCCGGGCGCATAATGTTCAGGACAACCGAGCCGTGGCCCCCCAGCGCAGCGGTCGCCTCAGGACTCAGGCACACTGACATGTTGGCGCTGTTCTTCACACCCACAGCAGACTTGCGAGACTTGACCATGCTGGTGGCTAGGGGGCTGTAGAGGACGTCGTCTTGAGGCGACACGGGCTGTGTATCGAGGTTCACATGAGAGGGGAATGTGTCCACGCCGGGGCGCGTGTGCGCCTTCTGGGGAGTCCCCGACTTGCTTGCCTGTGAGGATAGGCGGGTAGAGATGGGTCAAGAGGACGGTAGTGACTGTAGTGACAATGGAATGCGGCTTGCAACAGGGGAGCGATACCGACTTCCGTGCGCACCATCATGCTGCGAGGCGTAAGGAGGCGCATGACCACCACCGCGACCGCGACACCTAGGCAGAAGCCTATGCTAATACCGATGCCGATGCCGGCACCAGCTGCGAGCTCGCCCATCGGTGTGTCTAGGCAGGCCGACGCTGTAGTCTGTATACGCCTCAGCCAAGTAAACGATCGAGCGCTGCCAATCGGACAAGAAGCGAAGAAGGCGTTTGTACCTTTGGAAGGCAAGACGCCCTTGTGAGGCAACTCAGTACAATAAGCTATTTATGAATGGCATATATATAAGACGAGATGCACGCAGCTGAGTGTCCCTCGACAATTTTAAAATCCTTGGATCCGTGGATCAGGACCGACCTCGCTCCGCTTGCCCCCCCCCCCCCGCCTCGCCCCCGCTCTGATGTGCATTCCACATCATTACACTGCCGACCGCCATGGTCATCAAGTAAGATTTAGGAGTGGCACAGTTGCGGAACTGAAAGTCTGAAAATTCTAAGGCCCCTTCACCTGCCCCTTCACCCTCTCAGGTCTTTCCCTTTGGTTCTTGACAGGTGCGTTAAAGGACTAATTACCCGGCCGGGTGCTCTCCCCTGGTGCCCAGCCGCGCACGGGTTATTGAATACATGGACTACATCGAGCGCAGACGGTTTCTGACTCCGTGTTTCTGTCGTCCATTCCAGGTCTGTATTACGCCGATCGGTGTTTCGGGGGTGCCGGCTGGGCGACCCGCGAATGGTAACCGCTGGCCGCCGATGGACTGGCCCCTTCGTCGACCGCTTGCCGGATCCTCTACTTATCGTCAGGTAACTATTCTGGTAACACACCGGGAGGGCTCGTCTGCTCGTATACCTCGCCCGCCATGCCCTGTACTCGGCGCCCTGCTGGAAACATCACACCCTCGGGGTGTGTATGTCCGTAGAGGCTGCCTTCCCCGTGTCTGGTTCTCTTTTTTTGACTACATCATGTAGAACACACTCGGCTCCATTATATCCATCTGTCTGCGTACCAGTGCGACAGGTAGGGCGTCGGGGCGGGCCCTTGCGTGCGCTTGAGTGCGGTTCAGTCCTGCACGCGTTCACTGCAGGGACCCGCTCATCTGTTTTGTTTCAGCGCATCATATTGCTGTTGGGTGACATGGCTCTCACGATGTGCACGGGTTGGCATCCGGCTCCTGAAGGCATTCGTTTGCATTTCAGTGTCATGAAAAAAGAAAAACCTTCACAGAAAGAGGCTGTCATGCTATATCGTGTGACCGTCATGTGGTGTGACGAGCACTGAGAACTGTTGCTGGTCAGTTAGAGGCATTTGGGTAGAGGCAGTCGACAGCACAGTAGTGGGCGTGACAGCAGGCCCACAGTTGGCACTGTAAATGTATAATAAACTCTTGATAACCACGGGAACGCGAGGTTTATTGCATGTGGGGGGCCCTGAAAGGTGCCATCCGCCTTTTGGGCGACAACGCGCAGCAGTATGCCGCTCTTCCCCCCTTCAAGGCCCGTGCCAAGGTCCGTGCTAGCTTGCAAATACGTCACCGGTAAAACGGATCCTCAAAATGTAGGACATGCGCCAATCATACTGTCCGGCTGGCAACACGCCGCGTGCCCACGAACCGGCATACGCGACCTGCTGGCGGTGCCTTGCGCAATCACAACATAACGCACAGATCAGGACTCATCAATAGATACACCAGTAGGGCTAGCAGTACAACTGGTCAGATGTCGATGACAGCAATCCCCAGCGTCCTGGCATTTCGCTTGATGCAGGTGGAACTTGCGCCACTACCAAATGTAGGCGGTGGGGCAGTGCAGCTGCCTCCAGGCTGTCGATCAGCGCGCTCATCCTAAACACCGTTGCCCCAGCACCGCACTGCAAGCCGCAGCCCTGTAAAGGAACGGGAGACAAGGCGAAGCGTAAGAATGACTGCCCCTGGGTGAGCGTACCGATGACGTCCTGTTGCAGCCTGGAACGGTTCTACAAGCAAGGCCGGCCACCATCGGGCACGGCAGCCCAAGGCTGCCGCCAAAGCGCCATGCTACTTGCCTTCGACGTGGTCAGAAGCGCCTTCGGAATGTGGCCTTCGTACGCAGGAAGCACACCGCTACAGACGGCCGAGAGGCGACAACGGTGGACTGCGACTTTGCACTGCACGCTGAAACACGGGGCAGCAGTTGGGTCGGCATACCAGGCAGAGCACATGCGGAAGGGCGGTCCGCACGTTCCCGCCAGACGCACCTGCTGGAAGTGACTACAATGTAGACAGGAATTCGGGCAACGGCTTACAGGATAAGCACTCAGGAGGACGCCTTAAGGGCGGCCGCTAGACAGCGTTCAAGCTGGTGAATCTCCTGCAAGGTGGGACAAGGAAGGCCCGCATGATGTTAAACTGTAGACGCTCAGTGCAATCCCATACGCAATTTAGCGTGCTTATGTCAAACCAGCGCTTCCGCACTCTACCGTCCATCTGATTACCTTAACTCTAGTACTTGCGGACAGCTCCCACAGACGCAAGGCATGGTACTTCCACTACGGTATGCCGTGCCCAGCACAGCAAGCAGGAGTGTGTACGCCGCAGCTCCCCATATCTGACGCGCAGGTTATCAGCACCGAGCCTCCACGCTAGCCCAGAAGCAGGAATAAGTAATGGTTACGCTCCCGTCCCCATCTCCCTCACCCGCAGGTCGCTCAGCCGCATGCTCTCTAACGCCTGCATGCGTCGCAATTGCGACATGAGCGCCCTGGATGCCGCAACCTGTTCGCGCCGCACAGACTGCAGCGCCTCGCGCGTTGCGGCGCTTTCCTCGGCAGCCTGCAGCGCGGCAGCCTGTGCCGCCTCCTCCCGCGTGCGGCTGTAGGCGTCGCCGCCTCCCGCCGATATCGTGGCCAAGAGCTGCGACCTGACGGCCACATTCTCTGCGCGGAGCGCCTGCACAGGAACCGAAATGCACGTGAACGCTGCATTATGTATCGCACAACAATGTGCAATCACGCCCGATGCGGCGACCCACGCCGCACCTTGCAAGTTGCCTCCATCGCCTCCATTCGCTCCTCCGCTGCCACCCGTCCTTGCTGTGCTGCCACCAGCTCCGCCTGCAGCTGGGATGCCGCCTCCACCTGAGCCACGAGCTCGCCGCGCAGGTCCGCCAGCCTGTAACAAACGCACCCGCAGAGCATTGAACCCCTAGGACCACATGCAGTCTTACCATCCATGTCTGCCCGAATGCCATCCCTTAGGCGCTGATGGCGTGCGTTAACCAAATGCCTGACCGGCTAACCACAGACGACTCGCAGCATTAAGGAGGCGTACCGCACCTCTGCTGCAGGTCAACAACCATTTGCGCCTCACGATTCGCGTCCCGCTCCGGTGGCCGCTGATCCGTGTTGCAGTGGGTAGGCTGGGCGCAAGGCGTACAGCAGCAACAGCAGCCACTGTTGTGGCAGCAGCTGCAAAGGCGCGGCACATTGCGAAGGGGGCCAGGTCGATGGCATAGATGGGGACCCAAGCTCTGCATCCTTCGCCCTTGCTCTCGGTAGCAGTTTACGGTTTTGCTGCCGTTTCGCTGTTGAGTTTCGGTCGTCATACGTGGCCTGCGCTTGCAGATACATGCTGTCGCTGCCACACAGGTGCGCCAGGCAGCCCGGCATCATGCGACCACCCGACGAGGAACAGAGGGTTGCATTGGTAAGGACGGCAAAGGATATTTTGGGAGCCTGCAATACTGAGCGGGCACCCACTTGTCAACCGTCGCTGCGTCTTCAGCGTCCCTGAGCCGGTGCTCCAGTTCAGCGACACGATGGCGCGCCTCCGCTGCGGCGGCGGCCAGGGGTCGCACGTCCGCGACCCGGGCCTCCAGCGCGCGGCACCGCTTGAAGAGTTGATCCAACAGCCGCATCTGGTCTTGCGCCTGGGGTGCCAAACCAAGGGCTGGTTGCTGGCTTACAGCCCCTCTACCCTGTGCACCCTTCGCAGAGGCCAGCGGCTACCATGTATGGAATTTACGAAGAGTCCGCATCGGCTGGGCCGTGCCGGATGGGCCGTGAAAGTCAAAATGTGTAATGCACTGCGCCATGATTCGCATGTCGGACACGTAGGATGGCGGATGGGCAGTCCTCCAGGTGGCACTCCTAGCCTCACCTTGGCGTCTAGGAAGGCTTCCGCCCGCTGCACCTCCCGCACCGCCGCCGCCTTGACCTGCTCAAGCACCTGCGAGGCCTTGGCCTGCGCCGCCGCCAGCCGCTCCTGGGCCGCCCTCTCCTGCGCCGCCAGCTTGACGCGGCAGTCCTCCTTGAGGGCAGCCAGCCGGTCGCGGTACATGGCCTCCACCCGTAGCAGCTGCTGGCTGGAAAGCGAGTGGGGTTTGGGTTATCGTATGAGCGGGTAGGGCGTATGACTCACATCCTGGTCAGGGTGGTTATGGGAGGATGACGACCTGAGGCCCGCGTTGTTACGATGCTCGATCGAGCTTACAGACGCAATGGGGGAGGTGTTTCCGGCGGGCCCAGGGCTGCAGCGATGCGATTGGTACATTGTGCGCACCTGACGCTCTCGGCGGTCACCGAGCTTGCTTGAAGCCGATGCACCTCCTGCTCAAGCTGCTCGCAGCGCTGCTGCCATTGCGAAATGGCAGTGTTTCTGTCTGTGAGCTGACTGTTGAGTTCGGCCACCAAGGATTCCAGGTGGGCCTTCTGTGAGCGCATCCTACACGATGGAGCCCACCGGAAGTGGTTAACATAATTAAGCGTTATCATGAACATCCCCGCTCGGGTCGAGGCGCAAGACAAGCAGATTACACACGTCGGGGTGCTGTCTCAGCTGGGGCCTCCTCACCTGTTGCACTGGCTTGATGCGGAGGCCTGCGATGCCTGGGCAGCGTCAAAATCGTGCTGGAGTTGCTGTATATGCTTGCGGCTGTCATTGAGCTGCTTTTGGAGGTCCACACTGGACGTCTCTCGCTTGTTGGCGTCAGAGCTGATGCGCTTGAGGTCTTGGCGGGCCTGCGCCAGCTTGCTCTGCGGAGGAAGGGTTGGGCAGCACCACGAGCGGACGCTAGGATACCGGTGACCGCATACCGCTGTGGCACAATGAGGGCGCTCACACTACACCCCATTTTCATACACATCATCGCCTCGGCCCCCACACGTACGGCACCACACGCGTATCCACGGGTTGGCAGTGCAGCCAGTGCCGTGGACGCTGGCGTATGGCTGTCCAACGCGGTAGCGCCCCCCGCAAGCCCGATTCCCAAAGGCATCGCCCCTTGCCACACCTGCAAGTCGGTTACAATCTTCCCCAGAAGCTTGTTCTCCGCCAGCACGTCCTCCAAGGTCAAACGGCAGCGATTGGCCTCCTCGCTCCTCGCCCTTGGAGCGCTGCAGCATCTCACTGTCGCATCCGTTGGTCTAGGAATCCCGCTGCGAGCCTTTTGCAAGCTATGGCCGCAAGAAGGGCTCGGCAAGGGGTGGGAGGCACGCGGCTGTGGTATTACGTTCGACATCGTGCTTGCGACGACCCGACAGCTAGCACTCTGCCCTACTGTAAATTGCCTACCCTGAGAGCTGAGCTTGATGGAGATTGCAAAATGCCAAAGTGGCAATTGCACTGGAGGCGCAAAGAGAGTTCCGGTTCCAAACGTATGAATTGGTGAAAGTTAGTCCCGACCTGTAGTTCCCCAGCAGGTTCATCAATCAGTATGATAAGGCAAGCAGATGATGACATCATCACGCCTGCACGAAACCCTGCCGGCCCCGCTGCATCACGCGCTTGGCCCCGCCCATCCCAATGCCCCTTCCCCCAGCAGCACGTCCATCCGTCACGTCAAAAACCAATGAGGACAATCGCAAGGGCCAACCTGTGAACAGGAGACTGTCAACGGGGAGCCCTTCCTTGGTGCGTGTCAACCTTGCAGGATGCATCTCCTCCAGCCACGCCAGCACCTGCGCCCCCTCACCCGCCCTGCGGTCCCACCGGGCGCGCGCCCGCTCCGCCGCCGCCCGCCAGTCCACGGGGCAGCCCTCCGCCGCCAGCCACCGCAGCGCCGCCAGCGGGCAGCGAGCGT